>OZ025257.1:648724-687160 GCA_964019135.1 Arenicola marina | reverse complement strand
CAGCCGGTCCTAAAAACTGATGAACCCTCCCGGGGGCATTTTTAACCTCCACCACCTGCTCGCAAGTTTTCGTAGGACAGAGAGTCGCCCCGCCCCCGCCCTGTCGCAAGGTATCAGGGCAGAGAGTCGCCCCGCCCCCGCCCTGTCGCAAGGTATCAGGGCAGAGAGTCGCCCCGCCCCCGCCCTGTCGCAAGGTATCAGGGCAGAGAGTCGCCCCGCCCCCGCCCTGTCGCAAGGTATCAGGGCAGAGAGTCGCCCCGCCCCCGCCCTGTCGCAAGGTATCAGGGCAGAGAGTCGCCCCGCCCCCGCCCTGTCGCAAGGTATAAGGGCAGAGTCGCCCCGCCCCCGCCCTGTCGCAAGGTATCAGGGCAGAGAGTTGCCCCGCCCCCGCCTTGTCGCAAGGTATCAGGGCAGAGAGTCGCCCCGCCCCCGCCCTGTCGCAAGGTATCAGGGCAGAGAGTCGCCCCGCCCCCGCCCTGTCGCAAGGTATAAGGGCAGAGTCGCCCCGCCCCCGCCCTGTCGCAAGGTATCAGGGCAGAGAGTCGCCCCGCCCCTGCCCTGTCGCAAGGTATCAGGGCAGAGAGTCGCCCCGCCCCCGCCCTGTCGCACGGTATCAGGGCAGAGAGTCGCCCCGCCCCCGCCCTGTCGCAAGGTATCAGGGCAGAGAGTCGCCCCGCCCCCGCCCTGTCGCACGGTATCAAGGCAGAGAGTCGCCCCGCCCCCGCCCTGTCGCAAGGTATCAGGGCAGAGAGTCGCCCCGCCCCCGCCCTGTCGCAAGGTATCAGGGCAGAGAGTCGCCCCGCCCCCGCCCTGTCGCAAGGTATCAGGGCAGAGAGTCGCCCCGCCCCCGCCCTGTCGCAAGGTATCAGGGCAGAGAGTTGCCCCGCCCCCGCCTTGTCGCAAGGTATCAGGGCAGAGAGTCGCCCCGCCCCCGCCCTGTCGCAAGGTATCAGGGCAGAGAGTCGCCCCGCCCCCGCCCTGTCGCAAGGTATCAGTGAACCCCCCCCCCACTTCAAATTCCCAGATCCGCGCCTGAGCAGTACTAACAGAAGGAGATGTTTATTATTTAATAAGTCATTGATAGAGAGTGGCATGTGCTATGACATGTGGGTGACCAACATTTCATGAATGATTTAAAAGTTTAAGGCGGCACCCATTCCCCCTTCAGGCGCCCCGCCCCCCCCCCCCCGCCCGCCCTTAACCCTGGGCTCCTTCCCCCGCTGAGCCCCCCCCCCTTCCGGCACGGCCCGGGCGCTGTGACAATGTGTCGCTAGGTTAGTGATGGGGCCCAGGACACGGCAAACCCCTCCCCCGGATCCGGCCTGGACAGGAAATGAGCGCCTCTAACCTGATCTGGACATCGGAAGTCCATCCATTTGTCTGGCGGTCCTCCTGGTCACTACCTAGCAGACAACAGGGCTCGTTTAGGATCATTCAGGTCCTATACAACTCAATATCAACACCATTACAGCGTTCTGTATGAGAAACTAAAGTCAATTTTAATTTAACTGCCTGTTCTTATGGTTTTGTTATAAATGCAGTCAGAGGTAAGACAGATTTTCCATCTATTCCAACAGCGATACAGTTACAAGGGCGCATCATTACCGGGCGATATGGAGCCGGAGTCGAGAGGCCGCCTTACAGGTTAGTCACTTGTATGTGTCATGCTATGCCACAGCCTCGGGGTGGTTGGGGGGGAGGGGGTAGACCGGAAGTAAGAGGAGAGGTGTGAATGTGAGGGGAAGGCAGCTACAAATAAAGGTAGACGCGGGGGGGGGTAATATACCTGGAGGGGGGTGGGGCGGTGGAGGGCCAGTTAGCTGCAGGGGCGGGGTGGGGGTGGGGGGCAGGGTAGCTACAATGGGGAGGGCGGTAGATGGCAGGGTAGCTGTAAGGGGGAGGGGCGGTGGATGGCCAGTTAGCTGCAGGGGTGGGGTGGGGGTGGAGGGCAGGGTAGCTGGGTTGCCAGTCGGTATTGCCCACCGTCTCAGAGCGCCCACCAGGGACTATGACATACATCACAACCTATCTCTCTTGTCGGCCGGGCTGGAGGCGCGACAATAAATATTTTAATATCTGGCTTACCTAACAATCCGTCAGAGTTTCCCCAACTGGACTCTCCATCACCATTGGAGTCGTCTCTGGAGCAGGGCGTACCGCGGCGGTGGCCAGCCAGACCGGCTATACGTGCGGACAAACCGCCAACAGTCCTCCGTGTGATAACTCAGTGGCCACGAAGATCAATGTGACAGGGACTAAACATTAATGGGCGCCTTCATTTGGCCAGTAGAGGTTTCATAAACCGGGCGAGGCCTGTAACAGTTGACAGAGAGGGCGATGCGGTTGACCTCACGTAGGGAACCCGCCACCATGGGGTGGGGGAGGGAGGGGGGTGATGGAACCAACCGCAGTGAGACAACTATCTTGACGAGCGATACCACCGTAATCCGGCAATACTTAAGAGGCGATACGGAAAAGTTACAACTATCGATGTTTATATTGCTATATGCATAAAAACATGACCGAGATGAATCTTTTCTCTTGTGAGTTCATTGACGACTGACATATATATCTATTAGGGCGCGTAGGCAGCCACGGGACCAATCCATAACGTCCCCAGAACGACATTGTCTTACGCCACCACAAAACACGGCCGCCAACATAACACGGGAGACCAGTTCTATGGTACATAACACGGGAGACCAGTTCTATGGTACATAACACTGGAGACCAGTTTTATGGTACATAACACGGGAGACCAGTTATATGGTACATAACACTGGAGACCAGTTCTATAGTACATAACACGGGAGACCAGTTCTATGGTACATGACACGGGAGACCAGTTCTATGGTACATAACACGGGAGACCAGTTCTATGGTACATAACACGGGACACCAGTTTTATGGTACATAACACGGGAGACCAGTTCTATGGTACATAACACGGGAGACCAGTTATATGGTACATAACACGGGACACCAGTTTTATGGTACATAACACGGGAGACCAGTTTTATGGTACATAACACGGGAGACCAGTTTTATGGTACATAACACTGGAGACCAGTTATATGGTACATAACACGGGAGACCAGTTCTATGGTACATAACACGGGAGACCAGTTCTATGGTACATAACACGGGAGACCAGTTTTATGGTACATAACGCGGGAAACCAGTTTTATGGTACATAACACTGGAGACCAGTTATATGGTACATAACACTGGAGGCCAGTTCTATGGTACATAACACGGGAGACCAGTTCTATGGTACATAACACGGGAGACCAGTTCTACAGTACATAACACGGGAGACCAGTTATATGGTACATAACACGGGACACCAGTTATATGGTACATAACACAGGAGACCAGTTCTATGGTACATGACAGGGGACACCAGTTTTATGGTACATGACGCGGGAAACCAGTTTTATGGTACATAACACTGGAGACCAGTTATATGGTACATAACACTGGCGGCCAGTTCTATGGTACATAACACGGGAGACCAGTTCTATGGTACATAACACGGGAGACCAGTTCTATGGTACATAACAAGGGACACCAGTTTTTTGGTACATAACACTGGAGACCAGTTCTATAGTACATAACACGGGAGACCAGTTTTATGGTACATAACACTGGAGACCAGTTATATGGCACATAACACTGGAGACCAGTTTTATGGTACATAACACGGGAGACCAGTTTTATGGTACATAACACTGGAGACCAGTTCTATGGTACATAACACTGGAGACCAGTTCTATGGTACATGACACGGGAGACCAGTTATATGGCACATAACACGGGAGACCAGTTCTATGGTACATAACAAGGGACACCAGTTTTTTGGTACATAACACTGGAGACCAGTTCTATGGTACATAACACGGGAGACCAGTTCTATGGTACATAACAAGGGACACCAGTTTTTTGGTACATAACACTGGAGACCAGTTCTATAGTACATAACACGGGAGACCAGTTTTTTGGTACATAACACTGGAGACCAGTTCTATGGTACATAACACGGGAGACCAGTTCTATGGTACATAACACGGGAGACCAGTTCTATCGTACATAACAAGGGACACCAGTTTTTTGGTACATAACACTGGAGACCAGTTCTATGGTACATGACACGGGAGACCAGTTTTATGGTACATAACACGGGAGACCAGTTCTTTGGTACATGACAGGGGACACCAGTTCTATAGTACATAACACGGGAGACCAGTTCTATGGTACATAACACGGGAGACTAGTTCTATGGTACATAACACTGGAGACCAGTTTTATGGTACATTACACGGGAGACCAGTTCTTTGGCACATAACGCTGGAGACCAGTTCTATGGTACATAACACTGGAGACCAGTTCTATGGTACATGACAGGGGACACCAGTTCTATAGTGCATAACACGGGAGACCAGTTCTATGGCACATAACACTGGATACCAGTTCTATGGTACATAACACGGGAAACCAGTTCCATGGTACATGACAGGGGACACCAGTTTCATGGTACATAACACGGGAGACCAGTTCTATGGCACATAACACGGGAGACCAGTTCTTTGGCACATAAAACTGGAGACAAGTTCTATGGTACGTAACACGGGAGACCAGTTATATGGTACATAACAAGGGACACCAGTTTTATGGTACATAACACGGGCGACCAGTTCTATGGCACATAACACTGGAGACCAGTTCTATGGTACATAACACGGGAGACCGGTTCTATGGTACATGACACGGGAAACCAGTTTTATGGTACATAACACTGGAGACCAGTTCTATGGTACATAACACGGGAGACCAGTTCTATGGTACATAACAGGGGACACCAGTTTTATGGTACATAACACGGGAGACCAGTTTTATGGCACATAACACTGGAGACCAGTTATATGGTACATAACACTGGAGACCAGTTCTATAGTACATAACACGGGAGACCAGTGCTATGGTACATGACACGGGAGACCAGTTCTATGGTACATAACACTGGAGACCAGTTCTATGGTACATAACACTGGAGACCAGTTCTATGGTACATGACACGGGAGACCAGTTCTATGGTACATAACACGGGAGACCAGTTCTATGGTACATAACAAGGGACACCAGTTTTTTGGTACATAACACTGGAGACCAGTTCTATGGTACATAACACGGGAGACCAGTTCTATGGTACATAACAAGGGACACCAGTTTTTTGGTACATAACACTGGAGACCAGTTCTATAGTACATAACACGGGAGACCAGTTTTATGGTACATAACACTGGAGACCAGTTATATGGCACATAACACTGGAGACCAGTTCTATGGTACATAACACGGGAGACCAGTTCTATGGTACATAACAAGGGACACCAGTTTTTTGGTACATAACACTGGAGACCAGTTTTTTGGTACATAACACTGGAGACCAGTTCTATGGTACATGACACGGGAGACCAGTTCTTTGGTACATGACAGGGGACACCAGTTCTATGGTACATAACACGGGAGACCAGTTCTATGGTACATAACACGGGAGACTAGTTCTATGGTACATAACACTGGAGACCAGCTTTATGGTACATTACACGGGAGACCAGTTCTTTGGCACATAACGCTGGAGACCAGTCCTATGGTACATAACACTTGAGACCAGTTCTATGGTACATGACAGGGGACACCAGTTCTATAGTGCATAACACGGGAGACCAGTTCTATGGCACATAACACTGGAGACCAGTTCTATGGTACATAACACGGGAAACCAGTTCCATGGTACATGACAGGGGACACCAGTTTCATGGTACATAACACGGGAGACCAGTTCTATGGTACATAACACGGGAGACCAGTTCTTTGGCACATAAAACTGGAGACAAGTTCTATGGTACATAACACGGGAGACCAGTTATATGGTACATAACAAGGGACACCAGTTTTATGGTACATAACACGGGCGACCAGTTCTATGGCACATAACACTGGAGACCAGTTCTATGGTACATAACACGGGAGACCGGTTCTATGGTACATGACACGGGAAACCAGTTCTATGGTACATAACACGGGAGACCAGTTCTATGGTACATAACACGGGAGACCAGTTCTATGGTACATAACAGGGGACACCAGTTTTATGGTACATAACACGGGAGACCAGTTTTATGGTACATAACACTGGAGACCAGTTATATGGTACATAACACTGGAGACCAGTTCTATAGTACATAACACGGGAGACCAGTGCTATGGTACATGACACGGGAGACCAGTTCTATGGTACATAACACGGGAGACCAGTTCTATGGTACATAACACGGGACACCAGTTTTATGGTACATAACACGGGAGACCAGTTCTATGGTACATAACACGGGAGACCAGTTCTATGGTACATAACACGGGACACCAGTTTTATGGTACATAACACGGGAGACCAGTTTTATGGTACATAACACGGGAGACCAGTTTTATGGTACATAATACTGGAGACCAGTTATATGGTACATAACACGGGAGACCAGTTCTATGGTACATAACACGGGAGACCAGTTCTATGGTACATAACACTGGAGACCAGTTCTATGGTACATAACACGGGACACCAGTTTGTTGGTACATAACACTGGAGACCAGTTCTATGGTACATGACAGGGGACGCCAGTTCTATGGTACGTGACAGGAGACACCAGTTTTATGGTACATAACGCGGGAAACCAGTTTAATGGTACATAACACTAAAGACCAGTTATATGGTACATAACACTGGCGGCCAGTTCTATGGTACATAACACGGGAGGCCAGTTCTATGGTACATAACACGGGAGACCAGTTCTACAATACATAACACGGGAGACCAGTTATATGGTACATAACACGGGACACCAGTTTTTTGGTACATAACACTGGAGACCAGTTCTATGGTACATGACAGGGGACGCCAGTTTTATGGTACATAACGCGGGAAACCAGTTTTATGGTACATAACACTGGAGACCAGTTATATGGTACATAACACTGGAGGCCAGTTCTATGGTACATAACACGGGAGACCAGTTCTATGGTACATAACACGGGAGACCAGTTCTATAGTACATAACACGGGAGACCAGTTTTATGGTACATAACACTGGAGACCAGTTATATGGCACATAACACTAGAGACCAGTTTTATGGTACATAACACGGGAGACCAGTTTTATGGTACATAACACTGGAGACCAGTTATATGGTACATAACGCTGGAGACCAGTTCTATGGTACATAACACGGGAGACCAGTTCTATGGTACATAACACGGGAGACCAGTTCTATGGTACATAACACGGGAAACCAGTTCCATGGTACATGACAGGGGACACCAGTTTCATGGTACATAACACGGGAGACCAGTTCTATGGTACATAACACGGGAGACCAGTTCTTTGTCACATAAAACTGGAGACAAGTTCTATGGTACATAACACGGGAGACCAGTTCTATGGTACATAACAAGGGACACCAGTTTTATGGTACATAACACGGGCGACCAGTTCTATGGCACATAACACTGGAGACCAGTTCTATGGTACATAACACGGGAGACCGGTTCTATGGTACATGACACGGGAAACCAGTTCTATGGTACATAACACGGGAGACCAGTTCTATGGTACATAACACGGGAGACCAGTTCTATGGTACATAACAGGGGACACCAGTTTTATGGTACATAACACGGGCGACCAGTTCTATGGCACATAACACTGGAGACCAGTTCTATGGTACATAACACGGGAGACCGGTTCTATGGTACATGACACGGGAAACCAGTTCTATGGTACATAACACGGGAGACCAGTTCTATGGTACATAACACGGGAGACCAGTTCTATGGTACATAACAGGGGACACCAGTTTTATGGTACATAACACGGGAGACCAGTTTTATGGTACATAACACTGGAGACCAGTTATATGGTACATAACACTGGAGACCAGTTCTATAGTACATAACACGGGAGACCAGTGCTATGGTACATGACACGGGAGACCAGTTCTATGGTACATAACACGGGAGACCAGTTCTATGGTACATAACACGGGACACCAGTTTTATGGTACATAACACGGGAGACCAGTTCTATGGTACATAACACGGGAGACCAGTTCTATGGTACATAACACGGGACACCAGTTTTATGGTACATAACACGGGAGACCAGTTTTATGGTACATAACACGGGAGACCAGTTTTATGGTACATAATACTGGAGACCAGTTATATGGTACATAACACGGGAGACCAGTTCTATGGTACATAACACGGGAGACCAGTTCTATGGTACATAACACTGGAGACCAGTTCTATGGTACATAACACGGGACACCAGTTTGTTGGTACATAACACTGGAGACCAGTTCTATGGTACATGACAGGGGACGCCAGTTCTATGGTACGTGACAGGAGACACCAGTTTTATGGTACATAACGCGGGAAACCAGTTTAATGGTACATAACACTAAAGACCAGTTATATGGTACATAACACTGGCGGCCAGTTCTATGGTACATAACACGGGAGGCCAGTTCTATGGTACATAACACGGGAGACCAGTTCTACAATACATAACACGGGAGACCAGTTATATGGTACATAACACGGGACACCAGTTTTTTGGTACATAACACTGGAGACCAGTTCTATGGTACATGACAGGGGACGCCAGTTTTATGGTACATAACGCGGGAAACCAGTTTTATGGTACATAACACTGGAGACCAGTTATATGGTACATAACACTGGAGGCCAGTTCTATGGTACATAACACGGGAGACCAGTTCTATGGTACATAACACGGGAGACCAGTTCTATAGTACATAACACGGGAGACCAGTTTTATGGTACATAACACTGGAGACCAGTTATATGGCACATAACACTAGAGACCAGTTTTATGGTACATAACACGGGAGACCAGTTTTATGGTACATAACACTGGAGACCAGTTATATGGTACATAACGCTGGAGACCAGTTCTATGGTACATAACACGGGAGACCAGTTCTATGGTACATAACACGGGAGACCAGTTCTATGGTACATAACACGGGAAACCAGTTCCATGGTACATGACAGGGGACACCAGTTTCATGGTACATAACACGGGAGACCAGTTCTATGGTACATAACACGGGAGACCAGTTCTTTGTCACATAAAACTGGAGACAAGTTCTATGGTACATAACACGGGAGACCAGTTATATGGTACATAACAAGGGACACCAGTTTTATGGTACATAACACGGGCGACCAGTTCTATGGCACATAACACTGGAGACCAGTTCTATGGTACATAACACGGGAGACCGGTTCTATGGTACATGACACGGGAAACCAGTTCTATGGTACATAACACGGGAGACCAGTTCTATGGTACATAACACGGGAGACCAGTTCTATGGTACATAACAGGGGACACCAGTTTTATGGTACATAACACGGGAGACCAGTTTTATGGTACATAACACTGGAGACCAGTTATATGGTACATAACACTGGAGACCAGTTCTATAGTACATAACACGGGAGACCAGTGCTATGGTACATGACACGGGAGACCAGTTCTATGGTACATAACACGGGAGACCAGTTCTATGGTACATAACACGGGACACCAGTTTTATGGTACATAACACGGGAGACCAGTTCTATGGTACATAACACGGGAGACCAGTTCTATGGTACATAACACGGGACACCAGTTTTATGGTACATAACACGGGAGACCAGTTTTATGGTACATAACACGGGAGACCAGTTTTATGGTACATAATACTGGAGACCAGTTATATGGTACATAACACGGGAGACCAGTTCTATGGTACATAACACGGGAGACCAGTTCTATGGTACATAACACTGGAGACCAGTTCTATGGTACATAACACGGGACACCAGTTTGTTGGTACATAACACTGGAGACCAGTTCTATGGTACATGACAGGGGACGCCAGTTCTATGGTACGTGACAGGAGACACCAGTTTTATGGTACATAACGCGGGAAACCAGTTTAATGGTACATAACACTAAAGACCAGTTATATGGTACATAACACTGGCGGCCAGTTCTATGGTACATAACACGGGAGGCCAGTTCTATGGTACATAACACGGGAGACCAGTTCTACAATACATAACACGGGAGACCAGTTATATGGTACATAACACGGGACACCAGTTTTTTGGTACATAACACTGGAGACCAGTTCTATGGTACATGACAGGGGACGCCAGTTTTATGGTACATAACGCGGGAAACCAGTTTTATGGTACATAACACTGGAGACCAGTTATATGGTACATAACACTGGAGGCCAGTTCTATGGTACATAACACGGGAGACCAGTTCTATGGTACATAACACGGGAGACCAGTTCTATAGTACATAACACGGGAGACCAGTTTTATGGTACATAACACTGGAGACCAGTTATATGGCACATAACACTAGAGACCAGTTTTATGGTACATAACACGGGAGACCAGTTTTATGGTACATAACACTGGAGACCAGTTATATGGTACATAACGCTGGAGACCAGTTCTATGGTACATAACACGGGAGACCAGTTCTATGGTACATAACACGGGAGACCAGTTCTATGGTACATAACACGGGAAACCAGTTCCATGGTACATGACAGGGGACACCAGTTTCATGGTACATAACACGGGAGACCAGTTCTATGGTACATAACACGGGAGACCAGTTCTTTGTCACATAAAACTGGAGACAAGTTCTATGGTACATAACACGGGAGACCAGTTATATGGTACATAACAAGGGACACCAGTTTTATGGTACATAACACGGGCGACCAGTTCTATGGCACATAACACTGGAGACCAGTTCTATGGTACATAACACGGGAGACCGGTTCTATGGTACATGACACGGGAAACCAGTTCTATGGTACATAACACGGGAGACCAGTTCTATGGTACATAACACGGGAGACCAGTTCTATGGTACATAACAGGGGACACCAGTTTTATGGTACATAACACGGGAGACCAGTTTTATGGTACATAACACTGGAGACCAGTTATATGGTACATAACACTGGAGACCAGTTCTATAGTACATAACACGGGAGACCAGTGCTATGGTACATGACACGGGAGACCAGTTCTATGGTACATAACACGGGAGACCAGTTCTATGGTACATAACACGGGACACCAGTTTTATGGTACATAACACGGGAGACCAGTTCTATGGTACATAACACGGGAGACCAGTTCTATGGTACATAACACGGGACACCAGTTTTATGGTACATAACACGGGAGACCAGTTTTATGGTACATAACACCGGAGACCAGTTTTATGGTACATAATACTGGAGACCAGTTATATGGTACATAACACGGGAGACCAGTTCTATGGTACATAACACGGGAGACCAGTTCTATGGTACATAACACTGGAGACCAGTTCTATGGTACATAACACGGGACACCAGTTTGTTGGTACATAACACTGGAGACCAGTTCTATGGTACATGACAGGGGACGCCAGTTCTATGGTACGTGACAGGGGACACCAGTTTTATGGTACATAACGCGGGAAACCAGTTTAATGGTACATAACACTAAAGACCAGTTATATGGTACATAACACTGGCGGCCAGTTCTATGGTACATAACACGGGAGGCCAGTTCTATGGTACATAACACGGGAGACCAGTTCTACAATACATAACACGGGAGACCAGTTATATGGTACATAACACGGGACACCAGTTTTTTGGTACATAACACTGGAGACCAGTTCTATGGTACATGACAGGGGACGCCAGTTTTATGGTACATAACGCGGGAAACCAGTTTTATGGTACATAACACTGGAGACCAGTTATATGGTACATAACACTGGAGGCCAGTTCTATGGTACATAACACGGGAGACCAGTTCTATGGTACATAACACGGGAGACCAGTTCTATAGTACATAACACGGGAGACCAGTTTTATGGTACATAACACTGGAGACCAGTTATATGGCACATAACACTAGAGACCAGTTTTATGGTACATAACACGGGAGACCAGTTTTATGGTACATAACACTGGAGACCAGTTATATGGTACATAACGCTGGAGACCAGTTCTATGGTACATAACACGGGAGACCAGTTCTATGGTACATAACACGGGAGACCAGTTCTATGGTACATAACACTGGAGACCAGTTCTATGGTACATGACAGGGGACACCAGTTCTATAGTGCATAACACGGGAGACCAGTTCTATGGCACATAACACTGGATACCAGTTATATGGCACATAACACTGGAGACCAGTTCTATGGTACATAACACGGGAGACCAGTTCTATGGTACATAACAAGGGACACCAGTTTTTTGGTACATAACACTGGAGACCAGTTCTATGGTACATGACACGGGAGACCAGTTTTATGGTACATAACACGGGAGACCAGTTCTTTGGTACATGACAGGGGACACCAGTTCTATGGTACATAACACGGGAGACCAGTTCTATGGTACATAACACGGGAGACTAGTTCTATGGTACATAACACTGTAGACCAGTTTTATGGTACATTACACGGGAGACCAGTTCTTTGGCACATAACGCTGGAGACCAGTTCTATGGTACATAACACTGGAGACCAGTTCAATGGTACATGACAGGGGACACCAGTTCTATAGTGCATAACACGGGAGACCAGTTCTATGGTACATAACACGGGAAACCAGTTCCATGGTACATGACAGGGGACACCAGTTTCATGGTACATAACACGGGAGACCAGTTCTATGGTACATAACACGGGAGACCAGTTCTTTGGCACATAAAACTGGAGACAAGTTCTATGGTACATAACACGGGAGACCAGTTATATGGTACATAACAAGGGACACCAGTTTTATGGTACATAACACGGGCGACCAGTTCTATGGCACATAACACTGGAGACCAGTTCTATGGTACATAACACGGGAGACCGGTTCTATGGTACATGACACGGGAAACCAGTTCTATGGTACATAACACGGGAGACCAGTTCTATGGTACATAACACGGGAGACCAGTTCTATGGTACATAACAGGGGACACCAGTTTTATGGTACATAACACGGGAGACCAGTTTTATGGTACATAACACTGGAGACCAGTTATATGGTACATAACACTGGAGACCAGTTCTATAGTACATAACACGGGAGACCAGTGCTATGGTACATGACACGGGAGACCAGTTCTATGGTACATAACACGGGAGACCAGTTCTATGGTACATAACACGGGACACCAGTTTTATGGTACATAACACGGGAGACCAGTTCTATGGTACATAACACGGGAGACCAGTTCTATGGTACATAACACGGGACACCAGTTTTATGGTACATAACACGGGAGACCAGTTTTATGGTACATAACACGGGAGACCAGTTTTATGGTACATAATACTGGAGACCAGTTATATGGTACATAACACGGGAGACCAGTTCTATGGTACATAACACGGGAGACCAGTTCTATGGTACATAACACTGGAGACCAGTTCTATGGTACATAACACGGGACACCAGTTTGTTGGTACATAACACTGGAGACCAGTTCTATGGTACATGACAGGGGACGCCAGTTCTATGGTACGTGACAGGGGACACCAGTTTTATGGTACATAACGCGGGAAACCAGTTTAATGGTACATAACACTGGAGACCAGTTATATGGTACATAACACTGGCGGCCAGTTCTATGGTACATAACACGGGAGGCCAGTTCTATGGTACATAACACGGGAGACCAGTTCTACAGTACATAACACGGGAGACCAGTTATATGGTACATAACACGGGACACCAGTTTTTTGGTACATAACACTGGAGACCAGTTCTATGGTACATGACAGGGGACACCAGTTTTATGGTACATAACGCGGGAAACCAGTTTTATGGTACATAACACTGGAGACCAGTTATATGGTACATAACACTGGAGGCCAGTTCTATGGTACATAACACGGGAGACCAGTTCTATGGTACATAACACGGGAGACCAGTTCTATAGTACATAACACGGGAGACCAGTTTTATGGTACATAACACTGGAGACCAGTTATATGGCACATAACACTAGAGACCAGTTTTATGGTACATAACACGGGAGACCAGTTTTATGGTACATAACACTGGAGACCAGTTATATGGTACATAACGCTGGAGACCAGTTCTATGGTACATAACACGGGAGACCAGTTCTATGGTACATAACACGGGAGACCAGTTCTATGGTACATAACACTGGAGACCAGTTCTATGGTACATGACAGGGGACACCAGTTCTATAGTGCATAACACGGGAGACCAGTTCTATGGCACATAACACTGGATACCAGTTCTATGGTACATAACACGGGAAACCAGTTCCATGGTACATGACAGGGGACACCAGTTTCATGGTACATAACACGGGAGACCAGTTCTATGGTACATAACACGGGAGACCAGTTCTTTGGCACATAAAACTGGAGACAAGTTCTATGGTACATAACACGGGAGACCAGTTCTATGGTACATAACAAGGGACACCAGTTTTATGGTACATAACACGGGCGACCAGTTCTATGGCACATAACACTGGAGACCAGTTCTATGGTACATAACACGGGAGACCGGTTCTATGGTACATGACACGGGAAACCAGTTCTATGGTACATAACACGGGAGACCAGTTCTATGGTACATAACACGGGAGACCAGTTCTATGGTACATAACAGGGGACACCAGTTTTATGGTACATAACACGGGAGACCAGTTCTCTGGTACATAACACGGGAGACCAGTTCTATGGTACATAACACGGGAGACCAGTTCTATAGTACATAACACGGGAGACCAGTTTTATGGTACATAACACGGGACACCAGTTTTTTGGTACATAACGCTGGAGACCAGTTCTATGGTACATGACAGGGGACACCAGTTTTATGGTACATAACACGGGAGACCAGTTTCATGGTACATAACTCTGGAGACCAGTTATATGGTACATAACACTGGAGACCAGTTCTATGGTACATAACGCGGGAGACCAGTTCTATGGTACATAACACTGGATACCAGTTCTATGGTACATAACGCGGGAGACCAGTGTTATGGTACATAACACTGGAGACCAGTTCTATGGTACATAATGCTGGAGACCAGTTCTATGGTACATAACACGGGAGACCAGTTCTATGGTACATAACACGGGAGACCAGTTCTATAGTACATAACACGGGAGACCAGTTTTATGGTACATAACACTGGAGACCAGTTCTATGGTACATAACGCGGGAGACCAGTTCTATGGTACATAACACGGGAGACCAGTTCTATGGTACATAACGCGGGAGACCAGTGTTATGGTACATAACACTGGAGACCAGTGCTATGGTACATAACGCTGGAGACCAGTTATATGGTACATAACACGGGAGACCAGTTCTATGGTACATGACAGGGGAGACCAGTTCTATAGTACATAACACGGGAGACAGCCATCTCCTCTGGTCAAGCGGTTCTCTTTTGTCACCTCCCTCACCATCAACTCAAACATCGGTGTGTCTTTAGTTCACATTCCTGCCGCTGCTGGTGTGCTGCCTGGTTTGGCCGCTTGGTGGCGCTGCTGGGCGAGTGTTTGAGTGTCACGCCTGGGTCGGCTGGGTGTCGAACCAGTACATATAACCAGAGACCGCGTGGCAGCTTCCATAATTGTAAAGAACGAATCACGTGACCGCTACGCCACCTGACGGAATCCATAAGTGTTATATCGAGGTGGAATCTCTGCTACAACATAGGCCCACGCCAGTAGTTATGGAGTGGGCGGTCAAGGGACACAGGGTGAGAACCAAGCAGTAATGCACGGCACTTTCAGATGCTGGCGGTGGACTTGGCTGCCAGAACATCATCTTGAATTGTGTGACAGATGTCGTAAATATTACTACGCACTAGGGACTATTTTTATGGCGGCCGCAGTAAGAGGGCCGCGGGCATTATTCCGCGTTATGACGCAGTCCCCCAGGAGGCGGCCCAGACCAGAGGTGCGCGTCAAGTGTAAACACATTTATAAATTATTCAGTCTGATCCATTTTGTCCCAACCTTGTTCTAACTTTAATCTGAGCTTATCCGACCATGTCCTATCGTCTGTGGATCAATACGGACGGCACTGAGAGATGATACCGAAATGCCAGCACCTTCCAATGACCGAATGGCTGTTTTCCATTATGCTTCGCAACCAAGGTCAATATCTCCCTAAATCTCCGTTCCCTGCATCAGGGGGAAACCGGGAAGAAAATAAGAAGAGGCGCATTGCGCCTCCCCCCCCCCCCCCTCCACGCCCCCCCCCCCCCCGCACTCCACTAACCCGGGTGGGAGAGGGGGTATCTCTTTCACTAAGGCAGCTATGCGCCGTAGCATATAGCTACATTCAGACTTGGCAGGCAACACGCTAGGTGCCCACGCCAGATCGCATTAATTTCACAGTTATATTGACGCATTGAGCGTTGTACTAAACAGTGAATCAACAGTTACAATCTACATAGCGACTTTACCATCCGTATAACATAACGCGTTATATACTGACTATTGTGTCAGAGAGCGACTTACTCTACCACCCGTATAACATAACGCGTTATATGCTGACTTGTGTTACAGAGCGATTTACTCTACCACCCGTATAGCATAACGCGTTATATACTGACTATTGTGTCAGAGAGCGACTTACTCTACCACCCGTATAACATAACGCGTTATATACTGACTATTGTGTCAGAGAGCGACTTACTCTACCACCCGTATAACATAACGCGTTATATACTGACTATTGTGTCAGAGAGCGACTTACTCTACCACCCGTATAACATAACGCGTTATATACTGACTAGTGTGTCAGAGAGCGACTTACTCTACCACCCGTATAACGTAACGCGTTATATACTGACTATTGTGTTACATGGCGACCTACTCTACCACCCGTATAACATAAAGCGTTATATACTGACTATTGTGTTACATGGCGACCTACTCTACCACCCGTATAACATAAAGCGTTATATACAGACTATTGTGTCAGAGAGCGACTTACTCTACCACCCGTATAACATAACGCGTTATATACTGACTATTGTGTCAGAGAGCGACTTACTCTACCACACGTATAACGTAACGCGTTATATACTGACTATTGTGTCAGAGAGCGACTTACTCTACCACCCGTATAACATAAAGCGTTATATACTGACTATTGTGTTACATGGCGACCTACTCTACCACCCGTATAACATAAAGCGTTATATACAGACTATTGTGTCAGAGAGCGACTTACTCTACCACCGTATAACATAACGCGTTATATACTGACTATTGTGTCAGCGAGCGACTTACTCTACCACCCGTATAACGTAACGCGTTATATACTGACTATTGTGTTACATGGTGACCTACTCTACCACCCGTATAACATAACGCGTTATATACTGACTATTGTGTCAGAGAGCGACTTACTCTACCACCCGTATAACATAACGCGTTATATGCTGACTATTGTGTTACATGGCGACCTACTCTACCACCCGTATAACATAAAGCGTTATATACTGACTATTGTGTCAGAGAGCGACTTATTCTACCACCCGTATAACATAATGCGTTATATGCTGACTATTGTGTTATATGGCGACCTACTCTACCACCCGTATAACATAAAGCGTTATATACTGACTATTGTGTCAGAGAGCGACTTACTCTACCACCCGTATAACGTAACGCGTTATATACTGACTATTGTGTTACATGGCGACTTACTCTACCACCCGTATAACGTAACGCGTTATATACTGACTATTGTGTGACATGGCGACCTACTCTACCACCCGTATAACATAAAGCGTTATATACTGACTATTGTGTCAGAGAGCGACTTACTCTACCATCCGTATAACATAACGCGTTATATGCTGACTATTGTGTTACATGGCGCCCTACTCTACCACCCGTATAATATAAAGCGTTATATACTGACTATTGTGTCAGAGAGCGACTTACTCTACCACACGTATAACGTAACGCGTTATATACTGACTATTGTGTCAGAGAGCGACTTACTCTACCACCCGTATAACATAAAGCGTTATATACTGACTATTGTGTTACATGGCGACCTACTCTACCACCCGTATAACATAAAGCGTTATATACAGACTATTGTGTCAGAGAGCGACTTACTCTACCACCGTATAACATAACGCGTTATATACTGACTATTGTGTCAGAGAGCGACTTACTCTACCACCCGTATAACGTAACGCGTTATATACTGACTATTGTGTTACATGGTGACCTACTCTACCACCCGTATAACATAACGCGTTATATACTGACTATTGTGTCAGAGAGCGACTTACTCTACCACCCGTATAACATAACGCGTTATATGCTGACTATTGTGTTACATGGCGACCTACTCTACCACCCGTATAACATAAAGCGTTATATACTGACTATTGTGTCAGAGAGCGACTTATTCTACCACCCGTATAACATAACGCGTTATATGCTGACTATTGTGTTACATGGCGACCTACTCTACCACCCGTATAACATAAAGCGTTATATACTGACTATTGTGTCAGAGAGCGACTTACTCTACCACCCGTATAACGTAACGCGTTATATACTGACTATTGTGTTACATGGCGACTTACTCTACCACCCGTATAACATAACGCGTTATATACTGACTATTGTGTGACATGGCGACCTACTCTACCACCCGTATAACATAAAGCGTTATATACTGACTATTGTGTCAGAGAGCGACTTACTCTACCATCCGTATAACATAACGCGTTATATGCTGACTATTGTGTTACATGGCGACTTACTCTACCACCCGTATAACATAACGCGTTATATACTGACTATTGTGTCAGAGAGCGACTTACTCTACCACCCGTATAACATAACGCGTTATATACTGACTATTGTGTCAGAGAGCGACTTACTCTACCACCCGTATAACATAAAGCGTTATATACTGACTATTGTGTCAGAGAGCGACTTACTCTACCATCCGTATAACATAACGCGTTATATGCTGACTATTGTGTTACATGGCGACTTACTCTACCACCCGTATAATATAAAGCGTTATATACTGACTATTGTGTCAGAGAGCGACTTACTCTACCACCCGTATAACGTAACGCGTTATATACTGACTATTGTGTTACATGGCGACTTACTCTACCACCCGTATAACATAACGCGTTATATACTGACTATTGTGTCAGAGAGCGACTTACTCTACCACCCGTATAACATAACGCGTTATATACTGACTATTGTGTCAGAGAGCGACTTACTCTACCACCCGTATAACATAAAGCGTTATATACTGACTATTGTGTCAGAGAGCGACTTACTCTACCATCCGTATAACATAACGCGTTATATGCTGACTATTGTGTTACATGGCGCCCTACTCTACCACCCGTATAACATAAAGCGTTATATACTGACTATTGTGTGACATGGCGACCTACTCTACCACCCGTATAACATAAAGCGTTATATACTGACTATTGTGTCAGAGAGCGACTTACTCTACCACCCGTATAACGCAACGCGTTATATACTGACTATTGTGTTACATGGCGACTTACTCTACCACCCGTATAACCTAACGCGTTATATACTGTCTTGTGTTACAGAGCGACATAGTCTTGATATCATAAAGCCATGTGTAAAACCTAATCCCATATCTCTGCATACTTTATTATATACTAAATCCATCTCCGCATACTATATGTGTATTCCGTAGCTGTAAAACTTGTCATACACCGCCATATAATGTGGTTGGTCTTGAGTGTTATTGTCTCTGACTTCAAAAGCGATCAGAAGCGATCAGAAGCGATCAGAGGCGACCAGAAGCGATCCGCAGTGAGTAGTTTTCCCACAATGGCCCACACCCTGTGATGAAACAGGCCTAAACCTAACCAAGTCAGTCCCCGTGGGAACACGCAACCTCTAATTGTTCTTGTCAGTTTATACCATGTGTGCATGGTTTTACTTCAGTCATTTCGCTTTGTCTCTCAATATCCTAATGAAATGGAATTCTGTTTCATCTCGTCGAAGGGAGGAGGGGACTGTGACATTCTAGGCCCCAGGGGGGGAGGGACTGTGACAGTCTAGGCCCGAAGGGGGACTGTGACAGTCTAGGGTCAAGTGGGGGGGGGGCTGTGACAGTCCAGACCCGAGGGGTGAGGAGGGGGCGGCTGTGGCAGTCGGGCCGTGACAGTCCAGGCCGTGACTGTCCAGGTTGTGACAATCCAGGCCTTGACAGTCCAGGTTGTGACAATCCAGGCCTTGACAGTCCAGGCCGTGACAGTCCAGGCTGTGACTGTTCAGGCTGTGACAGTCCAAGCCGTGACAGTCCAGTCCGTGACAGTCCATGCCGTTACAGTCCATGCCATTACAGTCCAAGCCGTGACAGTCCAGGCCGTTACAGTTCAGGCTGTGGCAGTCTAGGCTGCGACAGGCCAGGCCGTGACAGTCCAGGTTGTGACAATCCAGGCCGTGACAGTTCAGGTTGTGACAGTCCAGGCGGTGACAGTTCGGGCTGTGGCAGTCCAAGTCGTGACAGTCCAGGCCGTGACAGTCCAGGTTGTGACAATCCAGGCCGTGACTGTCCAGGCTGTGACTGTTCAGGCTGTGGCAGTCCAAGCCGTGACAGTCCAGGCCGTGACAGTCCAGGTTGTGACAATCCAGGCCGTGACTGTCCAGGCTGTGACTGTTCAGGCTGTGGCAGTCCAAGCCGTGACAGTCCAGGCCGTGACAGTCCATGCCGTTACAGTTCAGGCTGTGGCAGTCTAGGCTGTGACAGGCCAGGCCGTGACAGTCCAGGTTGTGACAATCCAGGCCGTGACAGTCCAGGCTGTGACTGTTCAGGCTGTGGCAGTCCAAGCCGTGACAGTCCAGGCGGTGACAGTCCAGGTTGTGACAGTCCAGGCCGTGACAGTCCAGGCCGTGACAGTACAGGCCGTGACAGTCCAGGCGGTGACAGTCCAGGCCGTGACAGTCCAGGCTGTGACAGTCCAGGCGGTGACAGTCCAGGTTGTCACAGTCCAGGCCGTGACAGTCCAGGCCGTGACAGTCTAGGCCGTGACAGTCCAGGCCGTGACAGTCCAGGCGGTAACAGTCCAGGCTGTGACAGTCCAGGCGGTAACAGTCCAGGCTGTGACAGTCCAGGCTGTGACAGTCCAGGCGGTGACAGTCCAGGCTGTGACAGTCCAGGCGGTGACAGTCCAGGCCGTGACAGTTCAGGCTGTGACAGTCCAGGCGGTGACAGTCCAGGCTGTGACAGTCCAGGCGGTGACAGCCCAGGCCGTGACAGTCCAGGCTGTGACAGTCCAGGCGGTGACAGTCCAGGCGGTGACAGTCCAGGCCGTGACAGTCCAGGCTGTGACAGTCCAGGCGGTGACAGTCCAGGCGGTGACAGTCCAGGCCGTGACAGTCCAGGCTGTGACAGTCCAGGCGGTGACAGTCCAGGCTGTGACAGTCCAGGCTGTGACAGTCCAGGCTGTGACAGTCCAGGCTGTGACAGTCCAGGCTGTGACAGTCCAGGCTGTTACAGTCCAGGCGGTGACAGTCCAGGCTGTGACAGTCCAGGCTGTGACAGTCCAGGCTGTGACAGTCCAGGCTGTGACAGTCCAGGCTGTGACAGTCCAGGCTGTTACAGTCCAGGCGGTGACAGTCCAGGCTGTGACAGTCCAGGCTGTGACAGTCCAGGCTGTGACAGCCCATGCCTGACATTAAGGTTATGTAAAAGTGGTGTCGGCACTTGCAAATCTCTGGTGTCCACATAACGCGCAGCAGTAAAACGTGTCTCCCTCGTTTGCACTTTAACTAGGGGGCGAACGCCATTTTGTAGCCTTGCCGCTCATTACTAATCATTGCTTCACAGGAACGACATGCAAAGGATGGGCCAGGCGGAGAGCTAATGAACGACATGGAAGGACAGGGCCAGGCGGAGAGCTAATGAACGACATGCATGGACAGGGTGAGGCGGAGAACTAATGAACGACATGGATGGAGAACGTGAGGCGGAGAGCTAATGAACGACATGGATGGACAGGGTGAGGCGGAGAGCTAATTAACCACATGCATGAACAGTGTGAGGCGGAGAGCTAATGAACGACATGGATGGACAGGGTGAGGCGGAGAGCTAATGAACGACATGGATGGACAGGGTGAGGCGGAGAGCTAATGAACGACATGGATGGACAGAGTGAGGCGGAGAGCTAATGAACGACATGCATGGACAGTGTGAGGCGGAGAGCTAATGAACGACATGGATGGACAGGGGGAGACGGAGAGCTAATGAACGACATGGATGGACAGGGTGAGGCGGAGAGCTAATGAACGACATGGATGGACAGGGTGAGGCGGAGAGCTAATGAACGACATGGATGGACAGGGTGAGGCGGAGAGCTAATGAACGACATGGATGGACAGGGTGAGGCGGAGAGCTAGTGAACGACATGCATGGACAGGGTGAGGCGGAGAGCTAGTGAACGACATGGATAGACAGGGTGAGGCGGAGAGCTAATGAACGACATGGATGGACAGCGTGAGGCGGAGAGCTAATGAACGACATGGATGGACAGGGTGAGGCGGAGAGTTAATTAACCACATGCATGAACAGTGTGAGGCGGAGAGCTAATGAACGACATGCATGGACAGGGTGAGGCGGAGAGCTAGTGAACGACATGGATAGACAGGGTGAGGCGGAGAGCTAATGAACGACATGGATAGACAGGGTGAGGCGGAGAGCTAATGAACGACATGGATGGACAGGGTCAGGCGGAGAGCTAATTAACCACATGCATGAACAGTGTGAGGCGGAGAGCTAATGAACGACATGCATGGACAGGGTGAGGCGGAGAGCTAGTGAACGACATGGATAGACAGGGTGAGGCGGAGAGCTAATGAACGACATGGATGGACAGGGTGAGGCGGAGAGCTCATGAACAACATGGATGGACAGGGTGAGGCGGAGAGCTAATGAACGACATGGATGGACAGGGTGAGGTGGAGAGCTAATGAACGACATGCATGGACAGGGTGAGGCGGAGAGCTAATGAACGACATGGATGGACAGGGTCAGGCGGAGAGCTAATTAACCACATGCATGAACAGTGTGAGGCGGAGAGCTAATGAACGACATGCATGGACAGGGTGAGGCGGAGAGCTAGTGAACGACATGGATAGACAGGGTGAGGCGGAGAGCTAATGAACGACATGGATGGACAGGGTGAGGCGGAGAGCTCATGAACGACATGGATGGACAGGGTGAGGCGGAGAGCTAATGAACGACATGGATGGACAGGGTGAGGTGGAGAGCTAATGAACGACATGCATGGACAGGGTGAGGCGGAGAGCTAATGAACGACATGGATGGACAGGGTGAGGCGGAGAGCTAATGAACGACATAGATGGACAGGGTGAGGCGGAGAGCTAATGAACGACATGGATGGACAGGGTGAGGCGGAGAGCTAATGAACGACATGGATGGACAGGGTGAGGCGGAGAGCTAATTAACCACATGCATGAACAGTGTGAGGCGGAGAGCTAATGAACGACATGCATGGACAGGATGAGGCGGAGAGCTAGTGAACGACATGGATGGACAGGGTGAGGCGGAGAGCTAATGAACGACATGGATGGACAGGGTGAGGCGGAGAGCTCATGAACGACGTGCATGGACAGGGTGAGGCGGAGAGCTAATGAACGACATGGATGGACAGGGTGAGGCGGAGAGCTAATGAACGACATGGATGGACAGGGTGAGGCGGAGAGCTAATGAACGACATGGATGGACAGGGTGAGGCGGAGAGCTAGTGAACGACATGGATGGACAGGGTGAGGCGGAGAGCTAATGAACGACATGGATGGACAGGGTGAGGTGGAGAGCTAATGAACGACATGGATGGACAGAGTGAGGCGGAGAGCTAATGAACGACATGCATGGACAGGGTGAGATGGAGAGCTAATGAACGACATGGATGGACAGGGTGAGGCGGAGAGCTAGTGAACGACATGGATGGACAGGGTGAGGCGGAGAGCTAATGAACGACATGGATGGACAGGGTGAGGTGGAGAGCTAATGAACGACGTGCATGAACAGTGTGAGGCGGAGAGCTAATGAACGACATGCATGGACAGGGTGAGGTGGAGAGCTAATGAACGACATGGATGGACAGGGTGAGGTGGAGAGCTAATGAACGACATGCATGGACAGGGTGAGGCGGAGAGCTAATGAACGACATGGATGGACAGGGTGAGTCGGAGAGCTAATGAACGACATGCAAGGACAGGGTGAGGCGGAGAGCTAATGAACGACATGCATGGACAGGGTAAGGCGGAGAGCTAATGAACGACATGGATGGACAGGGTGAGGCGGAGAGCTAATAAACGACATGGATGAACAGGGTGAGGCGGAGAGCTAATGAACGACATGCATGGACAGGGTGAGGCGGAGAGCTAATGAACGACATGCATGGACAGGGTGAGGCGGAGAGCTAATGAACGACATGGATGGACAGGATGAGGCGGAGAGCTAATGAACGACATGGATGGACAGGGTGAGGCGGAGAGCTAATGAACGACATGCATGGACAGGGTGAGGCGGAGAGCTAATGAACAACATGGATGGACAGGGTGAGGCGGAGAGCTAATGAACGACATGGATGGACAGGGTAAGGCGGAGAGCTAATGAACGACCTGGATGGACAGGGTGAGGCGGAGAGCTAATAAACGACATGCATGGACAGGATGAGGCGGAGAGCTAATGAACGACATGGATGGACAGGGTGAGACGGAGAGCTAATGAACGACATGGATGGACAGGGTGAGGCGGAGAGCTAATGAACGACATGGATGGACAGGGTGAGGCGGAGAGCTAATGAACACCATGCATGGACAGGGTGAGGCGGAGAGCTAATGAACGACATGGATGGACAGGGTGAGGCGGAGAGCTAATGAACGACATGGATGGACAGGGTGAGGCGGAGAGCTAATGAACGACATGCATGGACAGGGTGAGGCGGAGAGCTAATGAACGACATGGATGGACAGGGTGAGGCGGAGAGCTAATGAACGACATGGATGGACAGGGTGAGGCGGAGAGCTAATGAACGACATGCATGAACAGGGTGAGATGGAGAGCTAATGAACGACTTGGATGGACAGGGCAAGGCGGAGAGCTAATGAACGACATGCATGGACAGGGTGAGGCGGAGAGCTAATGAACGACATGCATGGACAGGGTGAGGCGGAGAGCTAATGAACGACATGCATGGACAGGGTGAGGCGGAGAGCTAGTGAACGACATGGATGGACAGGGTTAGGCGGAGAGCTAATGAACGACATGGATGGACAGTGTGAGGCGCAGAGCTAATGAACGACACACATGGACAGGGTGAGGCGGAGAGCTAATGAACGACTTGGATGGACAGGGTGAGGCGGAGAGCGAATGAACGACATGGATGGACAGGGTGAGGCGGAGAGCTAATGAACGACATGGATGGACAGGGTGAGGTGGAGAGCTAATGAACGACATGCATGGACAGAGTGAGGCGGAGAGCTAATGAACGACATGGATGGACAGGGTAAGGCGGAGAGCTAATGAACGACATGCATGGACAGGGTGAGGCGGAGAGCAAATGAACGACATGGATGGACAGGGTGAGGTGGAGAGCTAATGAACGACATGGATGGACAGGGTGAGGCGGAGAGCTAATGAACGACATGGATGGACAGGGTGAGGCGGAGAGCTAGTGAACGACATGGATGGACAGGGTGAGGCGGAGAGCTAAGGAACGACATGGATGGACAGGGTGAGGCGGAGAGCTAATTAACGACATGCATGGACAGGGTGAGGCGGAGAGCTAATGAACGACATGGATGGACAGGGTGAGGCGAGGAGCTAATGAACGACATGCATGGACAGGGTGAGGCGAGGAGTTAATGAACGACATGCATGGACAGGGTGAGGTGCAGAGCTAATGAACGACATGGATGGACAGGGTGAGGTGGAGAGCTAATGAACGACATGGATGGACAGGGTGAGGTGGAGAGCTAAGGAACGACATGGATGGACAGGGTGAGGAGGAGAGCCAATGAACGACATGCATGGACCGGGTGAGGCGGAGAGCTAATGAACGACATGGATGGACAGGGTGAGGCGTAGAGCTAATGAACGACATGCATGGACAGGGTGAGGCGGAGAGCTAATGAACGACATGGATGGACAGGGTGAGGTGGAAAGCTAATGAACAACGTGGATGGACAGGGTGAGGCGGAGAGCTAATGAACGACATGGATGGACAGGGTGAGGCGGAGAGCTAATGAACGACATGGATGGACAGGCTGAGGCGGAGAGCTAATGAACGACAAGGATGGACAGGGTGAGGCGGAGAGTTAATGAACGACATGGATGGACAGGGTGAGGCGGAGAGCTAATGAACGACATGGATGGACAGGGTGAGGCGGAGAGCTAATGACCGACATGGATGGACAGGGTGAGGTGGAGAGCTAATGACCGACATGGATGGACAGGGTGAGGCGGAGAGCTAATGAACGACATGGATGGACAGGGTGAGGCGGAGAGCTAATGAACGACATGCATGGACAGGGTGAGGCGGAGAGCTAATGAACGACATGGATGGACAGGGTGAGGCGGAGAGCTAATGAACGACATGGATGGACAGGGTGAGGCGGAGAGCTAATGACCGACATGGGTGGACAGGGTGAGGCGGAGAGCTAATGAACGACATGCATGGACAGGGTGAGGCGGAGAGCTAATGAACGACATGCATGGACAGGGTGAGGTGGAGAGCTAATGAACGACATGCATGGACCGGGTGAGGCGGAGAGCTAATGAACGACATGGATGGACAGGGTGAGGCGTAGAGCTAATGAACGACATGCATGGACAGGGTGAGGCGGAGAGCTAATGAACGACATGCATAGACAGGGTGAGGTGGAGAGCTAATGAACGACATGCATGGACAGGGTGAGGCGGAGAGCTAATGAACGACATGGATGGACAGGGTGAGGCGGAGAGCTAATGAACGACATGCATGGACAAGGTGAGGCGGAGAGCTAATGAACGACATGGATGGACAGGGTGAGGCGGAGAGCTAATGAACGACATGGATGGACAGGGTGAGGCGGAGAGCTAATGAACGACATGGATGGACAGGGTGAGGCGGAGAGCTAATGAGCGACATGGATGGACAGGGTGAGGCGGAGAGCTAATGAACGACATGGATGGACAGGGTGAGGCGGAGAGCTAATGAACGACATGGATGGACAGGGTGAGGCGGAGAGCTAATGAACGACATGGATGGACAGGGTGAGGCGGAGAGCTAATGAACGACATGCATGGACAGGGTGAGGCGGAGAGCTAATGAACGACATGCATGGACAGGGTGAGGCGGAGAGCTAATGAACGACATGGATGGTCAGGGTGAGGCGGGGAGCTAATGAACGACATGGATGGACAGGGTGAGGCGGAGAGCTAATGAACGACATGCATGGACAGGGTGAGGCGGAGAGCTAATGAACGACATGTATGGACAGGGTGAGGCGGAGAGCTAATGAACGACATGGATGGACAGGGTGAGGCGGAGAGCTAATGATCGACATGCATGGACAGGGTGAGGCGGAGAGCTAATGAACGACATGGATGGACAGGGTGAGGCGGAGAGCTAAAGAACGACATGGATGGACAGGGTGAGGCGGAGTGCTAATGAACGACATGGATGGACAGGGTGAGGCGGAGAGCTAATGAACGACATGGATGGACAGGGTGAGGTGCAGAGCTAATGAACGACATGCATGGACAGGGTGAGGCGGAGAGCTAATAAACGACATGGATGGAGAGGGTGAGGCGGAGAGCTAATGAACGACATGCATGGACAGGGTGAGGCGGAGAGCTAATGAACGACATGGATGGACAGGGTGAGGCGGAGAGCTAATGAACGACATGGATGGACAGGGTGAGGTGCAGAGCTAATGAACGACATGGATGGACAGGGTGAGGCGGAGAGCTAATGAACGACATGGATGGAGAGGGTGAGGCGGAGAGCTAATGAACGACATGCATGGACAGGGTGAGGCGGAGAGCTAATGAACGACATGGATGGACAGGGTGAGACGGAGAGCTAATGAACGACATGGATGGACAGGGTGAGGCGGAGAGCTAATGAACGACATGGATGGACAGGGTGAGGCGGAGAGCTAATGAACACCATGCATGGACAGGGTGAGGCGGAGAGCTAATGAACGACATGGATGGACAGGGTGAGGCGGAGAGCTAATGAACGACATGGATGGACAGGGTGAGGCGGAGAGCTAATGAACGACATGCATGGACAGGGTGAGGCGGAGAGCTAATGAACGACATGGATGGACAGGGTGAGGCGGAGAGCTAATGAACGACATGGATGGACAGGGTGAGGCGGAGAGCTAATGAACGACATGCATGAACAGGGTGAGATGGAGAGCTAATGAACGACTTGGATGGACAGGGTAAGGCGGAGAGCTAATGAACGACATGCATGGACAGGGTGAGGCGGAGAGCTAATGAACGACATGCATGGACAGGGTGAGGCGGAGAGCTAATGAACGACATGCATGGACAGGGTGAGGCGGAGAGCTAGTGAACGACATGGATGGACAGGGTTAGGCGGAGAGCTAATGAACGACATGGATGGACAGTGTGAGGCGCAGAGCTAATGAACGACACACATGGAAAGGGTGAGGCGGAGAGCTAATGAACGACTTGGATGGACAGGGTGAGGCGGAGAGCGAATGAACGACATGGATGGACAGGGTGAGGCGGAGAGCTAATGAACGACATGGATGGACAGGGTGAGGTGGAGAGCTAATGAACGACATGCATGGACAGAGTGAGGCGGAGAGCTAATGAACGACATGGATGGACAGGGTAAGGCGGAGAGCTAATGAACGACATGCATGGACAGGGTGAGGCGGAGAGCAAATGAACGACATGGATGGACAGGGTGAGGTGGAGAGCTAATGAACGACATGGATGGACAGGGTGAGGCGGAGAGCTAATGAACGACATGGATGGACAGGGTGAGGCGGAGAGCTAGTGAACGACATGGATGGACAGGGTGAGGCGGAGAGCTAAGGAACGACATGGATGGACAGGGTGAGGCGGAGAGCTAATTAACGACATGCATGGACAGGGTGAGGCGGAGAGCTAATGAACGACATGGATGGACAGGGTGAGGCGAGGAGCTAATGAACGACATGCATGGACAGGGTGAGGCGAGGAGTTAATGAACGACATGCATGGACAGGGTGAGGTGCAGAGCTAATGAACGACATGGATGGACAGGGTGAGGTGGAGAGCTAATGAACGACATGGATGGACAGGGTGAGGTGGAGAGCTAAGAAACGACATGGATGGACAGGGTGAGGAGGAGAGCCAATGAACGACATGCATGGACCGGGTGAGGCGGAGAGCTAATGAACGACATGGATGGACAGGGTGAGGCGTAGAGCTAATGAACGACATGCATGGACAGGGTGAGGCGGAGAGCTAATGAACGACATGGATGGACAGGGTGAGGTGGAAAGCTAATGAACAACGTGGATGGACAGGGTGAGGCGGAGAGCTAATGAACGACATGGATGGACAGGGTGAGGCGGAGAGCTAATGAACGACATGGATGGACAGGCTGAGGCGGAGAGCTAATGAACGACAAGGATGGACAGGGTGAGGCGGAGAGCTAATGAACGACATGGATGGACAGGGTGAGGCGGAGAGCTAATGAACGACATGGATGGACAGGGTGAGGCGGAGAGCTAATGACCGACATGGATGGACAGGGTGAGGTGGAGAGCTAATGACCGACATGGATGGACAGGGTGAGGCGGAGAGCTAATGAACGACATGGATGGACAGGGTGAGGCGGAGAGCTAATGAACGACATGCATGGACAGGGTGAGGCGGAGAGCTAATGAACGACATGGATGGACAGGGTGAGGCGGAGAGCTAATGAACGACATGGATGGACAGGGTGAGGCGGAGAGCTAATGACCGACATGGGTGGACAGGGTGAGGCGGAGAGCTAATGAACGACATGCATGGACAGGGTGAGGCGGAGAGCTAATGAACGACATGCATGGACAGGGTGAGGTGGAGAGCTAATGAACGACATGCATGGACCGGGTGAGGCGGAGAGCTAATGAACGACATGGATGGACAGGGTGAGGCGTAGAGCTAATGAACGACATGCATGGACAGGGTGAGGCGGAGAGCTAATGAACGACATGCATAGACAGGGTGAGGTGGAGAGCTAATGAACGACATGCATGGACAGGGTGAGGCGGAGAGCTAATGAACGACATGGATGGACAGGGTGAGGCGGAGAGCTAATGAACGACATGCATGGACAAGGTGAGGCGGAGAGCTAATGAACGACATGGATGGACAGGGTGAGGCGGAGAGCTAATGAACGACATGGATGGACAGGGTGAGGCGGAGAGCTAATAAACGACATGGATGGACAGGGTGAGGCGGAGAGCTAATGAGCGACATGGATGGACAGGGTGAGGCGGAGAGCTAATGAACGACATGGATGGACAGGGTGAGGCGGAGAGCTAATGAACGACATGGATGGACAGGGTGAGGCGGAGAGCTAATGAGCGACATGGATGGACAGGGTGAGGCGGAGAGCTAATGAACGACATGGATGGACAGGGTGAGGCGGAGAGCTAATGAACGACATGGATGGACAGGGTGAGGCGGAGAGCTAATGAACGACATGGATGGACAGGGTGAGGCGGAGAGCTAATGAACGACATGCATGGACAGGGTGAGGCGGAGAGCTAATGAACGACATGCATGGACAGGGTGAGGCGGAGAGCTAATGAACGACATGGATGGTCAGGGTGAGGCGGGGAGCTAATGAACGACATGGATGGACAGGGTGAGGCGGAGAGCTAATGAACGACATGCATGGACAGGGTGAGGCGGAGAGCTAATGAACGACATGTATGGACAGGGTGAGGCGGAGAGCTAATGAACGACATGGATGGACAGGGTGAGGCGGAGAGCTAATGATCGACATGCATGGACAGGGTGAGGCGGAGAGCTAATGAACGACATGGATGGACAGGGTGAGGCGGAGAGCTAAAGAACGACATGGATGGACAGGGTGAGGCGGAGTGCTAATGAACGACATGGATGGACAGGGTGAGGCGGAGAGCTAATGAACGACATGGATGGACAGGGTGAGGTGCAGAGCTAATGAACGACATGCATGGACAGGGTGAGGCGGAGAGCTAATAAACGACATGGATGGAGAGGGTGAGGCGGAGAGCTAATGAACGACATGCATGGACAGGGTGAGGCGGAGAGCTAATGAACGACATGGATGGACAGGGTGAGGCGGAGAGCTAATGAACGACATGGATGGACAGGGTGAAGTGCAGAGCTAATGAACGACATGGATGGACAGGGTGAGGCGGAGAGCTAATGAACGACATGGATGGAGAGGGTGAGGCGGAGAGCTAATGAACGACATGCATGGACAGGGTGAGGCGGAGAGCTAATGAACGACATGGATGGACAGGGTGAGGCGGAGAGCTAATGAACGACTCGGATGGACAGGGTGAGGTGGAGAGCTAATGACCGACATGGATGGACAGGGTGAGGCGGAGAGCTAATGAACGACATGGATATACAGGGTGAGGCGGAGAGCTAATGAACGACATGCATGGACAGGGTGAGGCGGAGAGCTAATGAACGACATGGATGGACAGGGTGAGGCGGAGAGCTAATGAACGACATGGATGGACAGGGTGAGGCGGAGAGCTAATGACCGACATGGATGGACAGGGTGAGGTGGAGAGCTAATGACCGACATGGATGGACAGGGTGAGGCGGAGAGCTAATGAACGACATGGATGGACAGGGTGAGGCGGAGAGCTAATAAACGACATGCATGGACAGGGTGAGGCGGAGAGCTAATGAACGACATGGATGGACAGGGTGAGGCGGAGAGCTAATGAACGACATGGATGGACAGGGTGAGGCGGAGAGCTAATGATCGACATGCATGGACAGGGTGAGGCGGAGAGCTAATGAACGACATGGATGGACAGGGTGAGGCGGAGAGCTAAAGAACGACATGGATGGACAGGGTGAGGCGGAGTGCTAATGAACGACATGGATGGACAGGGTGAGGCGGAGAGCTAATGAACGACATGGATGGACAGGGTGAGGTGCAGAGCTAATGAACGACATGCATGGACAGGGTGAGGCGGAGAGCTAATAAACGACATGGATGGAGAGGGTGAGGCGGAGAGCTAATGAACGACATGCATGGACAGGGTGAGGCGGAGAGCTAATGAACGACATGGATGGACAGGGTGAGGCGGAGAGCTAATGAACGACATGGATGGACAGGGTGAGGTGCAGAGCTAATGAACGACATGGATGGACAGGGTGAGGCGAAAAGCTAATGAACGACATGGATGAAGAGGGTGAGGCGGAGAGCTAATGAACGACATGCATGGACAGGGTGAGGCGGAGAGCTAATGAACGACATGGATGGACAGGGTGAGGCGGAGAGCTAATGAACGACTCGGATGGACAGGGTGAGGTGGAGAGCTAATGACCGACATGGATGGACAGGGTGAGGCGGAGAGCTAATGAACGACATGGATATACAGGGTGAGGCGGAGAGCTAATGAACGACATGCATGGACAGGGTGAGGCGGAGAGCTAATGAACGACATGGATGGACAGGGTGAGGCGGAGAGCTAATGAACGACATGGATGGACAGGGTGAGGCGGAGAGCTAATGACCGACATGGATGGACAGGGTGAGGTGGAGAGCTAATGACCGACATGGATGGACAGGGTGAGGCGGAGAGCTAATGAACGACATGGATGGACAGGGTGAGGCGGAGAGCTAATAAACGACATGCATGGACAGGGTGAGGCGGAGAGCTAATGAACGACATGGATGGACAGGGTGAGGCGGAGAGCTAATGAACGACATGGATGGACAGGGTGAGGCGGAGAGCTAATGACCGACATGGGTGGACAGGGTGAGGCGGAGAGCTAATGAACGACATGCATGGACAGGGTGAGGCGGAGAGCTAATGAACGACATGCATGGACAGGGTGAGGCGGAGAGCTAATGACCGACATGGATGGACAGGGTGAGGTGGAGAGCTAATGACCGACATGGATGGACAGGGTGAGGCGGAGAGCAAATGACCGACATGGGTGGACAGGGTGAGGCGGAGAGCTAATGAACGACATGGATGGACAGGGTGAGGCGGAGAGCTAATGAACGACATGGATGGACAGGGTGAGGCGGAGAGCTAATGACCGACATGGATGGACAGGGTGAGGTGGAGAGCTAATGACCGACATGGATGGACAGGGTGAGGCGGAGAGCTAATGAACGACATGGATGGACAGGGTGAGGCGGAGAGCTAATGAACGACATGCATGGACAGGGTGAGGCGGAGAGCTAATGAACGACATGGATGGACAGGGTGAGGCGGAGAGCTAATGAACGACATGGATGGACAGGGTGAGGCGGAGAGCTAATGACCGACATGGGTGGACAGGGTGAGGCGGAGAGCTAGTGAACGACATGCATGGACAGGGTGAGGCGGAGAGCTAATGAACGACATGGATGGACAGGGTGAGGCGGAGAGCTAATGAACGACATGGATGGACAGGGTGAGGCAGAGAGCCAATGAACGACATGGATGGACAGGGTGAGGCGGAGAGCTAATGACCGACATGGATGGACAGGGTGAGGCGGAGAGCTAATGAACGACATGCATGGACAGGGTGAAGCGGAGAGCTAATGAACGACATGGATGGACAGGGTGAGGCGGAGAGCTAATGAACGACATGCATGGACAGGGTGAGGCGGAGAGCTAATGAACGACATGGATGGACAGGGTGAGGCGGAGAGCTAATGACCGACATGGATGGACAGGGTGAGGTGGAGAGGTAATGAACGACATGGATGGACAGGGTGAGGCGGAGAGCTAATGAACGACATGGATGGACAGGGTGAGGTGCAGAGCTAATGAACGACATGGATGGACAGGGTGAGGCGGAGAGCTAAAGAACGACATGGATGGACAGGGTGAGGCGGAGAGCTAATGAACGACATGGATGGACAGGGTGAGGCAGAGAGCCAATGAACGACATGGATGGACAGGGTGAGGCGGAGAGCTAATGACCGACATGGATGGACAGGGTGAGGCGGAGAGCTAATGAACGACATGCATGGACAGGGTGAAGCGGAGAGCTAATGAACGACATGGATGGACAGGGTGAGGCGGAGAGCTAATGAACGACATGCATGGACAGGGTGAGGCGGAGAGCTAATGAACGACATGGATGGACAGGGTGAGGCGGAGAGCTAATGACCGACATGGATGGACAGGGTGAGGTGGAGAGGTAATGAACGACATGGATGGACAGGGTGAGGCGGAGAGCTAATGAACGACATGGATGGACAGGGTGAGGTGCAGAGCTAATGAACGACATGGATGGACAGGGTGAGGCGGAGAGCTAAAGAACGACATGGATGGACAGGGTGAGGCGGAGAGCTAATGAACGACATGGATGGACAGGGTGAGGCGGAGAGCTAATGAACGACATGGATGGACAGGGTGAGGCGGAGAGCTGAAGAACGACATGGATGGACAGGGTGAGGCGGAGAGCTAATGAACGACATGGATAGACAGGGTGAGGCGGAGAGCTAATGAACGACTCGGATGGACAGGGTGAGGCGGAGAGCTAATGAACGACATGCATGGACAGGGTGAAGCGGAAAGCTAATGAACGACATGGATGGACAGGGTGAGGCGGAGAGCTAATGAAGGACATGCATGGACAGGGTGAGGCGGAGAGCTAATGAACGACATGGATGGACAGGGTGAGGCGGAGAGCTAATGAACGACATGCATGGACAGGGTGAGGTGGAGAGCTAATGAACGACATGGATGGACAGGGTGAGGCGGAGAGCTAATGAACGACATGGATGGACAGGGTGAGGCGGAGAGCTAATGAACGACATGGATGGACAGGGTGAGGCGGAGAGCTAATGAACGACATGGATGGACAGGGTGAGGCGGAGAGCTAATGAACGACATGGATGGACAGGGTGAGGCGGAGAGCTAATGAACGACATGGATGGACAGGATGAGGCGGAGAGCTAATGAACGACATAGATGAACAGGGTGAGGCGGAGAGCTAATGAGCGACATGCATGGACAGGGTGAGGCGGAGAGCTAATGAACGACATGGATGGACAGGGTGAGGCGGAGAGCTAATGAACGACATGGATGGACAGGGTGAGGCGGAGAGCTAATGAACGACATGGATGGACAGGGTGAGGCGGAGAGCTAATGAACGACATGGATGGACAGGGTGAGGCGGAGAGCTAATGAACGACATGGATGGGCAGGGTGAGGCGGAGAGCTAATGAACGACATGGATGGACAGGGTGAGGCGGAGAGCTAATGAACGACATGGATGGACAGGGTGAGGCGGAGAGCTAATGAACGACATGGATGGACAGGGTGAGGCGGAGAGCTAATGAACGACATGGATGGACAGGGTGAGGCGGAGAGCTAATGAACGACATGGATGGACAGGGTGAGGCGGAGAGCTAATGAACGACATGGATGGACAGGGTGAGGCGGAGAGCTAATGAACGACATGGATGGACAGGGTGAGGCGGAGAGCTAATGAACGACATGGATGGACAGGGTTAGGCGGAGAGCTAATGAACGACATGGATGGACAGGATGAGGCGGAGAGCTAATGAACGACATAGATGAACAGGGTGAGGCGGAGAGCTAATGAGCGACATGCATGGACAGGGTGAGGCGGAGAGCTAATGAACGACATGGATGGACAGGGTGAGGCGGAGAGCTAATGAACGACATGGATGGACAGGGTGAGGCGGAGAGCTAATGAACGACATGGATGGACAGGGTGAGGCGGAGAGCTAATGAACGACATGCATGGACAGGGTGATACGTTACCCGCCAGAGAGAGCAGCCACCTCGCTGATGAGCAGTATTATACTGTTAAACTCCTATAACGTTTCGCTATATCAAAGGGTGCACCGCCTCTAGTCAAAGTCATCACATCGCAAACTGCACCTGCAAGACATGTTTCCTGTGAACCCAAGGGCATGTATCGCTTCCGTGTGGGCGCAACAGAACATAAAACCTAAATTATGAAAGGATGAATATTAGCACTTTTGTTGTGCTTTATATTATCCGGATGTGGCAAACCACGCAGCAGCGGTTGCGGTCGAAGTGGGCACCACATTTGAAAACACTTGAGTCGGAGAATCCGCCATTAAGATTAAATCGGACGGTCATGAAGCCCACGAGTTGCCGAACCAAAGGATTTCTCTTTCACGTGAAGCCATCGGTCAGCGTCTCTCAGAGCTGACAGATAATTATTTACCAGTGTCAGAAGTAAACGCGCGTGTCACATTCCGGGATGTCACGGGCTCGGCAACAAATAAAGTTCTGTCATTTAAAATCCCATCTAGCGAGATTTAGAGCGTGGTTTATGAATCGCGGCAGCGTGCTGAGGCTAGATGGGTTTCCGCAAAGTTCAAGCCCTTTAATGTTTTACAATCCGCATCCCAGTCCCCACCCCAGTTATTCCACCCTCCCCCTCCCCTCGGCCCCCGCTTATCTCCGGCCCCAACCTACCCCCCCCCCCCTCCCCCCAACCCCCCGCCGCCGCACCCTGCCCCCACCCTCCCCCCCCATCCAGGGACTCTCGTAGTACTACCCACGTGACGCGACGTGATTGATGCCGAGGCCCGGATGTTGAAGTCTCACCGTAACCGGGTCAATAGTTTGCGGGTCTCGCGCGATCTGGGCGGTCCCCTCCGGTTCGTGATGAGAATCACGCTAAAAAACAGAGCACGTGTTCTGCCACGTGGTCACAAATCCTGCGATATCTCTCCCAAACCTTCCCCCACCACCCCCCCCCCTCACTCCCCACCGCTCACCCCCTGCGATGATACGACCTCATACATCAGAACCAGATTGCCAATTTCAGAGATGGAAAAATATTTTTGGTTACCGATCATGACCGTCACCGTCTCCCTGCCCCCCGCACCCCCCCCCCCCCCCCCCCCTCCCCACCTTTCCATCCCCCTGGGTGCAGCGAAAGTCCCTCTGTCCGTGGGGCACCCTCCTGAGACTACACGCCAAACCGTGCGAACGATATCCTATATATGGTGCTGATCGTGAACATACAGATACGTCGCCAGGTAACGTAACAGACCTCAGCGCTCCCTCCGACCCAATAGAGCTCAGCTCTCTCACTGACCCAATATACCTCAGCACTCCCTCTGACCCAATAGACCTCAGCTCTCTCACTGACCCAATAGTCCTCAGCACTCCCTCTGACCCAATAGACCTCAGCACTCCCTCTGACCCAATAGACCTCAGCACTCCCTCTGACCCAATAGACCTCAGCTCTCTCTCTGACCCAATATACCTCAGCACTCCTTCTGACCCAATAGACCTCAGCTCTCTCACTGACCCAATAGTCCTCAGCACTCCCTCTGACCCAATAGTCCTCAGCACTCTTTCTGACCCAATAGACCTCAGCTCTCTCACTGACCCAATAGTCCTCAGCACTCCCTCTGACCCAATAGACCTCAGCACTCCCTCTGACCCAATAGACCTCAGCTCTCTCACTGACCCAATAGTCCTCAGCACTCCCTCTGACCCAATAGACCTCAGCTCTCTCACTGACCCAATAGTCCTCAGCACTCCCTCTGACCCAATAGACCTCAGCACTCCCTCTGACCCAATAGACCTCTGCACTCCCTCTGACCCAATAGTCCTCAGCACTCCCTCTGACCCAATAGTCCTCAGCACTCTTTCTGACCCAATAGACCTCAGCACTCCCTCTGACCCAATAGACCTCAGCACTCCCTCTGACCCAATAGACCTCAGCTCTCTCTCTGACCCAATATACCTCAGCACTCCCTCTGACCCAATAGACCTCAGCTCTCTCTCTGACCCAATAGACCTCAGCACTCCCTCTGACCCAATAGACCTCAGCTCTCTCACTGACCCAATAGTCCTCAGCACTCCCTCTGACCCAATAGACCTCAGCACTCCCTCTGACCCAATAGACCTCAGCACTCCCTCTGACCCAATAGACCTCAGCACTCCCTCTGACCCAATAGAGCTCAGCACTCTTTCTGACCCAATAGACCTC
>OZ025257.1:600576-648524 GCA_964019135.1 Arenicola marina | reverse complement strand
CTCTGACCCAATAGACATCAGCACTCTCTCTGACCCAATAGACCTCAGCACTCCCTCTGACCCAATAGACCTCAGCTCTCTCACTGACCCAATAGACCTCAGCACTCCTCTGACCCAATAGACCTCAGCTCTCTCACTGACCCAATAGTCCTCAGCACTCTTTCTGACCCAATAGACCTCAGCACTCCCTCTGACCCAATAGACCTCAGCACTCTTTCTGACCCAATAGACCTCAGCACTCTTTCTGACCCAATATACCTCAGCACTCTTTCTGACCCAATAGAGCTCAGCACTCCCTCTGACCCAATACACCTTAGCGCTCTCTCTGACCCAATAGAGCTCGGCACTCCCTCTGACCCAATAGACCTCAGCACTCCCCCTGACCCAATAGACCTCAGCACTCACTCTGACCCAATAGACCTCAGCACTCTCTCTGACCCAACAGACCTCAGCACTCTCTCTGACCCAACAGACCTCAGCGCTCTCTCTGACCCAATAGAGCTCAGCACTCTCTCTGACCCAACAGACCTCAGCACTCCCTCTGACCCAATAGAGCTCAGCACTCTCTCTGACCCAACAGACCTCAGCGCTCTCTCTGACCCAATAGAGCTCAGCGCTCCATCTGACCCAATAGACCTCAGCACTCCTCTGACCCAATAGACCTCAGCACTCCCTCTGACCCAATAGACCTCAGCACTCCCTCTGACCTCACTAGACGTTGTTGTTAACTGACAATTATTTATTAGTAGACACAAAATCATGGCATATGCGTTATTAATCCGTTTAACAAATCACACAGTGTTCGTCAAGGCTTGCCCCGCCACACACCCTCACACCCTCACACCCCTCACACTCCACGTCCTCCCAATTGCTGACTGCAATGGTCACCATCTTTGCACAAAGTATGACTGGTGCCATGCTTCCTGGGAGATACATCTGTGTTAGTCTCATGTTGGTTCACATATGACATCAAAAGAGGAACCACCTTTAAATACTAACGCATCCTTAACATGAAACAAAATAATTTAGGGGTTGGTCCAAATGTTTTGTTTTCTCTTTGTGGCTGTATAAGGGCATTTTTGTTGACAATCAGTTAGGGGAGGGTTACTATATAGGCCAATTTGACCACTTCACGTTTACTGCGCACAAAAACGCAGCCCACTTTACCGGCAGCCAAGCGGTCCTATACTGCCCTGCAACACGTCGTATTGTTCTTATCTGTCGTCCGAATGTCAAAGATATGGTATATTTTTGTCCTTGCCATTGGTATTTTATTGATTTTTCAATTTCGTCGGAGCCCCGGCTACACCCCCCATGTCGTGCATGGACTGCGTGGCGCCAAAGTTTAGGCTGGCGGTTCTTAACGCCCTCCAACATGTCGTCTTGACGGGTTTGCACTTCTAGGACCAGACAGTTATAGGGGTCGGACATCCGAGTAAGTACATGAGGGTTAACAGGGTCCAGCCACTCCTAGGGTGTGTTAGGGGAGGGGGGCGGCAAACGGCGAGTCTCGCGAATAACGTTCTCCCATTGCGTCCTCTCCAGGCTTGTCCAAGTAGAAACGATGTTGCCATATCACCATGGCGACGTGTCAAGCACGTCACTTCCGCTTACCTGCAGTTTCATCATCATAATATTTATAACATTTATAACCGGTAGTTAACGGTGGACAGAAAATGTCATGCAAGGTAATTGCGTGCAACAATTTATTCTTCGTAGTTTGACTTTGCATGAAGCGAACAGCGATAGGATTGTCTTGTCGGAAATTAGATGATATTTATTGTTTCGCCGGTTTTACATTCATTTACTGCTCCACGACAAACCAGACCGAGAAACTTGGGTTGCACTTTTTTGGTCTCTCCAATACAGAGTAAAGGCGATTGCGGATGAGTTTGGAGAATGGAAATAGCGCTCGCCAGGGTAGTATCCTTCATGTCAACTTTATAAACCGCTGTAATGGTGGACAGGGTGGAAAGATCAGGCCCACAGATCAGGCGCACAGACGCGCAAAACATTACGATAACTTGATAAATACATTCTTAGGCTAAATAGCTAGGCCTGACTAAGCTTACAATCACCATTTTGGGGACACGGAGGCTTGATTTGTCTTGGGGAAAAAGCATCACACAATTACACCTATTATTTTACACTTTCTAATTGACACGAGGAATACAACATAATTTCAAAGTTTGAAAATATCTTAATACATGCTACATACGATAACTGACTTCGCCGCCGAGCGCCATCTTGTCACGTGGTCTCTCCAAACGAAACCACCTCCCGAGGTGGTAGAGATTGGAAAGTCTGGTATCACGTAACACACTATTACACTGATATTACTGCACACCCTGATCACCAGTATTCCCACTGATCGGCATGACAGACAGACCCAGTGGATACAGCATATGTAAATATCTGTTGTAGACCTACAGCATATGCCTAGACCGGGTGCCAATATGACAAACCTGGCCTACGTATAACGCTACAGACCTGGCATACCTGCACAATAGACCTGGCATATTGCACAATAGACCGAACATACCGCACAATAAACCTTGCTTACCTGCACAATAGACCTGGCATACCTGCACAATAGACCGAACATACCGCACAATAGACCTTGCGTACCTGCACAATAGACCTGGCATATTGCACAATAGACCGAACATACCGCACAATAGACCTTACATACCTGCACAATAGACCTGGCCTATTGCACAATAGACCTGGCATACCGCACAATAGACCGAACATACCGCACAATAGACCGAACATACTGCACAATAGACCTGGCATATTGCACAATAGACCTGGCATATTGCACAATAGACCTGCATACCGCAATAGATCCGGTGTGTGTATTACCATTTAGCCGCGGACGGCATCCCGTTAGGGAAGTAGCAGACGGGAGCCGCGGCGTGGGAGGTGGCTGGTTGAGATAGGAATGAATGACCCGGGGAGCAATGTGATTGGTAAAACACTCTTATGAACCGAGGAAGATGTTACCAAAATACAGGGTCAGAAAAATATGCCGCCCACCCCCCCCGGCCCCCGGCCCCGGCCCGCTGACCCTTTTCTTCTATTGACTGTAGATAACGTAACCCCGACTGACAGTCCGACAGCCTCCCCATCGGCCCTCGACACAATGAGCCCAGACAGCCAGGGCAGACCGGGGGGTGGAGGGGGGGCGAGGCTTCTGGGTGGGGGATAGGGATCAGTCGTGGATATCTCCGATAACCCCCGCCCCAACCCCTATACCACCCAACGGTAATCGCATTAACCGACAGAACCAGGAAATGGTTCGTTTGGTGTCTTCACCGCGAGATCTACGACAGCGAGATCAGAGTCCCTTTGGAGGAAATTCGCTGAACATCGCTTCTCGCTATGCATCCCGGGAAGACTTGGCAACACTGCTCATTGGTTGGTTGGCGAGTAGGGGCAAACCATAGCGCCACCTGGCGGCACCACTGTCACGTACCACTGTCACGGTGCCACTGTCACGGTACTGTTGTCACGGTACCAATGTCACGGTACCACTGTCACGGTGCCACTGTCACGATACCACTGTCACCGTACCACTGTCACCGTACCACTGTCACGGTACCGCTCTCACCGTACCACTGTCACGGTACCACTGACACGGTACCACTGTCAGGGTATCACTGTCACAGCCCCAACTTCCGGTCCGACTGTCACGGCCTCAGCTTCCGGTACGACTGTCACGGATTACTGTCACGGTACCAGCTTTCAGTCCCACTGTCACGGCCTCAGCTTCCGGTACCACTGTCACGGCCCCAGCTTCCGGTCTCAGTGTCACGGCCTCAGCTTCCTGTCCCACTGTCACGGCCTCAGCTTTCGGTCCCACTGTCACGTCTTACTGTCACGGCCCCAGCTTCCGGTCTCACTGTCACGGCCTCAGCTTTCAGTCCCACTGTCACGGCCTCAGCTTCCGGTCCCACTGTCACGTCTTACTGTCACGGTACCAGCTTCCGGTCCCACTGTCACGGCCTCAACTTCCGGTACCACTGTCACGGCCCCAGCTTCCGGTCCCACTGTCACGGCCTCAACTTCCGGTACCACTTTCACGGCCCCAGCTTCCGGTCTCACTGTTACGGCCTCAGATTCCGGTGCCACTGTCACGGCCCAAGCTTCCGGTACCACTGTCATGATACCAGCTTCCGGTCCCACTGTCACGCCCCCACCTTCCAGTCTGGTGGCTGTGGGAGGGGTGGACACCAGTCTGGGGTTCCCCATGCAGGAGGGGGGGGGGGCAGCATGCAGCCAGAAGACCCCACGCCGCTGGCTGTCAGCCTGGCAGACCGGCCCTAGTCACCGCCGTGTAATAGGTCTGCCGCGACCCCCCGCAACGTCTCAATCACCAACACTTGCTGCCGGAGCCACTGTAGGGAGGCTGCTCTATATAGGGAGGCTCTATATATATAGTCAGATGTTTAAATTGTGTGGATGGTTTCAGAGACACCCACGTAAAGCACATCGACTCTCTTTCAGAGTAACCACCCCCCAGAGACCTATACGCGGCTGGGTAGGGCGGTCTTGTCAACTCCTATATCGGCCCTCACCCCTCCCTACCCAACCAACCCCAGATCTCGCCCCTATCCAAGGTGTCACCCCTACCCAGTGTCTCACCCCAACCCTAAGTCTCACCCCACGCCACATCTCACCCCACCCCCTAGCCCCTGGTTCTTCTCCAGCAGCTATAGACAGGTTACTGCCGCCTCTGCTATGGCAGTGATGCTCTGCCAATGACAGGACACACCCTACGAGGAACCTATGAATACAGTGGCCAGGGACGTTCTGGTTGCGACTGCTAAGACCCTCCACGCGACAGGGTTCACGCGGCACCGCTAAACATGAATCATCCATGTTCTCGACATGAATCATCTATGTTTTCGACATGAATCATCCATTTTCTCGACATGAATCATTCGACAGCATGCGAATTTGATCATTCAGCATCTTTCGACATGAAGCTTACATCACCACTTGAAAGCAATCACGCAACGTCATTAAAAATTCATCATTCAACACCATTCGAAATCAATCTTTCATCACCATTCGATACGTTGACTTAACGTTCGATCTTAACGTTAACGTAACGTTACTTGGCTCGTTGACTTAATGTTGCGGTACTATTCGCCAATAACGTTAGCTAATAACCGCCGTCTCAGCCACGGTTTCGCCTTATTCGTCACTTCCATAGCGCTGGCATAGGGAGAGAGGTGGGGGGGGGGGCGGGGCAGGGAGCGATACTACTGCCCCTGCTGCGTCCACGGCCGAATCGCGAACACACGACCCTCAGATGGCCGGGCCGACACGCAGGCTCTTGGGCAGCCAATGACAGTTAGCGCAGCCAGTGGCGGATTTCACGAACGCAGTTTAGCCGACTACGTGGCTTAGTCATGGGCGATTTTAGCCGGCGAAGCCCCGTAGCCGGCTAAGCTATGTACGTGAAATTGTCCACAGGTCACTTACCTCCACTTGTACCACGGACAAACCTAAGCCTAAGTAGAGAGGAAAGGGATTTAACAATGTCAAAATATGTTTCTTTGATTCATAAGACGTACCAATAACAGGCAGAACAGACAGGCAGGTAACAAGCAGTGACCCAAAGCATCGCTCCAACATTATGTTGTCATACTTTACTTGTTGATTTTGTCCTTAAATTATAATGGTTTGACATGCAATGATTGCTATGGAGGCTGATGGAAACAATTAGGATTATAAGATATACTAATCAATAATGACTTTGGAACTACACAGTTCAGAACCAAACAATTAGCGATTCCGTGGCGGGATTTCTGTTGGCAAAACGGCTGATCCGCCAATGCGAGATACTTGATTTGTCCCTATTATCATAAATCACCTCTAGCCATGAAGCTATCCCCTGATATTGTAGCAGCTAGACGCCCCGACAGCGACAAATAGATCCCCGGTATCAGCATGGACTTGAAGATCTGACAAGTTTCCGCATGATGGACCAACGCCGAGAGAGGTTATTGTAGTGTAGAGAGCCTGAAAGTCACAGTAGATGGCGACACAGTATGCAGCGCTTCCCGCTGCGCTGCGCATTAAGATTGCAAACGAGCCATCAAAGTGATTATCGCCGATCAGTAAGCGGACACCTTGTCCGCCTCACAGCGCGCAGTCTCAATGACCAACCACCAACCAACTGACAAACGACTCAACCCCAAGGACACCACGTGACCTTGATCACGCGAGGCATCCATCACGTGACATGGGGATCAAAGAGGGCGGCTTCTGGAGTGATAAATGATGGCGCCACGCGAACCATGCTAGCGTCCTGGTGACCTTGCCCTTCAAGTAAAGACCAGACGATCGTCCTCATGACCTTGCCCTTCATGTTAGGATTGGGCGAGTCCTGATGACCTTGCCCTTGTCCTTCAAGTAAAGATTGGGCGAGGCCTTGGTGACCTTGCCCTTCAACTAAAGACCAGACGATCGTCCTCATGACCTTGCCCTTCATGTTAGGATTGTGTGAGTCCTGGTGACCTTGCCCTTCATGTAAGAACTAGACGAGTTTCCTTATGACCTCGCCCTTGATGTAAAGAACAGATAACTGTCTTAACTTGACCTTTCAAGTAAGGACTGGACCAGAGTTATTATGACCTTGACCTTGATGTAAAGACCAGACTAGTGCCTATGCCTAGGGCATAGGCACTAGATGTTAGTGTTGTGCAGACCTTTTCCTTGGCGTTAAATCTAGGTTGGTGGTCTTGTTCTTTAATTTGCAAATAATCTTGGACCGGAAAGTGGCGATGTAATTCTCTTGTTATTTGTCCAACTTATCTAAATGTACATAATTATAATATTCCAATGCCCTTCCAGCTCAGCCCAAGCGGAGGGTGCGTGGTTTGAGTCCCCCCTCACTAAGTGTGTCCCGGAAAAAGATTCCGGGTATTTCATGAAACCGAGTAGATTTCTAACTTAACTTTCTACATAACAAGAACAAACCAAATTCGCTTGGGGAGTGCTCGGCCCAGAGGTTGAAGGCGGTTCATGCGCCGTACACTCGGAGAGTTGATGACTTCAAAGCACTGTGGCAGCACAGCGTGACATGGGGGACAATAGATGGTGATGGATTGGCGTTCCGCACCCAAGAACACCCGCTGGGCAGGAAACTGCCTTGGCTAATAGGAGGCGTGAACCAATCTCCAGGCTGAGGGTTCGGCCTCAAGCCCCGCCCTTACTGAGGGGCCCGCCTCAAGCCCCGCCCTTACTGAGAGGTCCGCCTCAAGCCCCGCCTTCACTGAGTGGTCCGCCTCAAGCCCCGCCTTCACTGAGGGGTCCGCCTCAAGCCTCGCCCTCACTGAGAGATCTGGCTCAAGCTCCGCCCTCAGTGAGAGATCCGCCTCAAGCCCCGCCCTCACTGGGACATCTGGCTCGAGCACCGCCCTCACTGAGAGGTCTGGCACCAGGATCACAGAACGAGCAGATCCGGAAGTAGATCTAGGTCATAACAGAGCCGCTTTGGCCACTGAGAGCAGCATATATGTCGGCCTAAACTCCGCCCACACAAAATAAATTGGAGTCCATAAACACAGGTGTTATTAGCAGGAAAAACTTCCATCCAAACGTGACGACATCCTGTACCATGGTGAGGATATCTTGGCCCATGGTAACCGCATCAAATGGCCCAGACTCAGCCATATTAATGCCCCTTTTTACAGGACAGATCCAGAAGATAACTGCGCTTCAACGAGTCCTCCATATCGACTTTTTGCAGCTGTTCCGGTGCTTGTTGTTCAGATGGGGGTGGGGTGGGCACCGCCATGACGCCATTGAGCACGGCTAACACCGTCGTGTCGGCGAGTTTTACTGACATTAAGGTGCGAAGCCCTTGACACTGAACCGTGAAGCCAGAAGTGCGCATTATGGCAGCAATCTGGCACCGACAGAGGGCGCTGTCGCCCTGCAGTGAGGAGCACATCCATGTCCGCAGGGACTCTTCCGGGGACATGGCTGATGGTCGGCCAAGCGCAGTGTTCGTGTAAATTATCTAGTTAAAATAATTATGTTCGCTGTAACTGGGGATACCCCCTCAAATAAACGTTTCATTCTGCCGATCTTTCATTATAATAGCGAACCATTGCTTTAGTACCACTCACATACAACTCATGTCTGCCATGATTACAGACACCTTGGGGGTCACATGGAAGGTGAACTTAGAATCAATGAATGATCGAGGGCTGAACAGGCCTGGCATTTTACATGTCATGGATGCCCCGGGGCCAGTAACGGCAGGTCAGCTAGACACACGATGGGGCCGTATTTATAAACCCGACCCAGCTGACGTTTGCCATTGAGCAGGTCAATCATAGTGATATTTTGACGAGTGTTTGTATCTAGACTATTATATCACTACGGGTATCTCATTGGAATGGGACGTAGACCGTCGGTAGCTGGAACAGGACTCTCGGAAGTGTGTGATGTGTAAACTATGAAGGGTTTTGCTCAAGGCTCGCTCACGGGTGCTTAATGACACACGGACCTGTCGCAGCACCCGTAAACCTACATGTGCGCATGATGACCTAGAGGGGTTTGCTATGCTTGGCAACGGGGCTGTCGACCCCACCCCATCCTCAGCCCCATTGGCCTCCCCCAACGGGCCAAGCTCAGCAGTCTAAAAGACTTTAGGTATGTACCCACAAAAAAAACCATCATTTCTGACATACTCATAATCCAGAGATCACCATGCTCTAAAATGTTTGGTGCTGACCGCCTCCCTGTTGCAGGTCAGGATGGGGGACATCAGACGACGCGCTAAGGGGAGGATGGGGGACACCAGAGCACGCGCTAAGGGGAGGATGGAAGACCCCAGCGGACGCGCTAAAGGGAGGATGGAAGACCCCAGAGGACGCTAAGGAGAGGATGGGGGACATCAGAGGATGCGTCAAGGGGAAAATGGGGGACACCAGAGGATGCGCTAAGGGGAGGATGGGGGACACCAGAGGACGCGCTAAGGGGAGGATGGGGGACACCAGAGGACGCGCTAAGGAGAGGATGGGGGACACCAGAGGACGCGCCAAGGGGAGGATGGGGGACACCAGAGGACGCGCCAAGGGGAGGATGGGGGACACCAGAGGACGCGCTAAGGGGAGGATGGGGGACCCCAGAGGACGCGCTAAGGGGAGGATGGAAGACCCCAGAGGACGCTAAGGAGAGGATGGGGGACATCAGAGGATGCGCTAAGGGGAGGATGGGGGACACCAGAGGACGCGCTAAGGGGAGGATGGGGACACCAGAGGACGCGCTAAGGAGAGGATGGGGACAACAGAGGACGCTATGGAGAGGATGGGGGACACCAGAGGACGCGCTAAGGGGATGATGGGAGACACCAGAGGACGCGTCAAGGGGAGGATGAGGGACACCAGGGGACGCGCCAAGGGGAGGATGGGGACACCAGAGGATGCGCTAAGGGGAGGATGGGGGACACCAGAGGACGCGTCAAGGGGAGGATGGGAGACACCAGAGGATGCGCCAAGGGGAGGATGGGGGACACCAGAGGACGCGTCAAGGGGAGGATGGGGGACACCAGAGGACGCGCCAAGGGGAGGATGGGGGACACCAGAGGATGCGCTAAGGAGAGGATGGGGGACACCAGAGGATGCGCTAAGGGGAGGATGGGAGACACCGGAGGACGCGCTAAGGAGAGGATGGGAGACCCCAGAGGACGCACTAAGGGGAGGATGGGGGGCACCAGAGGACGCTAAGGGGAGGATGGGGGACACCAGAGGACGCGCCAAGGGGAGGATGGGGGCAACAGAGGACGCTAAGGAGAGGATGGGGGACACCAGAGGACGCGCTAAGGGGATGATGGGAGACACCAGAGAACGCGTCAAGGGGAGGATGGGGGACACCAGGGGACGCGCCAAGGGAAAGATGGCGGACACCAGAGGATGCGCTAAGGGGAGGATGGGGGACACCAGAGGATGCGTCAAGGGGAGGATGGGGGACACCAGAGGATGCGCTAAGGGGAGGATGGGGGACACCAGAGGACGCGCTAAGGGGAGGATGGGAGACCCCAGAGGACGCACTAAGGGGAGGATGAGGGACACCAGAGGACGCTAAGGGGAGGATGGGGGACACCAGAGGACGCGCCAAGGGGAGGATAGGGGCAACAGAGGACGCTAAGGAGAGGATGGGGGACACCAGAGGATGCGCTAAGGGGAGGATGGGGGACACCAGAGGATGCGCTAAGGGAAGGATGGGGAACACCAGGGGACGCGCCAAGGGGAGGATGGGGGACACCAGAGGATGCGCTAAGGGGAGGATGAGAGGCACCAGAGGACGCACTAAGAGGAGGATGGGGGACACCAGAGGACGCTAAGGAGAGGATGGGGGACACCAGAGGACGCTAAGGAGAGGATGGGGACCCAAAAGACGTACACACTATCCACCCCCGTTCCCACACCGTTCTATCTTGATAAAATGAATCGCCAACATCTAGGCTGTATTTATTGGAAAATTAACTTCAGATACCCAAGCTGTCAAGGTTTTAACGCAGTAAACAGTAAACACAAAAATTAGCAATGTTTATTTTATTCCAGCATCTAGACATGTAAAGGCATAAGGTAGGTTATCATGTAGCAAAAAGTATGAAAACATTAATTTATGAAAATATGTATAATGTGTCATTATTAACTCTATAAATACACTTGTTTTCTCTACAAGCATGAAGTAAGCAAACACTGTCACATGAGCTGGAATGTAATATTGTCATGGTAGCACTTATTGGTTATCACATCCAGATACTTCCACAATGAAACAATAGCTCCACAACCCTGAACGTCACATATCCTTATTTGTATGACTTCAAAGATATGCTTAATTTACTTATGTAGCTTACAATAGGCATGGTATACTTATTTAAGTGGTAGGTATTGCTCAATATACTTATTTCTAACAGTTGCAAGAAGCCGTAAAACTAACAAAATATGACAGTGGCCCAAAATAATGAAAAAAATCTATTGTTCTGATGAAGCTACTCACATTCTACTTCATGTCAACATTCTGTACAATAAACATTTATATATACCCCAGAAAGAAAAAAAACATCTGGCTACTAAATGACCTGCAATAATAACCGAAAACCTGTGACACTAAATATTTACAAAACAAATCAACTTCTAGTGATATATATGCCATTAGATATATCTTGTTATTCAATTAGAGCACAAAGAATATTTATAACTACAAGTTCAAATTTAGCAGCTGAATGTTTACCACTAGTTAAGGTTTTATATGTGAAAAATGCATACCACTAGTTTATATGTGAATAACTTGCATACCACTATTATACAGTTATCTCAGCTTTCTGACCCCATGCAGAAAGAACAAGTTCATTCATGACCACTTTAGGATCTGGATATTTACAATTTGATACTCAGCATGATTTGTAAAGGATCATATATGGGGATTAATTCCCAGATAACTGTCAAGATTCTTTTTGCATTCTACTTATTTTGCACCAATACATTCCTTCAACAAATTGTAAATCAAACCTTAACAGAGTAAACTTAAGAATAACTTATATAAAGGATAACTTAAATATTAAATTCTAGATCTAAGATGGTGAAATCAATGTAATGAGAAAGTGCTCCTCCTCATGGCGTCTGAGAGGAAGGGGTTGGGATCAGGCTCCTCATTCATTATATTCACTGCTATCCACTCTCTGCATTTACTGGACTTCCTCACAGTGTCCACCACAGTCTGGATGTACTGGCCATCCTTGAAGGTAGCAGCTTCACTGACAGAATCATAGCTCCACATGTGTTTATCCTCGGGGTCTGTCTTGAAGGCTTCCTTCACTGCTGTGATCAGCTTCATGAGCCCTTTCAGATGAGGGGTCGGTATGTCAGCACGGATGCTCTCTGGAACTCCAGTCCTCTCCTGATCTAGGATATCTTGTCGTTCGCGATGCAGCACTTCCTCTTTGCAGCTATCTTGCCTTTGGCCATATAGGTCCATACCACGGACCACTAGACGTCCCTTTGTTCCACAAACTAATACTTCATGACAATACTGACCAAACATGTGGCTGTTTACAGTGACTGTAGCACAAGCACTTTGGTCAAGTTCCATTTGAAAGGAGCAGAAATCATCACTTGTTATCTGTCGGATTCCTTTAATTTTATCAGTTTGCTTTGTATATGTCTTGAGCATGCCATGTACCCTAACTGCTTGCTGGCCAGTTAGATATGAAATCAGATCTATAATAGTGCTGCCGTATGTATTCAACACACCACCACCCATCAACTCATCACACATCCAATCAAATTTGTCTTTTAGGATTGTATTTGAATGAACCCGAGCCTCTGTAACCGTCACTTCACCAATAAAGCCATCTCTGATTAATTGTCTCATTTTATGAAAACACGGCAAGAATCGCAGTCCATTGCACATCAGAGAAAGTAAGCGTGGGTAATATTCAGCAGCATGAACCATACGCAGCGCATCCAACTGACTGGGGCCAGCGGGAATGCCACATATTACATGCTTTCCGATACCTAATGCCTTTGTCGCTATTGCTGACTGCAGGTGTGGTGGGCAGTGAATGAAGACCAAATCCACATCTTTGTGCAGCAACACATCATCCACTTTGTTGGTTTTAAAGCTGATCTGAAGATCCTTGGCACATTCTTCCGCCAGTTCACTGGTTCTGCCCCACAGAGCGCCCACCTTGAACCCGTGGTACTTGAGGATGGGAACCAGACACCTGACCCCCGTCCCCGTGCCGAACACCCCGATACCAGGCAACTCGCCCCGAACGCTCCCCTCCATCCTGGGTGGCACACAGCACAGCTCCAGCAAGGTGCGACCCCCACTTTCTTCCAGAACTGAGGTGACACCCCTGTGTTTTCACTGTAATGGCTAAAGCAGTTTCAATCTTCAAGCTATCACTCCGTATCTCATTCTCCAGTTTATTCGTCCCGTGCAGTCGCTTGCCCCTGAGTCAACTCGCACCGTTTCGCTTCCCCGCTGCCACTCGACCGCCTCACCAACCCCCGCCCGGGTTACCAACCATGGCCATGCCCAGGGGGGAAGGGGTTAGTGGTTTGCTACCCCCCAGTGGTCTTCAGAGGAACTGATCTGTGGACATTCTGGTGACATTCTGGTGACATGTCGAGTTCTTTCCCGCCAAAACTAAGCCTAGGCGAAATTTATATCAAACTTTGCAGAAAACTCGATTGTTTCATTCTATAAATTCAGAAACCTGATAAACATCGCCGTTTCGGCTGTGGTGTGGCAAACGTGTCTATCCCGTGACACCACAGAACTCGGTCGCGGCACTGCTACTTATACCAAAGCATCGCGAAGCACACAAACTGATGACGTTTACCACTAAAATGAAAACTTGTCGTAAATTAATATCACGGACAAGGCTAAGAGACACTATTTGGCAGTCTGGTATGGGTGGAGTATAGATAAAAGAAGTCTTGAATGATTCAAGGACTGATTCTTATATGTATCTTGACCCCATTAGTTTTGGCGGGAAAGAGCTCCACATGCAACTTTAATAATACCGAGACGAATGAGCTCGATCGTGGCTGGCAGACCCGCTATCACCAAAAAATAGATCATCTGTGTCGGAAAGGGAATTTTGGATTAAGGGCAATCGAGATTGTGTCACAAAGCACCTGTTTTCTTGCGTTATACTTTTACTTTCTTGCATTATTTTTTTGGCCCTTGTTTTGTTTACAGAATGTTGCATTGCAAGGATAGTTTCATTGCAAGGATAGTTGCATTACAAAGATCTTTGGCCCTTGTTTTGTTTACAGAATGTTGCATTGCAAGGATAGTTCTTCCTAGCTCAAACTTGACCACCAGGTGGATACCCCATGTTGGCATGTTAGTGCCAAAAATAGGGTTCCCAAATAGAGTGAAGGCGAATAGGCCAATCGAACGAGTACGAATAGTCTCAAGAGCGAAGGCACGAAGTCGCTGGTCATTCGCCAGATGGCGCTCACAGCACTGGTGTTCTACTTCCGGGAGATTTTCGACGCTAAATCTTTGGCTGTTGTGTTCTTCGCCCATAGTCTAGGACGTGAGTCCCATCTGTTAATTCTAGGATGACTTAGATTTTGTTCCGAATGGTACACTTTTATATTGTGTGCAAAATATTGTTACGGTGTGGTTACAATTGTTGTCAGAAGTGAATCGGTATAAAAATCACCTATTATCGCCGAAATGTATTTTTAGGGTTTTAGCCTTCGGCTTCGCGAAAAACCTGAAAGACGCGGTGGACGCAATGTAGTCACGAAGTCGTCCCTAAGGGCGCCAATGACAACCTTACACCGAAAGTGTAAAACCTCTAATTTTAGTCATTTTTAACGTATCCACCCCACCCCTGCTGTGCTATCATTATCAATGTTTCATATTGTTTCCAATGTTTCAATATGAATATACACTCAACCCCACAGGCACAGTAAATCAGTGGAGGGGGGGAGGCCGGGGGGGGGGGTGGGTAGGGGGCAGCACAATGCATACTGAACACATAAGGTGTCCAATTCTCACTGGAACTGAGCAACAGGTACCAGCTTCAACCCCCAATATCGCACCTTTACCGCGTTTGACGGGCCCAGTAAATATCTAAGTCAGATTTCTAAGTAATTTATTTATTTCATCAATAAGTAAATGAGACCTGTACTGCCGTGTAGTAGTGACAAATAAAGAATTATGCAATGACAACAACCAACTCCAGAAAATAGATTGAGCAAACATAGCTGACAATGCGAGAATTTGCCTGCGAGATCTCAGGCACAGTGAGCAAGATGACGATTGGTCAGCTTTCACATGACACTCATGTGGGGAGGTACTCCTAAAATCTGGTTCAGATGTATACCGTCCTGGGCATCCCCACATAGCCTTGCCTACCGCATCATGTGGCGACTTCTGGAAAATGCCACTGGCTTTTGCTTTCCTCCTCATCCCATCATAAATGCCACCCTATAAATCTGTAGATACAGAATAATATATCACCTTTTTTCTCAGTATTTGCAGAAGTATTCGGAAGTCTCAGAATTGACTTTGCTAGATAAGCTGGCTTGTCTTGGAAAAATGGCATACTTTTCTACCATATCCCTGCATGCGTCAGGAAAGTATGTGCAATCAGTCGCAACAGCTGAAATAAGTAACAAGAACATGTATTTTGTCAATGGAATAATCTATAGCAAAGGTTACACCACTATACGGCACATGCAATTATAGGCGAATGGAAGGCAGGCCTACCCAAGATATTTCTTCTGTGACAGCCTCCATGTTAACCCTGAGGGCAAGATAAAAGGCATAACATAACCGGGGTGAGGGGGTAAAAAAAATATTGAAAAATCATTCTGTCTCAAATGGTCTCATCAAGAGCAGTTATAGCTTTCTGCCGCAGGGATTGAGAGAGGCAATGTTGTGTAAGCGACAGGCACATCAATGCATAAAATTGTAAAGGGCTTTGTCTCGCATGAGACAAATTGATGGACCTTGTGCATACATTTAAAAGGTTCCTAGGTGAAAAGATGGAAAATGATGTGCTTACATATGTACAGCTAGCTACACCCCTGGTATATAGCACATTGCCAGTAAGGCAGATTAATAAATAGACTGCCAACAAGGGATTGGGGTATGGGTGTAGGGGTGTCCTGTTAGTTTAACTGTAGTCCCATATGAGACTGCAACAGTCTCATATGTCATACTGCGCTTTCAAAAAAATGGACTTTTTCTAAAACTATTTCCAGGCTGTTGTCTTGACATTAGACAGACATAGAGAGCTGTGTGACCTCGGCCCGTCACTCAGTCTCTCAACCCCAACCCAGCAGCAAAAGGATTAAACGGCCTATGCTAACACACAATGAAGACCAAACTTCTTTTCTAATATGCTGGGTTGGCTGTGGCTTTTATGCTTTTTAATATTGCAATCCAATCTTCCCACCTCTGGGTGTCCTAGTTCAAATAGAATTGTACGTCACAGTGTGAATATATCTAAAACCTGGTTCCCTGTTATGAGGTATAGAGTTGTAGCTGGGCCACCGTTATATTTGCAGTGAGCCATGAGCAGCATGCAGGACAGTCCGTCGGGGCCCTCCAGCGCCCCGGCCACAGAGCAGGAGAGAGAGCTGGCCCAGCAGGCCACAGCAGAGTTTGAAAGGAAAAACTATGACTCGTGTTACAACCTTCTGACCAAGCTGGGCAACACGAGAGCCACAGACCCCAAGCTGCTGCACAACAGGGCCGTGGTGGAGTACCACAAGTCAGGCTTCGGCCGCACGGATGAGTTCAAGCAGACACTTCTTGATGTCTGTAATCGGGTAAATACGCATGATTTATTTCTTTATTCTGAACATTGTTTTTGTGCCTTGAATGATATGTTTTGCTTTCACTATATGAAAGGATACACAAAAGGCTGGACATCATTCTAAAATAACTTTATGTATGGTAGTTTGAATATATTACCCGGTAGTGTTTTTCTTTCATTTGTTAATGTAAATTGAGTGTAATTTTTATGTATTATTTATTCTTGTGATAGTAAATTTATTATATTTTTTAGGAAAGAGAAGTAATTTTCTTGACAGTGGTGGTGATAGACTAACTAGATTTGTTAAAGTTATCCCATATGTAATGAACAATAGTGACTGCCATGTTAAAGACAGTTATTGCCATTTGTATGACTAGGTTCATGTCAACTTGGACAACTTGAATGCGTTGGACGACGCCGACCACTGTATCCTGTTCTACAACCATGCGGTGATCCTCTACCATCTCCGTCAGTACAGATCAGCACTACTCATCCTGGACAAGGTCTTCCAGTTCATTGAGCCCATGGGTAAGGCTTCAGCACTTGGTCTCACAGTTCATTGAGCCCATGCGTAAGGCTTCAGCACGTGGTCTCACAGTTCATTGAGCCCATGGGTAAGACCAGCACGTGGTCTCACAGTTCATTGAGCCCATGGGTAAGGCTTCAGCACTTGGTCTCACAGTTCATTGAGCCCATGGGTAAGGCTTCAGCACTTGGTCTCACAGTTCATTGAGCCCATGCGTAAGGCTTCAGCACGTGGTCTCACAGTTCATTGAGCCCATGGGTAAGACCAGCACGTGGTCTCACAGTTCATTGAGCCCATGGGTAAGGCTTCAGCACTTGGTCTCACAGTTCATTGAGCCCATGGGTAAGGCTTCAGCACTCGGTCTCACAGTTCATTGAGCCCATGGGTAGGGCTTCAGCACGTGGTCTCACAGTTCATTGAGCTCATGGGTAAGGCTTCAGCACGTGGTCCCACAGTTCATTGAGCCCATGGGTAAGGCTTCAGCACGTGGTCTCCCAGTTCATTGAGCCCATGGGTAAGGCTTCAGCACGTGGTCTCACAGTTCATTGAGCCTATGGGTAAGGCTTCAGCACTTGGTCTCACAGTTCATTGAGCCCATGAGTAAGGCCTCAGCATTTGGTCTCACAGTTCACTGAGCCCATGGGTAAGGCTTCAGCACGTGGTCTCACAGTTCATTGAGCCCATGGGTAAGGCTTCAGCACGTAGTCTCACAGTTCATTGAGCCCATGGGTAAGGCTTCAGCACGTGGTCTCAGTTCATTGAGCCCATGGGTAAGACCAGCACGTGGTCTCACAGTTCATTGAGCCCATGGGTAAGGCTTCAGCACTTGGTCTCACAGTTCATTGAGCCCATGGGTAAGGCTTCAGCACTTGGTCTCACAGTTCATTGAGCCCATGCGTAAGGCTTCAGCACGTGGTCTCACAGTTCATTGAGCCCATGGGTAAGACCAGCACGTGGTCTCACAGTTCATTGAGCCCATGGGTAAGGCTTCAGCACTTGGTCTCACAGTTCATTGAGCCCATGGGTAAGGCTTCAGCACTTGGTCTCACAGTTCATTGAGCCCATGCGTAAGGCTTCAGCACGTGGTCTCACAGTTCATTGAGCCCATGGGTAAGACCAGCACGTGGTCTCACAGTTCATTGCGCCCATGGGTAAGGCTTCAGCACTTGGTCTCACAGTTCATTGAGCCCATGGGTAAGGCTTCAGCACTCGGTCTCACAGTTCATTGAGCCCATGGGTAGTGCTTCAGCACGTGGTCTCACAGTTCATTGAGCTCATGGGTAAGGCTTCAGCACGTGGTCCCACAGTTCATTGAGCCCATGGGTAAGGCTTCAGCACGTGGTCTCCCAGTTCATTGAGCCCATGGGTAAGGCTTCAGCACGTGGTCTCACAGTTCATTGAGCCTATGGGTAAGGCTTCAGCACTTGGTCTCACAGTTCATTGAGCCCATGAGTAAGGCCTCAGCATTTGGTCTCACAGTTCACTGAGCCCATGGGTAAGGCTTCAGCACGTGGTCTCACAGTTCATTGAGCCCATGGGTAAGGCTTCAGCACGTAGTCTCACAGTTCACTGAGCCCATGGGTAAGGCTTCAGCACGTGGTCTCAGTTCATTGAGCCCATGGGTAAGGCTTCAGCACGTGGTCTCACAGTTCATTGAGCTCATGGGTAAGGCTTCAGCACGTGGTCTCAGTTCATTGAGCCCATGGGTAAGGCTTCAGCACGTGGTCTCACAGTTCATTGAGCCCATGGGTAAGGCTTCAGCACGTGGTCTCACAGTTCATTGAGCCCATGGGTAAGGCTTCAGGATGTGGTCTCACGTCTTAGTTCAGAGGTACGCTGAGTAAGACTCAGCTCATTTAGTTAATAGTTCAGGCATTGTCATGTGGTCTTTAGTGGCACATGGTCTGTCACGTTCTACTGTTATTGCAGAGGAATGCCTTGCCAGGAAGGTGATGCTGCTTCTGATCGAGCTCTACCTGTGTACACAACAGGTAAGCCGTGTGACCAGCCAGCACATTACCCCTACCTGTGTACACAACAGGTAAGCCGTGTGACCAGCCAGCACATTACCCCTACCTGTGTACACAACAGGTAAGCCGTGTGACCAGTCAGCACATTACCCCTACCTGTGTACACAACAGGTAAGCCGTGTGACCAGCCAGCACATTACCCCTACCTGTGTACACAGCAGGTAAGCCGTGTGACCAGTCAGCACATTACCCCTACCTGTGTACACAACAGGTAAGCCGTGTGACCAGTCAGCACATTACTCTACCTGTGTACACAACAGGTAAGCCGTGTGACCAGCCAGCACATTACCCCTACCTGTGTACACAACAGGTAAGCCGTGTGACCAGCCAGCACATTACCCCTACCTGTGTACACAACAGGTAAGCCGTGTGACCAGCCAGCACATTACCCCTACCTGTGTACACAACAGGTAAGCCGTGTGACCAGCCAGCACATTACCCCTACCTGTGTACACAACAGGTAAGCCGTGTGACCAGTCAGCACATTACCCCTACCTGTGTACACAACAGGTAAGCCGTGTGACCAGCCAGCACATTACCCCTACCTGTGTACACAGCAGGTAAGCGGTGTGACCAGTCAGCACATTACCCCTACCTGTGTACACAACAGGTAAGCCGTGTGACCAGTCAGCACATTACTCTACCTGTGTACACAACAGGTAAGCCGTGTGACCAGCCAGCACATTACCCCTACCTGTGTACACAGCAGGTAAGCCGTGTGACCAGTCAGCACATGACTCTACCTGTGTACACAGCAGGTAAGCCGTGTGACCAGCCAGCACATTACCCCTACCTGTGTACACAACAGGTAAGCCGTGTGACCAGTCAGCACATTACCCCTACCTGTGTACACAACAGGTAAGCCGTGTGACCAGCCAGCACATTACCCCTACCTGTGTACACAACAGGTAAGCCGTGTGTCCAGCCAGCACATTACTCTACCTGTGTACACAACAGGTAAGCCGTGTGACCAGCCAGCACATTACCCCTACCTGTGTACACAACAGGTAAGCCGTGTGACCAGTCAGCACATTACTCTACCTGTGTACACAACAGGTAAGCGGTGTGACCAGCCAGCACATTACTCTACCTGTGTACACAACAGGTAAGCGGTGTGACCAGTCAGCACATGACTCTACCTGTGTACACAGCAGGTAAGCCGTGTGACCAGCCAGCACATTACCCCTACCTGTGTACACAACAGGTAAGCCGTGTGACCAGCCAGCACATGACTCTACCTGTGTACACAACAGGTAAGCCGTGTGACCAGTCAGCACATTACCCCTACCTGTGTACACAACAGGTAAGCCGTGTGACCAGCCAGCACATTGCCCCTACCTGTGTACACAACAGGTAAGCCGTGTGACCAGCCAGCACATTACTCTACCTGTGTACACAACAGGTAAGCCGTGTGACCAGCCAGCACATTACCCCTACCTGTGTACACAACAGGTAAGCCGTGTGACCAGTCAGCACATTACTCTACCTGTGTACACAACAGGTAAGCGGTGTGACCAGCCAGCACATTACTCTACCTGTGTACACAACAGGTAAGCGGTGTGACCAGCCAGCACATTACCCCTACCTGTGTACACAACAGGTAAGCCGTGTGACCAGCCAGCACATTACCCCTACCTGTGTACACAACAGGTAAGCCGTGTGACCAGTCAGCACATTACTCTACCTGTGTACACAACAGGTAAGCGGTGTGACCAGCCAGCACATTACTCTACCTGTGTACACAACAGGTAAGCGGTGTGACCAGCCAGCACGTTACCACTGAGTCTCAGGCGTAGTCTGTATTTGACTCGGCTACCGTGGACATGTGGAGGAAGTGAAGATGCCAATGTAGAAATCCAAGTTTCCCCTTCCAGCTAACATAAGTTAATTGCCTGTCACTCAGTGTGTATTATGTATCATCCTGGCAAGCTTGCAAATATAGGCAAATATAGAGCAATTAACAGTGATCCCACGGTAAATATAGAGCAATTGACAGTGATCCCACGGTAAATATAGAGCAATTGACAGTGATCCCACGGTAAATATAGAGCAATTAACAGTGATCCCACGGTAAATATAGAGCTATTAACAGTGATCCCACGGTAAATATAGAGCAATTGACAGTGATCCCACGGTAAATATAGAGCAATTGACAGTGATCCCACGGTAAATATAGAGCAATTGACAGTGATCCCACGGTAAATATATAAATATATAAAGAAGTTCTATCTGTGAATGTGAAGTGGTGTTGGTGGTTTCCATGGCAGCCGGAGAAGGCGATGGGGATGATCGGCTTCCTGGAGAAGACGCTCTTCGGGAACGGCAAGTCTCCCTCCCTGGATAGCAACAGCGCCAGCCGCGAGCTGAAGGAAACCATGCTAGAGACCTTCCCGGCCAGCGCCCCCAACGAGCAGTGGCGGCCGCGTATTAACCTGGTCAGTGTGTCAGCCAGCGCCCCCAACGAGTAGTGGCGGCCGCGTATTAACCTGGTCAGTGTGTCAGCCAGCGCCCCCAACGAGCAGTGGCGGCCGCGTATTAACCTGGTCAGTGTGTCAGCCAGCGTCCCCAACGAGCAGTGTCGGCCGCGTATTAACCTGGTCAGTGTGTCAGCCAGCGTCCCCAACGAGCAGTGGCGGCCGCGTATTAACCTGGTCAGTGTGTCAGCCAGCGCCCCCAACGAGCAGTGGCGGCCGCGTATTAACCTGGTCAGTGTGTCAGCCAGCGCCCCCAACGAGCAGTGGCGGCCGCGTATTAACCTGGTCAGTGTGTCAGCCAGCGCCCCCAACGAGTAGTGGCGGCCGCGTATTAACCTGGTCAGTGTGTCACCCAGCGCCCTCAACGACTCTCTTTGCAGTACAAAGCCCGGTGCTACATGATGTTGTTTGCTTCTCTTTGCAGCGCCAAGCCCGGTACTACAGGATGTTGTTTGCTTCTCTTTGCAGTACAAAGCCCGGTGCTACATGATGTTGTTTGCTTCTCTATGCAGTACAAAGCCCGGTGCAACATGATGTTGTTTGCTTCTCTTTGCAGTACAAAGCCCGGTGCTACATCATGTTGTTTGCTTCTCTTTGCAGTACAAAGCCCGGTGCTACATGATGTTGTTTGCTTCTCTTTGCAGTACAAAGCCCGGTGCTACATGATGTTGTTTGCTTCTCTTTGCAGTACAAAGCCCGGTGCTACATGATGTTGTTTGCTTCTCTTTGCAGTACAAAGCCCGGTGCTACAGGATAGTGTTTGCTTCTCTTTGCAGTACAAAGCCCGGTGCTACATGATGTTGTTTGCTTTTCTTTGCAGTCCAAAGCCCGGTGCTACATGATGTTTGCTTCTCTTTGCAGTACAAAGTCCGGTGCTACATGATGTTGTTTGCTTTTCTTTGCAGTACAAAGCCCGGTGCTACAGGATGTTGTTTGCTTCTCAATGCAGTACAAAGTCCGGTGCTACATGATGTTGTTTGCTTTTCTTTGCAGTGCAAAGCCCGGTGCTACATGATGTTTTTGCTTCTCTTTGCAGTACAAAGCCCGCTGCTACATGATGTTGTTTGCTTCTCTTTGCAGTACAAAGTCCGGTGCTACATGATGTTGTTTGCTTTTCTTTGCAGTACAAAGCCCGGTGCTACATAATGTTGTTTGCTCCTCTCATTGCAGTACAAAGCCCGCTGCTACAGGATGTTGTTTGCTTCTCTTTGCAGTACAAAGCCCGGTGCTACATGATGTTGTTTGCTTCTCTTTGCAGTACAAAGCCCGGTGCTACAGGATGTTGTTTGCTTCTCTTTGCAGTACAAAGCCCGGTGCTACAGGATAGTGTTTGCTTCTCTTTGCAGTACAAAGCCCGGTGCTACATGATGTTATTTGCTTCTCTTTGCAGTGCAAAGCCCGGTGCTACATGATGTTGTTTGCTTCTCTTTCAGTGCAAAGCCCGGTGCTACATGATGTTGTTTGCTTCTCTTTGCAGTACAAAGCCCGGTGCTATATGATGTCGAAATCGATGAAATCGTGTAAAAGAGAAGTGAAAGGTTTGATGAACACCGTGGGCATGGTGAGTGGTGTAATGCAGATTACTTATTGTAAGTTGACATCCCTGAGCCTTTAATGGTGAATGACTTTTCTTGTAATATTCGGTTTCTCCGCATTAATTCTCTGACTCCCTGTAAATGACGTTGATGAATATTGTATTTTATTGAACCTCGTTAACTTCAATGATTTCCCATCTGTTCGAGCTCGACCTCTTTTCATGGAAATGGATGTTAAATGTTGCATCATTTTGTGCCTTACTAGTATTACCGGAAGCCTTGTGAAATGTACATATACATGTTTCTGTTTACATATACATGTATCTGTTTACATATACATGTATCTCTTTACATATACATGTATCTCTTTACATATACATGTATCTCTTTACATATACATGTATCTCTTTACATATACATGTTTCTGTTTACATATACATGTATCTCTTTACATATACATGTTTCTGTTTACATATACATGTATCTCTTTACATATACATGTATCTCTTTACATATACATGTATCTGTTTACATATACATGTATCTCTTTACATATACATGTATCTCTTTACATATACATGTATCTGTTTACATATACATGTATCTGTTTACATATACATGTATCTGTTTACATATACATGTATCTGTTTACATATACATGTATCTGTTTACATATACATGTGAGGTTTTGATACACTGCTATTGATACACTGTATGTGTATGTCTGTCCTGACCTGCCGCTGGTTATAATTGTCGTGACGGGGCTCTGACTTGCCTCCGCAGAACGTGCCAGTGACCTACATCAAGGCTAACTTCGAGTACCTGCGGGGTAACTACCGTAAAGCCCTGAAGGTGCTGAACTCGGCGCCCCAGCCGCCGCGGCCCTCTGGCGAGACGGGCGAGTGTCTGGCCACCATGTACTACAACAATGTGGGCGTCCTCCACCTGCACATGCGCAAACACCACCTCGGCGCTTTCTACTTCCGGAAGGCGGTCCAGGAGAACGCCCTGGCGGTCACCGAGTACAACAGTGTGGACCCCCGTGAGTCTGAAGGGTGGAGTGGGGGGCAGGTGGGGCGTTCACCGAGTACAACAGTGTGGACCCCCGTGAGTGAGGAGGGTGGAGCGGGGGCGGGGGGGGGGGAGGGATCACCGTGTATGGTCTGTTCCAATGAAAGCTGCATTGTGAATGTTTGTAGGGTGTGTTTATGGGCGCATTTCTTTGGTAACCCGGGTGTATCCCTGCGGTGGACCGAATACGCACATTACGCATCGGCTCGCCGCCCGACACTTCTTTCACCTGGGCATGGGTGCGCGCGCATCCATTCGGTATGCCGATGTGCGCCGTTCAAAACAGCACGGGGCATTCGGAAGAAGATGGCGGCTGATTGAAAGGTGATGAGAGTAGGTTGGTTCCAGTGCCCCTACTTACACCGGATATGAACGGTTTGTGTATTCCATTGGAATAGGCATATCCCTATCGGCTCACCGGGAACGTGTTGCGGGTCCCGGGCGGGATACCGAACCTGGCCCAAAGAAATTTGGGATCACTGAGGCCTGTTTGTTTCACTGAGGCTTGTTACCTGTTTCACTGAGGCCTGTTGCCTGTTTCACTGAGGCCTGTTTGTTTCACTGAGGCCTGTTGTCTGTTTCACTGAAGTCTATTGTCTGTTTCACTGAGGTCTGTTGCCTATTTCACTGATGCCTGTTGTCTGTTTCACTGAGGCCTGTTGTCTGTTTCACTGAGGCATGTTGTCTGTTATACTGAGGCATGTTGTCTGTTTCACTGAGGCCTGTTGTGTGTTTCACTGAGGTCTGTTGTGTGTTTCACTGAGGCATGTTGTCTGTTTCACTGAGGTCTGTTGTGTGTTTCACTGAGGCCTGTTGTGTGTTTCACTGAGGCCTGTTGTCTGTTTCACTGAGGTCTGTTGTCTGTTTCACTGAGGTCTGTTGTGTGTTTCACTGAGGTCTATTGTCTGTTTCACTGAGGTCTGTTGCCTATTTCACTGATGCCTGTCGTCTGTTTCACTGAGGCCTGTTGTGTGTTTCACTGAGGCCTGTTGTCTGTTTCACTGAGGCCTGTTGTGTGTTTCACAGAGGCCTGTTGTGTGTTTCACTGAGGTCTGTTGTCTGTTTCACTGAGGTCTGTTGTGTGTTTCACTGAGGCCTGTTGTCTGTTTCACTGAGGCCTGTTTTCTGTTTCACTGAGGTCTGTTGTGCGTTTCACTGAGGTCTGTTTTCTGTTTCACTGAGGTCTGTTGTGTGTTTCACTGAGGCCTGTTGTATGTTTCACTGAGGCCTGTTGTCTGTTTCCCTGAGGCCTGTTTTCTGTTTCCCTGAGGTCTGTTGTGTGTTTCACTGAGGTCTGTTTTCTGTTTCACTGAGGTCTGTTGTGTGTTTCACTGAGGCCTGTTATGTGTTTCACTGAGGCCTGTTTTCTGTTTCACTGAGGTCTGTTGTGTGTTTCACTGAGGCCTGTTGTATGTTTCACTGAGGCCTGTTGTCTGTTTCCCTGAGGTCTGTTATCTGTTTCACTGAGGCCTGTTGTCTGTTTCCCGGAGGTATGTTGTCTGTTTCACTGAGGCCTGTTGTGTGTTTCAGTGAGGCCTGTTTTCTGTTTCACTGAGGTCAGTTGTGTGTTTCACTGAGGCCTGTTGTATGTTTCACTGAGGCCTGTTGTCTGTTTCCCTGAGGTCTGTTATCTGTTTCACTGAGGCCTGTTGTCTGTTTCCCGGAGGTATGTTGTCTGTTTCACTGAGGCCTGTTGTGTGTTTCAGTGAGGCCTGTTTTCTGTTTCACTGAGGTCTGTTGTGTGTTTCACTGAGGCCTGTTGTATGTTTCACTGAGGCCTGTTTCCCTGAGGTCTGTTATCTGTTTCACTGAGGCCTGTTGTCTGTTTCCCGGAGGTATGTTGTCTGTTTCACTGAGGCCTGTTGTGTGTTTCAGTGAGGCCTGTTGTCTGTTTTACTGCGTTCTGTTGTGTGTTTCACTGATACCTGCTGTATGTTTCAGTGAAGCACCTGTCGGGGCGCCCCCTCCAGACGGTGGCGGTCAGTCGGCACTACGAGCTGCTGTACAACATGGGAGTCCAGCTGCTACACTGCGGCCACCCCGTCACGGCCTTCGAGTGTCTGCTGGAGACGGCCACCCAGCACCACGTCAACCCGCGGCTCTGGCTCCGGCTGGCCGAGTGCTGCATCGCCGCCTATCAGAAGGTCCGTCCCTCAGCGCCAACCAGCAGCAACTCTGCACTGTCCCGGCCAGAGCCTAGCATGTAGTACAGGGCCGGTAGTCATAAAACATACCTTACGTCATTGTTGTTACATGTATTCGTGCGAGTCCCGGGCCTTGGATCCAGAGGGTGCGAGTCCCGGGCATAGGATCTAGGGAGTGAGGGTCCCGGGCCTTGGATCCAGAAGATGCGAGTCCCGGGCGTTGGATCCAGAGGGTGGAAGTCCCGGGCGTTGGATCCAGAGGGTGAGAGTCCCGGGCCTTGGATCCAGATGGTGAGAGTCCCGGGCCTTGGATCCAGAGGGTGAGAGTCCCGGGCCTTGGATCCAGATGGTGAGAGTTCCGGGCCTTTGATCCCGGGGGTGAGAGTCCCGGGCCTTGGATCCAGATGGTGAGAGTTCCGGGCCTTGGATCCAGAGGGTGAGAGTCCCGGGCCTTGGATCCAGATGGTGAGAGTTCCGGGCCTTTGATCCCGGGGGTGAGAGTCCCGGGCCTTGGATCCAGATGGTGAGAGTTCCGGGCCTTAGATCCAGAGGGTGAGAGTTCCGGGCCTTGGATCCAGGGAGTACGAGTCCCGGGCCTTAGATCCAAGATGCAGGCGCTGATGTCTGGGTTCTGTTCCAGAACAACGACGAGGACCGCGAGATCCTGAAGCGACTGGAGGTCATCAAGGGGTCAGTGGGATCCGGGGTCCATCGGAAGCTGATGCTGGGCACGGGTATCCAGAAAGACGCCACCGCGTGAGTACTGAGTCCAGGGAGAGCCTGGTGCATTAGAGCCTGATCCAGGATATCTTGTTCCAGGAGATTCCCAGGAAATCCCGATTCAGGAGAGTCTGATATATCGCCCGCTCGGCAGTGAACCGGGGTCAGCTGGACGCGGTCACAGGACCCTTTAATATAGACACGAGTAATGTATCACTACCAGCAATACGCCTATACCTGTCCGCAGTCCGGAGCCAGTCTGGAGTTGGCCTGCACCTGCCTGAGTAACGTGCTGTTATCTTGTCCCGGGGGTCCCAGTCTGGAGCCAGTCTGGAGTTGGCCTACACCTGTCTGAGTAACGCGCTGCTATCTTATCCCAGGTCGTCCCAGTCCGGAGCCAGTCTGGAGTTTGCCTACACCTTTCTGAGTAACGCGCTCCTGCTACTCCCATCAGAACCCTCGGACGCACCTTCCAGTGACCAGTCCGAGGCCAAGTAAGTGTCAGACTCACCCTGTAGGGGCGCTAATGTCGCTGCTTGCCGTTGCTACGCATGATGACGGCGCTGTGACCTAATGCAGATACTACCTGGATACCATATCTTCTTATTTTGTTACCATGTCTGGATTAAATGCGTACGTTATGCATGCACGTGACACCAATGTGGTGTCACGTGACACTGGTTGGCGTTGTTGCCCTGTCACGTGACCCTATGTGTGTTGCAGACAGGGAGCAGACGTTGTGCTGACGGCGCCGCCCGGAAACCCCATCAGGGGAGCCGAGATCGCCAACCTCCGGTCAGTGACCCCGCGCCAGTGACCCCTCGCCAGTCACCCCTCGCCAGTCACCGGCCACTCCCGGTCTACACATTGTAGCCGCATTGTAACCTTGTTTTCTGTTAACTGTCCGCGTTAAATTATCAGACGCCAGGTGTCTCATCACCTCCGTGACGTCACACTCTCACGGCTCTGTGATTGGTTGTTACAGGTGTTCGGCGCTGGCCGCCAGTTCCTACGTGGCCCTCTGTCTCAACGATCACGTGAAGGCGCTACAGCACGCAGAGAGACTGCTGAAGCAACCCCGGCTCTCTGGGAGCCACAGGTCAGTGACCCTGCCCGGGGGGGTGGGGGGGGGGGGTTGATGTGTATACCACCTGGGGACTGCCGGTACATGGTGGCCGCTATGACAACCCCGCTATGTACAGACACGGTACCCACACCATGCCCGGGGCCACAGGGCCTGGTTACGTTATGACAACCCGCTGTGTACAGACACGGTACCCACACCATGCCCGGGGCCACAGGGCCTGGTTACGTTATGACAACCCGCTGTGTACAGACACGGTACCCACACCATGCCCGAGGCCGCAGGGCCTGGTTACGTTATGACAACCCGCTATGTACAGACACGGTACCCACACCATGCCCGGGGCCACAGGGCCTGGTTACGTTATGACAACCCCGCTATGTACAGACACGGTACCCACACCATGCCCGAGGCCGCAGGGCCTGGTTACGTTATGACAACCCCGCTATGTACAGACACGGTACCCACACCATGCCCGAGGCCGCAGGGCCTGGTTACGTTATGACAACCCCGCTATGTACAGACACGGTACCCACACCATGCCCGAGGCCGCAGGGCCTGGTTACGTTATGACAACCCGCTATGTGCAGACACGGTACCCACACCATGCCCGAGGCCGCAGGGCCTGGTTACGTTATGACAACCCGCTATGTACAGACACGGTACCCACACCATGCCCGGGGCCACAGGGCCTGGTTACGTTATGACAACCCCGCTATGTACAGACACGGTACCCACACCATGCCCGAGGCCACAGAGCCTGGTTACGTTATGACAACCCCGCTATGTAGAGACACGGTACCCACACCATGCCCGAGGCCGCAGGGCCTGGTTACGTTATGACAACCCGCTATGTGCAGACACGGTACCCACACCATGCCCGGGGCCACAGGGCCTGGTTACGTTATGACAACCCCGCTATGTACAAACACGGTACCCACACCATGCCCGAGGCCGCAGGGCCTGGTTACGTTATGACAACCCCGCTATGTAGAGACACGGTACCCACACCATGCCCGAGGCCACAGAGCCTGGTTACGTTATGACAACCCGCTATGTAGAGACACGGTACCCACACCATGCCCGGGGCCACAGGGCCTGGTTACGTTATGACAACCCCGCTATGTGCAGACACGGTACCCACACCATGCCCGGGGCCACAGGGCCTGGTTACGTTATGACAACCCCGCTATGTACAAACACGGTACCCACACCATGCCCGAGGCCGCAGGGCCTGGTTACGTTATGACAACCCGCTATGTAGAGACACGGTACCCACACCATGCCCGGGGCCACAGGGCCTGGTTACGTTATGACAACCCGCTATGTAGAGACACGGTACCCACACCATGCCCGGGGCCACAGGGCCTGGTTACGTTATGACAACCCCGCTATGTGCAGACACGGTACCCACACCATGCCCGGGGCCACAGGGCCTGGTTACGTTATGACAACCCCGCTATGTACAAACACGGTACCCACACCATGCCCGAGGCCGCAGGGCCTGGTTACGTTATGACAACCCCGCTATGTACAGACACGGTACCCACACCATGCCCGAGGCCACAGAGCCTGGTTACGTTATGACAACCCGCTATGTAGAGACACGGTACCCACACCATGCCCGGGGCCACAGGGCCTGGTTACGTTATGACAACCCCGCTATGTGCAGACACGGTACCCACACCATGCCCGGGGCCACAGGGCCTGGTTACGTTATGACAACCCCGCTATGTACAGACACGGTACCCGCACCATGCCCGAGGCCACAGGGCCTGGTTACGTTATGACAACCCCGCTATGTGCAGACACGGTACCCACACCATGCCCGGGGCCACAGGGCCTGGTTACGTTATGACAACCCCGCTATGTACAGACACGGTACCCACACCATGCCCGGGGCCACAGGGCCTGGTTACGTTATGACAACCCCGCTATGTAGAGACACGGTACCCGCACCATGCCCGAGGCCACAGGGCCTGGTTACGTTATGACAACCCCGCTATGTACAGACACGGTACCCGCACCATGCCCGAGGCCACAGGGCCTGGTTACGTTATGACAACCCGCTATGTACAGACACGGTACCCACACCATGCCCGAGGCCGCAGAGCCTGGTTACGTTATGACAACCCGCTATGTACAGACACGGTACCCACACCATGCCCGAGGCCACAGGGCCTGGTTACGTTATGACAACCCGCTATGTACAGACACGGTACCCACACCATGCCCGAGGCCACAGGGCCTGGTTACGTTATGACAACCCGCTATGTACAAACACGGTACCCACACCATGCCCGAGGCCACAGGGCCTGGTTACGTTATGACAACCCGCTATGTACAGACACGGTACCCACAACATGCCCGGGGCCATAGGGCCTGGTTACGTTATGACAACCCCGCTATGTACAAACACGGTACCCGCACCATGCCCGAGGCCACAGGGCCTGGTTACGTTATGACAACCCCGCTATGTAGAGACACGGTACCCACACCATGCCCGAGGCCACAGGGCCTGGTTACGTTATGACAACCCGCTATGTACAAACACGGTACCCGCACCATGCCCGAGGCCACAGGGCCTGGTTACGTTATGACAACCCGCTATGTACAGACACGGTACCCACAACATGCCCGGGGCCATAGGGCCTGGTTACGTTATGACAACCCCGCTATGTACAGACACGGTACCCACACCATGCCCGAGGCCACAGAGCCTGGTTACGTTATGACAACCCGCTATGTACAGACACGGTACCCACACCATGCCCGGGGCCACAGGGCCTGGTTACGTTATGACAACCCGCTATGTACAGACACGGTACCCACAACATGCCCGGGGCCATAGGGCCTGGTTACGTTATGACAACCCCGCTATGTACAAACACGGTACCCGCACCATGCCCGAGGCCACAGGGCCTGGTTACGTTATGACAACCCCGCTATGTAGAGACACGATACCCACACCATGCCCGAGGCCACAGGGCCTGGTTACGTTATGACAACCCGCTATGTACAAACACGGTACCCGCACCATGCCCGAGGCCACATGGCCTGGTTACGTTATGACAACCCGCTATGTACAGACACGGTACCCACAACATGCCCGGGGCCATAGGGCCTGGTTACGTTATGACAACCCCGCTATGTACAGACACGGTGCCCACACCATGCCCGGGGCCGCAGGGCATGGTTACGTTATGACAACCCGCTATGTACAGACACGGTACCCACACCATGCCCGGGGCCACAGGGCCTGGTTACGTTATGACAACCCGCTATGTACAGACACGGTACCCACACCATGCCCGGGGCCACAGGGCCTGGTTACGTTATGACAACCCCGCTATGTAGAGACACGGTACCCACACCATGCCCGAGGCCGCAGGGCCTGGTTACGCTATGACATTAATTAGAAGCCATGTTACTTTCGAGCTATTTGTTTTTCGAGTTCGATCACAGTGATAGACGTGAGGCCCTTTGAACTTTGACCCTGTGTTATTTGGAAATTGTTTTTTCGTTTAATCCCTCCATTGTGCTCGTACAGCACGGAATGTCTGTATGTTCCAAATTCTTCATCTTAATAACAAAATTCAACCTGAACAACCTTCTAAAACCTTTTGTGACCCCAGCACCGTTGAGGTCAACCGTGAGGTGGGCAGTCACGTGGGGCAGAAGTGATGTGAAGGTTGGTTCTATATTCAAGACGCTTTAACCACTTTTGGTCATATCGCGTCAATGGGAGAAGGAAGAGAGAGTGGAGCCATGTCCACGGGTGTAACCCCCTACTCTTTACGAAGAAAGACATGAGATCTTTATCGTGCGACCACACAGACATGGCCACTTCACATGCGGTCAGGTGGCCGGAGGTGGCCAGAGCACTCAATGCGAGCGCTCTAACCCACCTAGCTAGCGGACCGGTTCCAAGTGATGTGAGGAAGGAACTCCCTCTGCTGGCAGAGTGGACTCTTTTGTCTTCTCAGGACAAGTTTAATGTCATAATCTTGGTCACGGGAGTTTCCCACTTTGCACATTTTTACATGGTGTAATACGCCCCTCTCTTACTGATTACAAATACGATAGTTTTCCTGTGAAGCCTTATGTATGTGCAGTCATTGAGTTTCTATGCGCCATGTATGATAAACAACACTGACCCCGGTGAATCCCTATGAAGGAAGAAGGATGCCATCTGGCAGACATGCTAATGGTTTTATGACCTGTACGTGTAAATGACGTTTACCATCAGGGTGACCACTCCATGTATACAGGCTACAGACCGGGGACATCCTCGTGGAAAGTCATGAACGTGGCATCGAAAAGTCCTGCAATATTCCTGAAATGTTATTACTAGTTATGTGTGCATGAAGAGCCTAGAATCTCCTAATAGTGTGATCAGGGAGAGCCAAGAATTTCCTAATAATTTGATCAGGGAGAGCCTAGAATCTCCTAATGATGGTTTATCAGGGAGGACCTAGGATGTTCTGTTAATGTGAGCACGGAGGGCCTAGAATCTTCTTATGTCCTTTTGATGGTGATCACCCGGGCTCAGTTCGTATGGTTGTAATTTCCGCTTGACCTTTCCCGTGGGCGCTATACGACCTGGCGGCCCCGGACATTACATGTAGGAACTCCTTCTGCACCCTCTAACACAGGAGCACAGAGTTCATGGGACACACGTCGTGCGCCCCCCTCCTAGTGGCCTGGCTGGACAGGGCCCAGTGCACGGGTTATGGGGCCAGTACAGCACAATCTGGTGCTGTGAGGGCAGCGGGGTTCTCACTCGCCCCAAGCAGCCCCACCCCCATCCCCTCCCCCTCCCTCTCCCCCACTGACTGAGCCCCAGCGGACCGACGACAAAGCGCCCTTGTTAAGCTTGCCCGCAAGATGGCAGCACCATCTTGACAGAGGCCTGCTACCGAGAATCCAGTGCAAGTTATACGGGCCCTGCGGCCGGGGCTCAGGGGAGGCGAGGGGAGGCGTGGGGGGGGTGTGTTCATTGTGCCGCTCAGGCGGGCGTCATTTTGCATTTTATGGCATCCCTGACGGGCGGTTTATGGCTCCTGTTATGCAATCGGACTCCGGGTGACCCGGCAGTGACCCCTCGATGACCCCGGCCGGCCGCTGTGAAGTTAACGCGCCGGACATAACACTGGTGGGTGTGGGGTATAGGCCTCTGTAATAACCCTGGTGGTTGTGGGGTATAGGCCTCTGTAATAACCCTGGCGGGTGTGGGGTATAGGTCGCTGTAATAACCCTGGTGGGTGTGGGGTATAGGTCGCTGTAATAACCCTGGTGGGTGTGGGGTATAGGCCTCTGTAATAAGCCTGGTGGGTGTGGGGTATAGGTCGCTGTAATAACCCTGGTGGTTGTGGGGTATAGGCCTCTGTAATAACCCTGGTGGGTGTGGGGTATAGGTCGCTGTAATAACCCTGGTGGGTGTGGGGTATAGGTCGCTGTAATAACCCTGGTGGGTGTGGGGTATAGGCCTCTGTAATAAGCCTGGTGGGTGTGGGGTATAGGTCGCTGTAATAACCCTGGTGGGTGTGGGGTATAGGCCTCTGTAATAAGCCTGGTGGGTGTGGGGTATAGGTCGCTGTAATAACCCTGGTGGGTGTCGGGTATAGGTCGCTGTAATAACCCTGGTAGTTGTGGGGTATAGGCCTCTGTAATAAGCCTTGGGGGTGTGGGGTATAGGTCGCTGTAATAACCCTGGTGGGTGTGGGGTATAGGTCGCTGTAATAACCCTGGTGGGTGTGGGGTATAGGCCTCTGTAATAACCCTGGTGGGTGTGGGGTATAGGTCGCTGTAATAACCCTGGTGGTTGTGGGGTATAAGCCTCTGTAATAAGCCTGGTGGGTTTTGGGTATAGGCCTCTGTAATAACCCTGGTGGGTGTGGGGTATAGGCCTCTGTAATAACCCTGGTGGTTGTGGGGTATAGGCCTCTGTAATAACCCTGGTGGTTGTGGGGTATAGGCCTCTGTAATAACCCTGGGGGGTGTGGGGTATAGGTCGCTGTAATAACCCTGGTGTGTGTGGGGTATAGGTCGCTGTAATAACCCTGGTGGGTGTGGGGTATAGGTCGCTGTAACAACCCTGGTGGTTTTGGGGTATAGGCCTCTGTAATAACCCTGGGGGGTGTGGGGTATAGGTCGCTGTAATAACCCTGGTGTGTGTGGGGTATAGGTCGCTGTAATAACCCTGGTGGGTGTGGGGTATAGGTCGCTGTAACAACCCTGGTGGTTTTGGGGTATAGGCCTCTGTAATAACCCTGGTGGGTGTGGGGTATAGGGTTCTGTAATAACCCTGGTGGTTGTGGGGTATAGGTCGCTGTAATAACCCTGGTGGGTGTGGGGTATAGGCCTCTGTAATAAGCCTGGTGGGTGTGGGTTATAGGTCGCTGTTATAACCCTGGTGGGTGTGGGGTATAGGCCTCTGTAATAACCCTGGTGGGTGTGGGGTATAGGCCTCTGTAATAACCCTGGTGGGTGTGGGGTATAGGTCGCTGTAATAACACTGGTGGGTGTGGGGTATAGGCCTCTGTAATAACCCTGGTGGGTGTGGGGTATAGGCCGCTGTAATAATCCTGGTGGGTGTGGGGTATAGGTCGCTGTAATAACCCTGGTGGGTGTGGGGTATAGGCCTCTGTAATAAGCCTGGTGGGTGTGGGGTATAGGTCGCTGTAATAACCCTGGTGGGTGTGGGGTATAGGTCGCTGTAATAACCCTGGTAGTTGTGGGGTATAGGCCTCTGTAATAAGCCTGGGGGGTGTGGGGTATAGGTCGCTGTAATAACCCGGGTGGGTGTGGGGTATAGGTCGCTGTAATAACCCTGGTGGGTGTGGGGTATAGGCCTCTGTAATAACCCTGGTGGGTGTGGGGTATAGGTCGCTGTAATAACCCTGGTGGTTGTGGGGTATAAGCCTCTGTAATAAGCCTGGTGGGTGTGGGGTATAGGCCTCTGTAATAACCCTGGTGGTTGTGGGGTATAGGCCTCTGTAATAACCCTGGTGGGTGTGGGGTATAGGTCGCTGTAATAACCCTGGTGGGTGTGGGGTATAGGTCGCTGTAATAACCCTGGTGGGTGTGGGGTATAGGTCGCTGTAATAACCCTGGTGGGTGTGGGGTATAGGTCGCTGTAATAACTCTGGTAGTTGTGGGGTATAGGCCTCTGTAATAAGCCTGGTGGGTGTGGGGTATAGGTCGCTGTAATAACCCTGGTGGGTGTGGGGTATAGGTCGCTGTAATAACCCTGGTGGGTGTGGGGTATAGGCCTCCGTAATAACCCTGGTGGGTGTGGGGTATAGGTCGCTGTAATAACCCTGGTGGGTGTGGGGTATAGGTCGCTGTAATAACCCTGGTGGGTGTGGGGTATAGGTCGCTGTAATAACCCTGGTGGCTGTGGGGTATAAGCCTCTGTAATAAGCCTGGTGGGTGTGGGGTATAGGCCTCTGTAATAAGCCTGGTGTGTGTGGGGTATAGGTCGCTGTAATAACCCTGGTGGGTGTGGTGTATAGGTCGCTGTAATAACCTTGGTGGTTGTGGGGTATAGGCCTCTGTAATAACCCTGGTGGGTGTGGGGTATAGGTCGCTGTAATAAGCCTGGTGGGTGTGGGGTATAGGCCTCTGTAATAACCCTGGTGGGTGTGGGGTATAGGCCTCTGTAATAACCCTGGTGGTTGTGGGGTATAGGCCTCTGTAATAAGCCTGGGGGGTGTGGGGTATAGGTCGCTGTAATAACCCTGGTGGGTGTGGGGTATAGGTCGCTGTAATAACCCTGGTGGGTGTGGGGTATAGGCCTCTGTAATAACCTTGGTGGTTGTGGGGTATAGGCCTCTGTAATAACCCTGGTGGGTGTGGGGTATAGGCCTCTGTAATAACCCTGGTGGGTGTGGGGTATAGGCCTCTGTAATAACCCTGGTGGTTGTGGGGTATAGGCCTTTGTAATAAGCCTGGGGGGTGTGGGGTATAGGTCGCTGTAATAACCCTGGTGGGTGTGGGGTATAGGTCGCTGTAATAACCCTGGTGGGTGTGGGGTATAGGCCTCTGTAATAACCCTGGTGGTTGTGGGGTATAGGCCTCTGTAATAACCCTGGTGGTTGTGGGGTATAGGCCTCTGTAATAACCCTGGTGGGTGTGGGGTATAGGCCTGTAATAACCCTGGTGTGTGTGGGGTATAGGTCGCTGTAATAACCCTGGTGGCTGTGGGGTATAGGTCGCTGTAACAACCCTGGTGGTTTTGGGGTATAGGCCTCTGTAATAACCCTGGTGGGTGTGGGGTATAGGTCGCTGTAATAACACTGGTGGGTGTGGGGTATAGGCCTCTGTAATAACCCTGGTGGGTGTGGGGTATAGGTCGCTGTAATAACACTGGTGGGTGTGGGGTATAGGCCTCTGTAATAACCCTGGTGGGTGTGGGGTATAGGCCTCTGTAATAACCCTGGTGGGTGTGGGGTATAGGTCGCTGTAATAACCCTGGTGGGTGTGGGGTATAGGTCGCTGTTATAACCCTGGTGGGTGTGGGGTATAGGCCTCTGTAATAACCCTGGTGGGTGTGGGGTATAGGCCTCTGTAATAACCCTGGTGGGTGTGGGGTATAGGCCTCTGTAATAACCCTGGTGGGTGTGGGGTATAGGTCGCTGTAATAACACTGGTGGGTGTGGGGTATAGGCCTCTGTAATAACCCTGGTGGGTGTGGGGTATAGGTCGCTGTAATAACACTGGTGGGTGTGGGGTATAGGCCTCTGTAATAACCCTGGTGGGTGTGGGGTATAGGCCTCTGTAATAACCCTGGTGGGTGTGGGGTATAGGTCGCTGTAATAACACTGGTGGGTGTGGGGTATAGGCCTCTGTAATAACCCTGGTGGGTGTGGGGTATTGGCCTCTGTAATAAGCCTGGTGGGTGTGGGGTATAGGTCGCTGTAATAACCCTGGTGGGTGTGGGGTATAGGTCGCTGTAATAACCCTGGTGGGTGTGGGGTATAGGCCTCTGTAATAACCCTGGTGGTTGTGGGGTATAGGTCGCTGTAATAACCCTGGTGGGTGTGGGGTATAGGCCTCTGTAATAAGCCTGGTGGTTGTGGGGTATAGGCCTCTGTAATAACCCTGGTGGGTGTGGGGTATAGGCCTCTGTAATAACCCTGGTGGGTGTGGAGTATAGGTCGCTGTAATAACCCTGGTGGTTGTGGGGTATAGGCCTCTGTAATAACCCTGGTGGGTGTGGGGTATAGGCCTCTGTAATAACACTGGTGGGTGTGGGGTATAGGCCTCTGTAATAACCCTGGTGGGTGTGGGGTATGGGCCGCTGTAATAACCCTGGTGGTTGTGGGGTATAGGCCTCTGTAATAACCCTGGTGGGTGTGGGGTATAGGCCGCTGTAATAACCCTGGTGGTTGTGGGGTATAGGCCTCTGTAATAACCCTGGTGGGTGTGGGGTATAGGCCTCTGTAATAACACTGGTGGGTGTGGGGTATAGGCCTCTGTAATAACCCTGGTGGGTGTGGGGTATAGGTCGCTGTAACAACCCTGGTGGGTGTGGGGTATAGGCCTCTGTAATAACACTGGTGGGTGTGGGGTATAGGCCTCTGTAATAACCCTGGTGGGTGTGGGGTATGGGCCGCTGTAATAACCCTGGTGGTTGTGGGGTATAGGCCTCTGTAATAACCCTGGTGGGTGTGGGGTATAGGCCGCTGTAATAACCCTGGTGGTTGTGGGGTATAGGCCTCTGTAATAACCCTGGTGGGTGTGGGGTATAGGCCTCTGTAATAACACTGGTGGGTGTGGGGTATAGGCCTCTGTAATTAATCTGGTGGGTGTGGGGTATAGGTCGCTGTAACAACCCTGGTGGGTGTGGGGTATAGGTCTCCCCACCCCCTCCACCAAAGATGTTCCTACCCCCTCCACCATAGATGTCCCTACCCACTCCACCATAGATGTCCCCACCCCCTCCACCATGATGTTTACCGTTACCTAGTATGACCCACTACACAATGTTTATAGTTACGAAGTTTACCCTACTAGTGACTATGCCCCCCACCCCCCCTCCTCCCCTCGGCCAGTTTCCACTCCGTGTACCGGGTTCCAAGGTTTGTCCGTGTAGTTCAGAGATGGTAGTTCACCCACCCTGTAACGACTGTTTGCCTGAGTCCCCACCCCACCACCCACCCACCACGCCCCAGCACACGCTACCACTACACTTACAATCAACGCTCCACCAAACCTCTCTCCATTCACACCAGGCGCACACAACCACACGCCCTGCCCGGCCTCCGCGTGGTCAGGGTCAGGGCCCAAGGTCATTCAGCCCTGTCCTGTAACCATTTCCTGATACCCTACCCCTGACCGCCCCTTGACCGTTGACGGGCGGTGAGGGTGGGTTTCGCCAGTCTCCGTATCAGTCACCCTGGGTGGTTGCCTTGGCGACAGGACCCGGGGCATGCCCCTTCCCCCCCTCCCTCCACCGCCCCCCACCCCACCATGCCGCTAATGACTTTGGCGAAGCGTCCGTTATTATCCAGACGCTCGTCCTCGCGCATGCGCTATGGCTGGCCTGAACAGGCGTCATACGGAGGAGGAGGGGTGGGGGGGTGCACGGGAACATGGGCCGGTGATACTGCTAATGGCTAACTAGCATCTGGTACACCGCGCAGTGTTCATCAAGTCACCCCTCTGACCTCCTGACCCCAGCTGGTCTTCACCCCACTTGGCCTCCACCCCACCCTGCTCCCGTCACTGACCTCCATACCCCAGAGTCAGCCCAAGCTATCCGGGTCACTGTGACCTCCATACCCCAGAGTCAGCCCAAGCTATTCGGGTCACTGTGACCTCCGTACTCCAGAGTCAACCCAAGCTATCCGGGTCACTGTGACCTCCGTTTCCCAGAGTCAACCCAAGCTATCCCGGTCGCTGTGACCTCCGTACCCCAGAGTCAACCCAAGCTATCCGGGTCACTGTGACCTCCGTACTCCAGAGTCAACCCAAGCTATCCGGGTCACTGTGACCTCCGTACCCCAGAGTCAACCCAAGCTATCCCGGTCGCTGTGACCTCCGTACCCCAGAGTCAACCCAAGCTATCCGGGTCACTGTGACCTCCGTACCCCAGAGTCAACCCAAGCTCTTCGGGTCACTTTGACCTCCATACCCCACCCTCTCACCCTCCCCTCCAGCCCCGGAAATGGCCCCACTCCTGTGTGATATTGGCCTGAGGCGGGTCAGTTGGGTGGCAGGGCTGGGGTCGTGCGGTGCAGGGGTCATAGCAGTAACCATGGTAACCCGAGCCCCGGGGTCAGGGAGTGCGCGTTGGTGGCGGGCGGTAGGGGTGACGGCCGGCGGCGGAATGGGCAGTTTGGGGTTCATAGGCCATGAGCCGTGGCGGTCCTGGTGCAGGGTGTGTATGCCCCAGGGAGGGGGGGGAGGGTGCGGGCCTGGGCGGATCAGGTCCAGGGTGGGTGTGGGTGGGTGGCGGGCCAGGTGCAGGGTGTGTGTGCCCCAGGGGGGTGGAGTGGCGGGCCAGGTTGTGTGGGGGTGGGGTGGCAGACCAGGTTCAAAGTGTGTGTGCCTCAGGGTGGTTAAGCAGAAGGCGATGACGTCACACGGAGAATACAATGAAATGACGTCACACGGACACTACAATACAATGAAATGACGTCACACAGGGAATAAAGTGGAGTGGGATAAGGTGAACAAAATAGAATGGAATGCGGTCTGCCCCTCAATTGAAATCAAATAAAATGTAATGTAGTCCTGTTGAATAAAGTAGAATAGGATGACGTTAATAAAATCGGGTGCAATTACGTCACTCTTGGGAAATAAAGCAAATTGCAAGTCGTCACTTATATCAAAGAAATGAAATGGGTTGATGTCACTCATGGAATAAGAGGATGACGTCAATCTTGTGAAATAATGGGATGACGTCAATCTTGTGAAATAATGGCTGACTTCAATCTTGATAAATAATGGGATGACGTCCATCTTGTGAAGTAATGGGATGACGTCAATCTTGTGGAATAATAGGATGACGTCAATCTTGTGGAATAATAGGATGACGTCAATGTTGTGGAATAATGGGATGACATCAATGCTGAAGCTGTGAAATAATGGGATTATCTCAAGGCTGTGAAATGATAGGATGTTGTGAATCCTGGAAAATGGAAGGTAGAAGTCGAATGGGCAGGATGGGTTCGTGTCGGGGTGTAGGAAGAGTTTGTCAGTCTGGCTGGGAGACAGCAGACCCATAGAGCCCCCTTACACCCACAGTCCCCGACCCTGCCACTCTCCCACCCACCCACGACAGTCCCCACCTTGCCTCCCTACGTCAGTCCCTCCCTGCCAACGCACCTACCCACCCACCAGCTACCCCCCCCCCCCCCCCCCCCCACACACAGCAGTCACCTCCCTCGGCCCTCACTCCGACCCACCACTCTGCCCCAGCCGCCTTTATGGTCGGGCGGTACCAATTATAATCCTAGAAGGTGAGCTCCCAAGCTCCCTCATGTGCCTTAATATATGTATATATATATAAATATGCAGCAGGTAACCTGGCTACTTTTGAAAGGCAAGGATGAGTTCCCCTCACCACCCCCTCTCACTGCTACCCCTCCCCCTCACCACCCTCTCTCACTACTACCCCCCCCCCTCACCACCCCCTCCCACTACTACCCCTCCCCCTCACCACCCCCTCTCACTACTACCCCTCCCCCTCACCACCCCCTTTCACTACTACCCCTCCCCCTCACCACCCCCCTCTCACAACCACCCCTCCCCTCACCACCACCCCTCTCACAATCACCCCTCCCCCTCACCACCCCCTCTCACTACTACCCCTCCCCCTCACCACCCCCTCTCACTACTACCCCTCCCCCTCACCACCCCCTCTCTCTACTACCCCTCCCCCTCACCACCCCTCTCTCTACTACCCCTCCCCCCACCACCCCCCTCTCACAACAACCCTCCCCCTCACCACCACCCCTCTCACAATCACCCCTCCCCCTCACCACCCCATTTCACAACCACCCCTCCGCCTCACCACCCCCTTTCACTACTACCCCTCCCCCCCACCACCCCCCTCTCACAACCACCCTCCGCCTCACCACCACCCCTCTCACAATCACCCCTCCCCCTCACCACCCTCCCTCACAACAACCCTCCCCCTCACCACCACCCCTCTCACAATCACCCCTCCCCCTCACCACCCCCTCTCACAACCACCCCTCCGCCTCACCACCCCCTTTCACTACTACCCCTCTCCCTCACCACCCTCCCTCACAAACGCACCTACCCCTTACCCCCCTCCTTACAAGGTCCAAGGTCCCACTAGGTGGCGCGGTATACAGTGGGGAGGTTGGGTGGTTGGGGGGTGAAGTACCTGGGGCTGGAGGGGGGGGGGGGCAATATTCTGTCCACATTGAGTTATGGCCGTGACGGACATTCTGTCCGCATTGTGTCATACTGGGATTGGACGCAATCTCATGCTGTCCATTAGTGCATAGAGGTGAGGGGGAGGGGGGGTGAGGAGGTTTGGATGAGACAGTGTGGAGGATTGGGGACAGGGTAGGAGGAGTGGAGGACAGGGTAAGGATGATTGGAGGAGAGGATGAGTGGGATTGAAGGAGAGGTGAGGAGGATTGGAGAGGGTGAGGGGGATTGGAGGAGAGGGTAAGGAGGATTGGAGGAGAGGGTGAGGCGGATTGCAGGAGAGGGTGAGGAGGATTGGAGAGGGTGAGTGGGATTGGAGGAGAGGGTGAGGAGGATTGGAGGAGAGGGTGAGTGGGATTGAAGGAGAGGGTGAGGAGGATTGGAGAGGGTGAGTGGGATTGGAGAGAGGGTCAGGAGGATTGGAGGAGAGGGTGAGTGGGATTGGAGGAGAGGGTGAGGAGGATTAGAGAGGGTGAGTGGGATTGGAGGAGAGGGTAAGGAGGATTGGAGGAGAGGGTGAGTGGGATTGGAGGAGAGGGTGAGGAGGATTGGAGGAGAGGGTGAGTGGGATTGGAGGAGAGGGTGAGTGGGATTGGAGGAGAGGGTGAGGAGGATTGGAGGAGAGGGTGAGTGGGATTGGAGGAGAGGGTGAGGAAGATTGGAGGAGAGGATGAGTGGGATTGAAGGAGAGGTGAGGAGGATTGGAGAGGGTGAGGGGGATTGAGGAGAGGGTAAGGAGGATTGGAGGAGAGGGTGAGTGGGATTGGAGGAGAGGGTGAGGAGGATTGGAGGAGAGGGTGAGTGGGATTGGGGGAGAGGGTGAGTGGGATTGGAGGAGAGGGTGAGGAGGATTGGAGGAGAGGGTGAGTGGGATTGGAGGAGAGGGTGAGGAAGATTGGAGGAGAGGATGAGTGGGATTGAAGGAGAGGTGAGGAGGATTGGAGAGGGTGAGGGGGATTGGAGGAGAGGGTAAGGAGGCTTGGAGGAGAGGGTGAGGCGGATTGCAGGAGAGGGTGAGGAGGATTGGAGAGGGTGAGTGGGATTGGAGGAGAGGGTGAGGAGGGATTGGAGGAGAGGGTGAGTGGGATTGAAGGAGAGGGTGAGGAGGATTGGAGAGGGTGAGTGGGATTGGAGGAGAGGGTAAGGAGGATTGGAGGAGAGGGTGAGTGGGATTGGAGGAGAGGGTGAGGAGGATTGGAGAGGGTGAGTGGGATTGGAGGAGAGGGTAAGGAGGATTGGAGGAGAGGGTGAGTGGGATTGGAGGAGAGGGTGAGGAGGATTGGAGGAGAGGGTGAGTGGGATTGGAGGAGAGGGTGAGGAGGATTGGAGGAGAGGGTGAGTGGGATTGGAGGAGAGGGTGAGGAAGATTGGAGGAGAGGGTGAGTGGGATTGGAGGAGAGGGTGAGGAGGATTGGAGGAGAGGGTGAGGAGGATTGAAGGAGAGGGTGAGTGGGATTGGAGGAGAGGGTGAGGAGGATTGGAGGAGAGGGTGAGTGGGATTGGAGAGGGTGAGTGGGATTGGAGGAGAGGGTGAGTGGGATTGGAGGAGAGGGTGAGGAGGATTGGAGGAGAGGGTGAGTGGGATTGGAGGAGAGGGTGAGGAGGATTGGAGGAGAGGGTGAGTGGGATTGGATGAGAGGGTGAGGAGGATTGTAGAGGGTGAGTGGGATTGGAGGAGAGGGTGAGTGGGATTGGAGGAGAGGGTGAGTGGGATTGGAGGAGAGAGTGAGGAGGGTTGTATACAATATGTAAGTGACTGTTGCTCTGTTGGTTTAATTACCGACCCAGCGCCGTCACAAGTCCCCAAGGTAGGCCGTATGCACAAATACACGAGGCACTGACCGCATCCTCCTGCCCCCCCCCCTCTCCCCGTCCGCCCCATATATCTGGCTTAGCCCCTTCGTGGCATCCCGCCCCTGACTTTCCCCCGCTACCAGTCGAAGCCCCCTCCTCTCAGCCGTCCCCCCTCCCAGACGCCTCCCCCTTCAATTAGACGCCCCTTCCCCTCCCATGCCAGACACCCCTCCTCCTAGACACCCCTCCTCCCAGACACCCCCGCCCCGACACCCCCCGCTCCGACACCCCCCGCCCCGACACCGCCCCCCCCCCCACCGGCCCTGGGATCTCGTTACATCGATGTAGACAGACTTTATTATGTGAGAAAGATACACCACCTCATTACTTTCTGCGAGACGGAACGAAATCATGTAAAAAAAACACTCAATTAATATGTTTCTGTGGCGGCTCCATTGTGGCTGGTGCCTGCAGTGTCTCCCCGGCTGGGTCCCCGCCTCGCTCCGGGTGGCCGCCATTATGGCGCTCTAATTGTCCCAGATGCCGTTATATGGTGCGAGAATAAACACAAGAAAACCGCAATCAGTGTAAAGAGAGAACTCGGTCAGACATATTGTCTGGCGACGCTATTTGATATTTCAATGCGTCTAACTCTCTTGTGTTAATGTTGGTAATCGAAACATGGATGATACATCTCATCTATTGCTGGCTGGCTATGTCTCGCTTGTGTGGCGTCTGTTATATGAAGATTTCATGAACTAACACATGGAAGATGTTCAGTGAGGATATTCATAGCCGGACGAAGGTTTTATTGCACACGTGATGTATCAGTATTGAAAGACGAAAGCTTTAGTCCAATGGGACATCTCTTTATGGGCGGACGAAGGCTTTATTCCAATGGGGCATCTCTTTATGGGCGGACGAAAGCTTTATTCCAATGGGGCATCTCTTTATGGGCGGACGAAAGCCTTATTCCAATGGGGCATCTCTTTATGGGCAGACGATAGCTTTATTCCAATGGGACGTCTTGCTATAGGCGGAAGAAATCTTTATTCCAATGGGAACTCTTTTTATGGGCAACGAAAGCTTTATTTCAATGGGACATCTCTTTATGGGCGGACGAAAGCTTTATTCCAATGGGGCATCTCTTTATGGGCGGATGAAAGCTTTATTCCAATGGGGCATCTCTTTATGGGCGGACGATAGCTTTATTCCAATGGGGCATCTCTTCAAAGGGCGAAAGAAAGCTTTATTCCAATGGGGCATCTCTTTATGGGCGGACGAAAGCCTTATTCCAATGGGGCATCTCTTTATGGGCGGACGATAGCTTTATTCCAATGGGGCATCTCTTTATGGGCGGATGAAAGCTTTATTCCAATGGGGCATCTCTTTATGGGCGGACGATAGCTTTATTCCAATGGGGCATCTCTTTATGGGCGGAACGGCGGACGAAAGCTTTCTGTCAGTGCGGACGACATATCCATGACATCGTGTTATCGGATATGGATAGGTCGTTAGGCGTGATATATATATTTGTGCCTGACATACGTTATATATTTTATTAAGGGGGCGGGGAAGCTTTCTATCATGGTCTATCAAAGCTCTCGCCTTACGCCCCACAGAATAATTAAGGAGATCAACCCCCTGAAACCCCTGTGGAAGTGTGACCCGGCCGCCCGGCGCCAGTGACAGGGCTGTACGAGGGGTGTGGGGGGGGGGGGAGGGGGCCCTGTGGAAGTGTGACCCGGCCGCCCGGCGCCAGTGACAAGGCTGTACGAGGGGTGTGGGGGGCGGAGGGGGCCCTGTGGAAGTGTGACCCGGCCGCCCGGCGCCAGTGACAGGGCTGTACGAGGGGTGTGGGGGGGAGGGGGCCCTGTGGAAGTGTGACCCGGCCGCCCGGCGCCAGTGACAGGGCTGTACGAGGGGTGTGGGGGGCGGAGGGGGCCCTGTGGAAGTGTGACCCGGCCGCCCGGCGCCAGTGACAGGGCTGTACGAGGGGTGTGGGGGGGGGAGGGGGCCCTGTGGAAGTGTGACTCGGCCGCCCGGCGCCAGTGACAGGGCTGTACGAGGGGTGTGGGGGGCGGAGGGGGCCCTGTGGAAGTGTGACTCGGCCGCCCGGCGCCAGTGACAGGGCTGTACGAGGGGTGTGGGGGGGGGGGGGGAGGGGGCCCTGTGGAAGTGTGACTCGGCCGCCCGGCGCCAGTGACAGGGCTGTACGAGGGGTGTGGGAGGCGGAGGGGGCCCTGTGGAAGTGTGACCCGGCCGCCCGGCGCCAGTGACAGGGCTGTACGAGGGGTGTGGGGGGCGGAGGGGGCCCTGTGGAAGTGTGACTCGGCCGCCCGGCGCCAGTGACAGGGCTGTACGAGGGGTGTGGGGGGCGGAGGGGGCCCTGTGGAAGTGTGACTCGGCCGCCCGGCGCCAGTGACAGGGCTGTACGAGGGGTGTGGGGGGCGGAGGGGGCCCTGTGGAAGTGTGACTCGGCCGCCCGGCGCCAGTGACAGGGCTGTACGAGGGGTGTGGGGGGGGGAGGGGGCCCTGTGGAAGTGTGACTCGGCCGCCCGGCGCCAGTGACAGGGCTGTACGAGGTGTGTGGGGGGGGAGGAGGAGGGGAGGGTCTGGGATGCCCAAGGTCATATATACCGTCATATATCTACCTAAGGTCATCTATGCCGAGTCATGTATACCCAAGGTCATCTATGCCAAGTCATCTATCCGGTGTCTATGACTCCGGTGACTTGTATCCCAGACCATGTAACCATATACGTCAATAAACCACCCATATAATCAGTATATGGCGAGTGACGCTTGTGTAAGCTTCTCCCGGCCAGTTACCTAGGCCAGATGTGCCAGGCCGAGGCCGTGGTTGCCCTGGATCACATAGTTAACGTCGTGTTGGCCTTGTCTCCCGGCCAGGTACCTGGGCCAGATGTACCAGGCCGAGGCAATGGTGGCCCTGGATCACATATTTAACGCCGTGTGTGCCTTGTCTCCCGGCCAGGTACCTGGGCCAGATGTACCAGGCCGAGGCCATGGTGGCCCTGGATCACATAGTTAACGCCGTGTGTGCCTTGTCTCCCGGCCAGGTACCTGGGCCAGATGTACCAGGCCGAGGCCATGGTGGCCCTGGATCACATAGTTAACGCCGTGTGTGCCTTGTCTCCCGGCCAGGTACCTGGGCCAGATGTACCAGGCCGAGGCCATGTTGGCCCTGGATCACATAGTTAACGCCGTGTGTGCCTTGTCTCTCGGCCAGGTACCTGGGCCAGATGTACCAGGCCGAGGCCATGTTGGCCCTGGATCACATAGTTAACGCCGTGTGTGCCTTGTCTCTCGGCCAGGTACCTGGGCTAGATGTACCAGGCCGAGGCCATGGTGGCCCTGGATCACATAGTTAACGCCGTGTGTGCCTTGTCTCCCGGCCAGGTACCTGGGCCAGATGTACCAGGCCGAGGCCATGGTGGCCCTGGATCACATAGTTAACGCCGTGTGTGCCGTGTCTCCCGGCCAGGTACCTGGGCCAGATGTACCAGGCCGAGGCCATGGTGGCCCTGGATCACATAGTTAACGCCGTGTGTGCCTTGTCTCCCGGCCAGGTACCTGGGCCAGATGTACCAGGCCGAGGCCATGTTGGCCCTGTATCACATAGTTAACGCCGTGTGTGCCTTGTCTCCCGGCCAGGTACCTGGGCCAGATGTACCAGGCCGAGGCCATGGTGGCCCTGGATCACATAGTTAACGCCGTGTGTGCCTTGTCTCCCGGCCAGGTACCTGGGCCAGATGTACCAGGCCGAGGCCATGGTGGCCCTGGATCACATAGTTAACGCCGTGTGTGCCTTGTCTCCCGGCCAGGTACCTGGGCCAGATGTACCAGGCCGAGGCCATGGTGGCCCTGGATCACATAGTTAACGCCGTGTGTGCCTTGTCTCCCGGCCAGGTACCTGGGCCAGATGTACCAGGCCGAGGCCATGGTGGCCCTGGATCACATAGCCGACGCCGTCCAGCTCCTCAATCCAGAGACAGTCACAGACGTCTCCACCGTCTTTCCGGAACAGAAACTCGACCCAGGTTAGTAATCCCATTAGCTTTGTTTGAGCCTGATCATTGCTTTTGTTCTAAACGTATGTTCCGTAATTTGTAAATACATAATATTCAGTCTCGACATTCACCTCTGGATCTCCTAACCTTTACGGCTATAGTCTTCAGTTATGAATTTATACTTTGTCTTGTATTGCTTAGATATCAGGGATGGCAGTATCCTCGGTTAAATGAATGAATCCAGTGTAAGGCAGACAGTTGTCAGGTACAGCCCAGTGTAGGAAAGAAAGTGTTGGCTAAATGTATGGCTTTCTATGTGTCACCGTTATGTGTTGATTCACAAAGTGTTGTTTGTTTCAGAACGAGAGAAGAATGGTGAGAGAGAAGCGTCGGAACAAGTGGAAAGTAGAGGTCAGTCTCAACGATTGAAGAGTGGAGGTCAGTCTCAAGTATTGAAGAGTGGAGGTCAATCTCAACTATTGGAGATTAGAGGTCAGTCTCAACTATTGGAGAGTAGAGGTCCGTCTCAACAAGTGGAGAGTAAAGGTCAGTCTCAACTATTGGAGAATAGAAGTCAATCTCAACTATTGGAGAGTAGAGGTCAATCTCAACTATTGGAGAGTAGAGGTCAGTCTCAACAAGTGGAGAGTAGAGGTCAGTCTCAACAAGTGGAGAGTAGAGGTCAATCTTAACTATTGGAGAATAGAGGTCAATCTCAACTATTGGAGAGTAGAGGTCAGTCTCAACTATTGGAGCGTAGAGGTCAGTCTCAACTATTGGAGAGTTGAAGTCAGCTTCA
>OZ025257.1:323309-600376 GCA_964019135.1 Arenicola marina | reverse complement strand
TTGTTGCCGGTTTTGTCATCATACTGCCATCAGCATATCGAGTCACTTTCCTCACTAGTCAGTGGGGTTACGTTCACCCCCCCACCCCCCTCTGCCAAATGGCCGGTGGGATAACCCCCCCCCCGCATTAGTCAATGTGGTCACGTCCATCCCTCCCCCAACCCCTCACTGGCGGTCGGGTTACGCCTTCCCTCCACCTGCCATGATCGAAAATGACCTGGCCAATACCCCCCTCACCCTACTAGTGCGTGGCCCGTCCCATAAGCCCCACCCCCATCCCTATATCCCGTTATATACCCCCCCCCCACCACCGCACACCTCAGACACCACCCGATGACCCGTTATATACCCCCCACCACCACCACACACCTCAGACACCACCCGATGACCCGTTATATACCCTCCCCCCCCACTACCACACACCTCAGACACCACCCGATGACCCGTTATATACCCCCACCCCTCCACCGCACACCTCAGACACCACCCGATGACCCCCGTTATATACCCCCCCCCACTACCACACACCTCAAACCTAACCCGATGACCCGTTATATACCCCCCCACCATACACCTCAGACACCACCCGATGACCCGTTATATACCCCCCCCCACCACACACCTCAGACACCACCCGATGACCCGTTATGTACCTCCCCCCCCCCCACCACACACCTCAGACACCACCCGATGACCCGTTATATACCCCCCCACCAAACACCTCAGACGCCACCCGATGACCCGTTATATACCCCCCCCCCCCACCGCACACCTCAGACACAACCCGATGACCCGTTATATACCCCCCCCCCACCGCACACCTCAGACACCACCCGATGACCCGTTATATACCCCCCCCCTCCACCGCACACCTCAGACACCACCCGATGACCCCCGTTATATACCCCCCCCCCCACTACCTCAAACCTAACCCGATGACTCGTTATATACCCCCCCACCATACACCTCAGACACCACCCGATGACCCGTTATATACCCTCCGCCCCACTACCCCACACCTCAGACACCACCCGATGACCCGTTATATACCCTCCCCCCCACTACCACACACCTCAGACACCACCCAATAACCCGTTATATACCCCCCCCCACCGCACACCTCAGACACCACCCGATGACCCGTTATATACCCTCCGCCCCACTACCCCACACCTCAGACACCACCCGATGACCCGTTATATACCCTCCACCCCACTACCACACACCTCAGACACCACCCAATAACCCGTTATATACCCCCCCCCACCGCACACCTCAGACACCACCCGATGACCCGTTATATACCCCCCCCCACACCACCACAAACCTCAGACACCACCCGATGACCCGTTATATACCCTCCCCCCCACCGCCACACACCTCAGACACCACCCGATGACCCGTCCCCCCACCACCACACACCTAAGACACCACCCGATGACCCGTTATATACCCCCCCACCACACACCTCAGACACCACCCGATGACCCGTTATATACCCTCCGCCCCACTACCCCACACCTCAGACACCACCCGATGACCCGTTATATACCCTCCCCCCCACTACCACACACCTCAGACACCACCCGATGACCCGTTATATACCCCCCCCCCCACCAAACACCTCAGACACCACCCGATGACCGGGTATATACCCCCCCCCACCAAACACCTCAGACACCACCCGATGACCCGTTATATACCCCCCCCTCCGCACACCTCAGACACCACCCGATGACCCGTTATATACCCCCACCACCCCGACCAAACACCTCAGACACCACCCGATAACCCGTTATATACCCCTCCCCCACCGCCACACACGTCAGACACCACCCGCTGACCCGTTATATACCCTTCCCCCACTACAACACACCCCAGACACCACCCGCTGACCCGTTATATACCCTTCCCCCACTACAACACACCCCAGACACCACCCGATGACCCGTTATATACCCTCCCACCCACTACCACACACCTCAGACACCACCCAATGACCCGTTATATACCACCCCTCCCCCCACCACACACCTCAGACATCACCCGATGACCCGTTATTTACCCCCTCCCCACCACACACCTCAGACACCACCCGCTGACCCGCTATATACCCTCCACCACCACCACACACCTCAGACACCACCCGATGACCCGTTATATACCCCCCCCCCCCCCACCAAACACCTCAGACACCACCCGATGACCCGTTATAACCCCCCCGCCCACCAAACACCTCAGACACCACCCGATGACCCGTTATATACCCCCCCCCCGACCAAACACCTCAGACACCACCCGATGACCCGTTATATACCCTCCCCCCCACTACCACACACCTCAGACACCACCCGATGACCCGTTATATACCCTCCCCCCCACTACCACACACCTCAGACACCACCCGATGACCCGTTATATACCCCCACCCCACCAAACACCTCCGACACCACCCGATGACCCGTTATATACACCCCCCCCCCACCGCACACCTCAGACACCACCCAATAACCCGTTATATACCCCCCCCCACCGCACACCTCAGACACCACCCGATGACCCGTTATATACCCCCCCCACACCACCACACACCTCAGACACCACCCGATGACCCGTTATATACCCTCCCCCCACTACAACACACCTCAGACACCACCCGATGACCCGTTATATACCCTCCCCCCCACCGCCACACACCTCAGACACCACCCGATGACCCGTCCCCCCACCACCACACACCTAAGACACCACCCGATGACCCGTTATATACCCCCCCACCACACACCTCAGACACCACCCGATGACCCATTATATACCCTCCCCCCCACTACCCCACACCTCAGACACCACCCGATGACCCGTTATATACCCTCCCCCCCACTACCACACACCTCAGACACCACCCGATGACCAGTTATATACCCCCCCCCCCGCACCAAACACCTCAGACACCACCCGATGACCGGGTATATACCCCCCCCCCCCACCAAACACCTCAGACACCACCCGATGACCCGTTATATACCCCCCCCCCCTCCGCACACCTCAGACACCACCCGATGACCCGTTATATACCCCCACCACCCCGACCAAACACCTCAGACACCACCCGATAACCCGTTATATACCCCTCCCCCACCGCCACACGTCAGACACCACCCGCTGACCCGTTATATACCCTTCCCCCACTACAACACACCCCAGACACCACCCGATGACCCGTTATATACCCTCCCACCCACTACCACACACCTCAGACACCACCCAATGACCCGTTATATACCCCCCCCCCCCACCGCACACCTCCGACACCACCCGATGACCCGTTATTTACCCCCTCCCCCCACCACACACCTCAGACACCACCCGCTGACCCGCTATATACCCTCCACCACCACCACACACCTCAGACACCACCCGATGACCCGTTATATACCCCCCCCACCAAACACCTCAGACACCACCCGATGACCCGTTATAACCCCCCCCCCCACCAAACACCTCAGACACCACCCGATGACCCATTATATACCCCCCCCCCGACCAAACACCTCAGACACCACCCGATGACCCGTTATATACCCTCCCCCCCACTACCACACACCTCAGACACCACCCGATGACCCGTTATATACCCTCCCCCCCACTACCACACACCTCAGACACCACCCAATAACCCGTTATATACCCCCGCCCCCACCGCACACCTCAGACACCACCCGATGACCCGTTATATACCCTCCCCCCCACTACAACACACCTCAGACACCACCCAATGACCCGTTAAATACCCCCCCCCCCCACCGCACACCTCAGACACCACCCGATGACCCGTTATATACTCCTCCCCCACCGCCACACACCTCAGACACCACCCGATGACCGGTCCCCCCACCACCACACACCTAAGACACCACCCGATGACCCGTTATATACCCCCCCACCACACACCTCAGACACCACCCGATGACCCGTTATATACCCTCCCCCCCACTACCACACACCTCAGACACCATCCAATGACCCGTTATATAGCCCCCCACCCACCAAACACCTCAGACACCACCCGATGACCCCTTATATACCCCCCCTCCACCGCACACCTGATACACCACCCGATGACCCCTTATATACCCCCCCCCACCAAACACCTCAGACACCACCCGATGACCCGTTATATACTCTCCCCCCATCTACCACACGCCTCAGACACCACCCAATGACCCGTTATATACCCCCCCTCCACCGCACACCTCAGACACCACCCGTTATATACACCCCCCCCCCCTCACCGCACACCTCAGACACCACCCGATGACCCGTTATATACCCCCCACCACCACCACACACCTCAGACACCACCCGATGACCCGTTATATACCCTCCCCCCCACTACCACACACCTCAGACACCACCCGATGACCCGTTATATACCCCCCCCCACCAAAAACCTCAGACACCACCCGATGACCCGTTATATACCCCCCCCCCCAACAAACACCTCAGACACTACCCGATGACCCGTTATATACCCTCCCACCCACAACAACACACCTCAGACACCACCCGATGACCCGTTATATACCCCCTCCCCCCATCGCACACCTCAGACACCATCCGATGACCCGTTATATACCCTCCCCCACTACCACACACCTCAGACACCACCCAATGACCCGTTATATACCCCCCCACCACCAAACACCTCAGACACCACCGAATGACCCGTTATATACCCCCCCCACCGCATACCTCAGACACCACCCGATGACCCGTTATATACCCCCCACCAAACACCTCAGACATCACCCGATGACCGTTATATACCCCTCCCCCACCGCCACACACCTCAGACACCACCCGATGACCCGTTATATACCCCCCCCCCGCCAAACACCTCAGCTACCACCCGATGACCCGTTATATACCCCCCCACTACCACACACCTCAGACACCACCTAATGACCCGTTATATACCCCCCCCCATCGCACACCTCAGACACCACCCGGTGACCCGTTATATACCCCCCCCCACCACCACACACCTCAGACACCACCCGATGACCCGTTATGTAACTCCCCCCCCCCCCACCGCACACCTCAGACACCACCCGATGACCCGTTATATACCCCCCCGCCACACACCTCAGACACCACCCGATGACCCGTTATATACACCCTACTACACACCTCAGACACCACCCGATGACCCGTTATATACCCCCCCCCCACCGCACACCTCCGACACCACCCGATGACCCGTTATTTACCCCCTCCCCCCACCACACACCTCAGACACCACCCGCTGACCCGCTATATACCCTCCACCACCACCACACACCTCAGACACCACCCGATGACCCGTTATATACCCCCCCCACCAAACACCTCAGACACCACCCGATGACCCGTTATAACCCCCCCCCCCACCAAACACCTCAGACACCACCCGATGACCCATTATATACCCCCCCCCCCCGACCAAACACCTCAGACACCACCCGATGACCCGTTATATACCCTCCCCCCCACTACCACACACCTCAGACACCACCCGATGACCCGTTATATACCCTCCCCCCCACTACCACACACCTCAGACACCACCCAATAACCCGTTATATACCCCCGCCCCCACCGCACACCTCAGACACCACCCGATGACCCGTTATATACCCTCCCCCCCACTACAACACACCTCAGACACCACCCAATGACCCGTTAAATACCCCCCCCCCCCCACCGCACACCTCAGACACCACCCGATGACCCGTTATATACCCCTCCCCCACCGCCACACACCTCAGACACCACCCGATGACCGGTCCCCCCACCACCACACACCTAAGACACCACCCGATGACCCGTTATATACCCCCCCACCACACACCTCAGACACCACCCGATGACCCGTTATATACCCTCCCCCCCACTACCACACACCTCAGACACCATCCAATGACCCGTTATATAGCCCCCCACCCACCAAACACCTCAGACACCACCCGATGACCCCTTATATACCCCCCCTCCACCGCACACCTGATACACCACCCGATGACCCCTTATATACCCCCCCCCCACCAAACACCTCAGACACCACCCGATGACCCGTTATATACTCTCCCCCCATCTACCACACGCCTCAGACACCACCCAATGACCCGTTATATACCCCCCCTCCACCGCACACCTCAGACACCACCCGTTATATACACCCCCCCCCCTCACCGCACACCTCAGACACCACCCGATGACCCGTTATATACCCCTCACCACCACCACACACCTCAGACACCACCCGATGACCCGTTATATACCCTCCCCCCCACTACCACACACCTCAGACACCACCCGATGACCCGTTATATACGCCCCCCCACCAAACACCTCAGACACCACCCGATGACCCGTTATATACCCCCCCCCCCCCAACAAACACCTCAGACACTACCCGATGACCCGTTATATACCCCGCCCCCCACCACCACACACCTCAGACCCAATGACCCGTTATACACCCCCCCTCCCCACCACCACACACCTCAGACACCACCCGATGACCCGTTATATACCCTCCCACCCACAACAACACACCTCAGACACCACCCGATGACCCGTTATATACCCTCCCCCCCCATTACCACACACCTCAGACACCACCCGATGACCCGTTATATGCCCTCCCACCCACAACAACACACCTCAGACACCACCCGATGACCCGTTATAAACCCCCCCCCACCGCACACCTCAGACACCACCCGTTATATACCCCTCCCCCCTCACCGCACACCTCAGATACCACCCGATGACCCGTTATATACCCCCCACCACCACCACACACCTCAAACACCACCCGATGACCCGTTATATACCCTCCCCCCCACTACCACACACCTCAGACACCACCCGATGACCCGTTATATACCCCCCCCCCCACCAAAAACCTCAGACACCACCCGATGACCCGTTATATACCCCCCCCCCGAACAAACACCTCAGACACTACCCGATGACCCGTTATATACCCTCCCACCCACAACAACACACCTCAGACACCACCCGATGACCCGTTATATACCCCCTCCCCCCATCGCACACCTCAGACACCATCCGATGACCCGTTATATACCCTCCCCCACTACCACACACCTCAGACACCACCCAATGACCCGTTATATACCCCCCCCACCACCAAACACCTCAGACACCACCCGATGACCCGTTATATACCCCTCCCCCACCGCCACACACCTCAGACACCACCCGATGACCCGTTATATACCCCCCCCCCCCATCGCACACCTCAGACACCACCCGGTGACCCGTTATATACCCGCCCCACCACCACACACCTCAGACACCACCCGATGACCCGTTATGTAACTCCCCCCCCCCCACCGCACACCTAAGACACCACCCGATGACCCGTTATATACCCCCCCCGCCACACACCTCAGACACCACCCGATGACCCGTTATATACACCCCACTACACACCTCAGACACCACCCGATGACCCGTTATATACCCTCCCCCACTACCACACACCTCAGACACCACCGAATGACCCGTTATATACCCCCCCCCCCACCGCATACCTCAGACACCACCCGATGACCCGTTATATACACCCCACTACACACCTCAGACACCACCCGATGACCCGTTATATACCCCCCCCCCAAACTACCACACACCTTAGACACCACCCGATGACCCGTTATATACCCCCCCACCACACACCTCAGACACCACCCGATGACCCGTTATATGCCCTCCCCTCCACTACAACACACCTCAGACACCACCCAATGACCCGTTATGTAACTCCCCCCCCACCGCACACCTCAGACACCACCCGATGACCCGTTATATACCCCCCACCACACACCTCAGACACCACCCGATGACCCGTTATATACCCCCCCACCACACACCTCAGACACCACCCGATGACCCGTTATATAGCCCCCCCCCCCACCAAACACCTCAGACACCACCCGATGACCCGTTATATACCCTCCCCCACTACCACACACCTCAGACACCACCCAATGACCCGTTATATACCCCCCCCCCCACCGCACACCTCAGACACCACCCGATGACCCGTTATATACCCCCCACCAAACACCTCAGACACCACCCGATGACCCGTTATATACCCTCCCCCACTACCACACACCTCAGACACCACCCAATGACCCGTTATATACCCCCCCCCCAACCGCACACCTCAGACACCACCCGATGACCCGTTATATACCCCCCACCAAACACCTCAGACACCACCCGATGACCGTTATATACCCCTCCCCCACCGCCACACACCTCAGACACCACCCGATGACCCGTCCCCCCCGCCACCACACACCTAAGACACCACCCGATGAACCGTTATATACCCCCCCCCCACCAAACACCTCAGACACCACCTAATGACCCGTTATATACCACCCCCCCCCCTCATCGCACACCTCAGACACCACCCGATGACCCGTTATATACCCCCTCCCCCCACCACCACACACCTCAGACACCACCCGATGACCCGTTATGTAACTCCCCCCTACACCGCACACCTCAGACACCACCCGATGACCCGTTATATACCCCCCCACCACACACCTCAGACACCACCCGATGACCCGTTATATACCCCCCCCCCCACTACCACACACCTCAGACATCACCCGATGACCCGTTATATACCCCCCCACCACACACCTCAGACACCACCCGATGACCCGTTATATGCCCTCCCCCTCCACTACAACACACCTCAGACACCACCCGATGACCCGTTATATACCCCCCCACCACACACCTCAGACACCACCCGATGACCCGTTATATACCCCCCCCCCCACTACACACCTCAGACACCACCCGATGACCCGTTTTATACCCCCCCCCCCACTACCACACACCTCAGACACCACCCGATGACCCGTTATATAGCCCCCCACCACACACCTCAGACACCACCCGATGACCCGTTATATACCCTCCCCCCCACTACCACACACCTCAGACACCACCCGATGACCCATTATATACCCCCCCCCTCCACCGCACACCTCATACACCACCCGATGACCCCTTATATACCCCACCCCCCCCCCCCCACCAAACACCTCAGACACCACCCGATGACCCGTTATATACTCTCCCCCCATCTACCACACGCCTCAGACACCACCCAATGACCCGTTATATACCCCCCCCCTCCACCGCACACCTCAGACACCACCCGTTATATACCCCCCCCCTCACCGCACACCTCAGACACCACCCGATGACCCGTTATATACCCCCCACCACCACCACACACCTCAGACACCACCCGATGACCCGTTATATACCCCCCCCCCCCGCCACACACCTCAGACACCACCCGATGACCCGTCCCCCCACCACCACACACCTCAGACACCACCCGATGACCCGTTATATGCCCTCCCCCTCCACTACAACACACCTCAGACACCACCCGATGACCCGTTATATACCCCCCCACCACACACCTCAGACACCACCCGATGACCCGTTATATACCCCCCCACCACACACCTCAGACACCACCCGATGACCCGTTATATACCCCCCACCGCACACCTCAGACACCACCCGATGACCCGTTATATACCCCCCCTCTCACCGCACACCTCAGACACCACCCGATGACCCGTTATATACCCCCCCACTACCACACACCTCAGACACCACCTAATGACCCGTTATATACCCCCCCCCCCATCGCACACCTCAGAGACCACCCGATGACCCGTTATATACCCCCCCCCTCCACCGCACACCTCAGACACCACCCGATGACCCGTTATATACCCCTCCCCCACCACCACACACCTCAGACACCACCCGATGACCCGTCCCCCCCGCCACCACACACCTAAGACACCACCCGATGACCCGTTATATACCCCCCCCCCCCACCAAACACCTCAGACACCACCCGATGACCCGTTATATGCCCTCCCCCTCCACTACAACACACCTCAGACACCACCCAATGACCCGTTATATACCTCCCCCCCCCACCGCACACCTCAGACACCACCCAATGACCAGTTATATACCTCCCCCCCTACTACCACACACCTCAGACACCACCCAATGACCCGTTATGTAACTCCCCCCCCCCCACCGCACACCTCAGACACCACCCGATGACCCGTTATATACCTCCCCCCCGCACCGCCACACACCTCAGACACCACCCGACGACCCGTTATATACCCCCCCCCCCACCGCACACCTCAGGCACCACCCGATGACCCGTTATATACCCCTCCCCCACCGCCACACACCTCAGACACCACCCGATGACCCGTTATATACCCCCACCACACACCTCAGACACCACCCGATGACCCGTTATATACCCCCCCCACCACCACCACACACCTCAGACACCACCCGATGACCCGCTATATGCCCTCCCCCTCCACTACAACACATCACAGACACCACCCAATGACCCGTTATATACCCCCCCCCCCACCGCACACCTCAGACACCACCCGTTGACCCGTTATATACCCCTCCCCCACCGCCACACACCTCAGACACCACCCAATGACCCGTTATATACCCCCCCCTCCTCCACCGCACACCTCATACACCACCCGATGACCCCTTATATACCCCCCCCGCACCAAACACCTCAGACACCACCCGATGACCCGTTATATACCCCCCCCACCGCACACCTCAGACACCACCCATTATATATCCCCCCCACCCCACCGCACACCTTAGACACCACCCGATGACCCGTTATATACCCCCCACCACCACCACACACCTCAGACACTACCCGATGACCCGTTATATACCCTCCCCCCCGCTACCACACACCTCAGACACCACCCGATGACCCGTTATATACCTCCCCCCCCACCAAACACCTCAGACACCACCCGATGACCCGTTATACACCCCCCCCGCCCCCACCAAACACGTCAGACACCACCCGATGACCCGTTATATACTCTCCCCCCATCTACTACACACCTCAGACACCACCCAATGACCCGTTATATCCCCCCCCCCCCACCGCACACCTCAGACACCACCCATTATATATCCCCCCCCCCACCGCACACCTTAGACACCACCCGATGACCCGTTATATACCCCCCCCCCCCCACCGCACACCTCAGACACCACCCATTATATATCCCCCCCCCCCACCACACACCTCAGACACTACCCGATGACCCGTTATATACCCTCCCCCCCACTACCACACACCTCAGACACCACCCGATGACCCGTTATATACCCCCCCCCACCAAACACCTCAGACACCACCCGATGACCCGTTATATACCCCCCCCCACCACCGCACACCTCAGACACCACCCGTTATATACCCGCCCCCCCCCCCTCCACCGCACACCTCAGACACCACCCGATGACCCGTTATATACCCCCTCCACCACCGCACACCTCAGACACCACCCGTTATATACCCCCCCCCCCACCGCACACCTCAGACACCACCCGTTATATACCCCCCCCCACCGCACACCTCAGACACCACCCGTTATATACCCCCCCCCCCACCGCACACCTCAGACACCACCCGTTATATACCCCCCCCTCCACCACACACCTCAGACACCACCCGATGACCCGTTATATAACCTCCCCCCACTACAACACACCTCAGACACCACCCGATGACCCGTTATATACTCCCCCCCCCACCACCACACACCTCAGACACCACCCGATGACCCGTCCCCCCCCCACCACACACCTCAGACACCACCCGATGACCCGTTATATACCCTCCCCCCCCCACCAAACACCTCAGACACCACCCAATGACCCGTTATATACCCCCCCCCCCACCAAACACCTCAGACACCACCCGATGACCCGTTATATACCCGCCCCCACCAAACACTTCAGACACCACCCAATGACCCGTTATATACCCCCCCCCCACCAAACACCTCAGACACCACCCGATGACCCGTTATATACCCCCCCCCCCACCACCACACACCTCAGACACCACCCGATGACCCGTTATATGCCCTCCCCCCCACTACAACACACCTGACACCACCCAATGACCCGTTATATACCCCCCCCCCCCACCGCACACCTCAGACACCACCCGTTGACCCGTTATATACCCCCCCCCCACCACCACACACCTCAGACACCACCCGATGACCCGTTATATACCCCCCCCCACCACCACACACCTCAGACACCACCCGATGACCCGTTATATACCCCCCCCCCACCACCACACACCTCAGACACCACCCGATGACCCGTTATATAGCCCCCCCCCTCCCCCCCCCCCCACACACCTCAGACACCACCCGATGACCCGTTGTATAAACCCCAAGATTAATCACGTTAATCTGCTTACAGTGACCATCAGGCTGATTTAGAGGTCTGGTCGGGGAACGCGTCCTGAAATATACACGAGTCTCGCTTTCCAATTTTGAGGGAGCTGAGGAAACGGTTTGAGGCTTGGATTGTCTGGGCAACCAAACCGGTCCGGCTGGCTGTATATGGGCCCCCCTCCCCCTCCCCCACGCCGGGATATGGTAATAACCTTCGCGGCTGCTGTTCCTCCTGACGACCCTCCCCCCCGCCCTGACGACATCCAGGAACCGCTTGGACACAACGTATGTCAATATACTCCAACCACCTTAAAAGTTTAAAATTACAAGTTCGAATCCCACCTGTGAAAATGTGGCAGGATAAAGTTCCCACATCCTTCTTCGCAATGAGGACGGGTTTATTCCCAGACATGGCTCGTCTCTCTCTTGACCCTTTCAATTGTCGATATTATCTACAAGAATCTGATCCTCTATTCTTGTAAGAATGAAACTATCTCTGGCTGTAACAAGGAAACCGCTTGTTCCAAATTGAAACCATCTCCGTAAGAATGAAATCACCATCCCAGTCTGTACAAAATAAACCACTTCAAGCTGTCACTGACACCATTTCCTGCTGTAAGAATGAAGCCATCTCGAGCTGTGGGAATGAAGCTATCTCGGGCTGCAAGAATGAAGCCATCTCGAGCTGTGGGAATGGAGCCATCTCGGGCTGTAAGAATGAAGCCATCTCGGGCTATAAGAATGAAGCCATCTCGAGCTGTGGGAATGAAGCCATCTCGGGCTACAAGAATGAAGCCATCTCGGGCTACAAGAATGAAGCCATCTCGGGCTGTAGGAATGAAGCCATCTCGGGCTACAAGAATGAAGCCATCTCGGGCTGTAAGAATGAAGGCGTCTCGGTCTGTAGGAATGAAGCCATCTCGGGATGTGGGAATAAAGCCATCTCGGGCTGTAGGAATGAAGCCATTTCGGGCTGTGGGAATGAAGCCATCTCGGGCTGTGGGAATGAAGCCATCTCGGGCTGTGGAAATGAAGCCATCTCGGGCTGTGGGAATGAAGCCATCTCGGGCTGTGGAAATGAAGAAATGAAGCCATCTCAGTGCTGTGGGAATGAAGCCATCTCGGGCTGTGGGAATGAAGCCATCTCGGGCTGTGGAAATGAAGCCATCGCGGGCTGTGGGAATGAAGCCATCTCGGGCTGTGGAAATGAAGCCATCTCGGGCTGTGGAAATGAAGCCATCTCGGGCTGTGGGAATGAAGCCATCTCGGGCTGTGATTGGACATGTCATAAAGGGACCGAGGCGGCCCTGTAGTCTCGACGTTCCTGATAGAGATGGCGGTATTTGTCGCTAGTTCAGTTCCTCTCAAATCCATCATCGAAATAATAGAGAAAAACAATCCTGCTTTAAAAGTCAGGACGTAGATGTGAGAGGCTGCGAGCAGGGTTACAGGACGTGGGGTGGGACCGAGACGATGGGGTGGGGGTCAAGGCACAGACAGAGAGCCAAGCTAGCCTTCTATCTTCTTTATATAGGTAGCTGTGCTGGCTTCCGTATTGATTTGGTAGCAATTTCACAGACCCAAGAAGTCAAAAAAACTGACGACTGGAGCTTAATGTCTGTCTGCAAACCTCAGATTGTCCTTGTCTGGGGACATATCTACATCTTTACCGCCAAGTGTAATGAGCCAGCAATCCAGTCCATAGAACCATCAATCCAGCTCATACACACAGCAGTCCAGACTATACAGACTGAATTGCTGCTTGTATAGACTGGATTGCTGGATGTATAGACTGAATTGCTGGCTGCATAGACTACATTTCAGGGTGTATAGACTGTATTGATGGGGGTACAGACTGGATTGTTGGGTGTATATATACAATTCAGTCTATACACCCAGCAATCCAGTCTATACACCCAGCAATCCAGTCTGTACACCCAGAAATTCAGTCTATACACCCATCAATCCAGTTTATACACCCAACAATGCAGTCTATATAATGAGCAATCCAGTCTATACAACCAGCAACCCAGTCTATACACCCAACAATCCAGTCTATACACCCATCAATCTAGTCTATACACCCAGCAATCCAGTCTATATACCCAACAATCCAGTCTATACACCCAACAATCCAGTCTATACACCCAACAATCCAGTCTATACACCCAACAATCCAGTCTATATACCCAACAATCCAGTCTATATACCCAACAATCCAGTCTATACACCCAACAATCCAGTCTATACACCCAACAATCCAGTCTATACACCCAACAATCCAGTCTATATACCCAACAATCCAGTCTATACACCCAACAATCCAGTCTATACACCCAACAATCCAGTCTATATACCCAACAATCCAGTCTATACACCCAACAATCCAGTCTATACACCCAACAATCCAGTCTATACACCCAACAATCCAGTCTATATACCCAGCAATCCAGTCTATACACCCAACAATCCAGTCTATACACCCAGCAATCCAGTCTATATACCCAGCAATCCAGTCTATACACCCAACAATCCAGTCTATACACCCAACAATCCAGTCTATACACCCAGCAATCCAGTCTATATACCCAGCAATCCAGTCTATACACCCAACAATCCAGTCTATACACCCAACAATCCAGTCTATACACCCAGCAATCCAGTCTATATACCCAGCAATCCAGTCTATACACCCAACAATCCAGTCTATATACCCAGCAACCCAGTCTATACACCCAACAATCCAGTCTATATACCCAGCAATCCAGTCTATACACCCAACAATCCAGTCTATATACCCAACAATCCAGTCTATACACCCAACAATCCAGTCTATACACCCAACAATCCAGTCTATATACCCAGCAATCCAGTCTATACACCCAACAATCCAGTCTATATACCCAGCAATCCAGTCTATACACCCAACAATCCAGTCTATATACCCAGCAATCCAGTCTATACACCCAACAATCCAGTCTATACACCCTGAAATGTAGTCTATGCAGCCAGCCATTCCACAGCCAACCTCTGTCCCTCTTCCGCCCCCGCCCCTCGAGCATTACCAACGGCAACCCTCCCTCTCTCCACCCCCACCCCGAGACGTACCCGCAGCAACGTTGCGTCCTTCCACCCCTACCCAGGGCCGCCCTGATAGCTCAGTGGGTTAGAGCGCTCGCCACCTGAGAGTCAAGCGGCACGTGAATCGGTGGTTCGAGCCCCCACTGTGGTCATGTCTGTGTAGTTCCAGGATAAAGCTCTCATGTCCTTCTTCACAAAGGGTAACCCCCGACGACATGGGTGCGCTCTTCTTTCCCCCATTGACGCAAACCAGTATTGGTTTAAAGCTTCCTGAATATACAACCAACTACCCCCACCCGCTTCCCCCCTCCCGAGATTTACCCACAAAAACCCTCCCTCACCCCTGTTCAACTACGCCCCTCACCCCACCCTTCGGACCCACAACACCCCCCCCCCCCTCCCCCAACCGCCACCACGAGCCCATAGCAACCCTCTCTCCGGCGTCCACTCCCACCCTCCCCCGAAAATTACTCATAGCAGCCCTCCCTCCCTCTTTCACCCCCTCCCCGAGTAATGGCCCAGACAACCCTCCCTCCGTCAACCCCCCTTCTTCGACAATAACTCCCATCAACCCTCCCACAGTTTCGTGCCCCCGCCTGCTTTAACCGAGATTACCCCCGGGTAACCCCCTCTATCCACCCCTTTCTACGCTAGCAACTAGCCCTCCCTTCCCGATAATAATTAACCCCCTTGGTGGAGCTCCCACCCTCCCCATTTCCCTCGATTTCTTGTCGACGGGGTCTTTATGCGCCCAGAGCACATACCCCATCTCCCCTAACTCACCGCCCCCTTCCCCTTCTCCTGCCCCCATCGTGTACACCGCGGTGACCCCCCCTCCCCCCTACCCCCAACACCCACACAGCCAGCTGCAGCCAGTCAATGGCAAGGCGCAACTCGCCGCCAAACGCACAACAGATGCCCCGCGCGGCCAGATGCCACAAAATAGCGAGTGTCAAGCCCCCGAAATTTATGTTATCACTGGTGCCAGCACCCCAAGGTTATGGTCTGCACTCGTTGGCCCCGTTGTGCCCGGGCCCGGGATCGAGCATGACGCCCTGGTTGTACAGGCAGATCAAAAAGATTGCGTAATAGGTAAATTGCATAACCGTGCATCGAGCGTGAACGAAGATGTTGTGTAGCCGCCCCTCCCCACCCTCCCTCCGGCCTCCCCCCTCCCCCACGCAACTGTGTAGCCTTGACATACATATTTTTGCCGTTTTCATGAATCAATCTGGCCTGCGTCTATTTACACTGTTTCGATCGCTATGATGTCAGCCCTGTGCTATTTCTAGTTCTCATGATGTCCGCATATTACTGCGTAGAAAGTGAACGATAAGGGCGAGCGAGAAAATAGGTCTCCTCTCGTGTACCAAAGGCATCCATGTTTGCAATTAAAATGGCGCGTTCTCATTGGCTGTTGGCTGTGACTCGCCCCGGCTGCCGAAGTAGGTTACTCCGCCTCCCACCAACTCAACATGGCCGCGCAGTGGGTCACAACGCGCTGAGGTAGAAAGCCAGTTATTTGGGCCGTTTCCTTGGCTTTATCTACCTCAACAGTCTACCTCATAGATATGGAATAACGTGACAGGACCTCTAGCTTTGTCTACCTCAGGGAAAGGGACACAGGCGCAGTATTGTGACGCAGGATATACGTGAAACAAGGGCAGCTTGCGCCGCCTCGCCAGCTCTCTCGCTCGCTGCCCTCGCCGCGGCGCCCGGCCCGCACACAGCGCACCACGACAGGTATACGGTATACACATTGTGTATGTGTGGCAGTTGTAAACGCTGGCCACTGTAAGCCCGCTCATTGAAGACTTTCGTGTAAACTGGCCTTGGGCGGCACACAGAACTTGTAGTGGCGTATGCATGTAGCGTGTTGAAGGCCGCGGCGCCCGGTTTGTTCGCCATCGGCCGTGTAACGTTACCTTATTTACTGCCAGTGTAACTCACTCGCCAGCATATATGTGGCTTTAAATCTGAAGAGTCAATGTTTTCGGCGACGGAGGGAAGAGAGCGGTCGGAGCGGCGTGCAAGGACCACGGGCCCGTCCCCTCCGCCCCCGCCCTGCCACCTCCGACCCCCACCCGGGCGGCCAGCCGGCGGCCCCTGACCCCCACCTTCGCCCCGCCACACGCCGCGGTCAGAGGGCGCCTGACTCTAGGAGCAAGGGACCATGACCTGAACCCACACATGTTACGGCCGGCGTGTTAACCTCTGACACACAGTCACCACATTTCGGTCGTATTTCGTGACCTCTTACACCTGGTCTGCCGCACCAACCTAGCAGTGGTGAGGGCCGTCACACCACCCCCCTCTCTGACCCGCCCCACCCACCCCACCACCCCAGCGACAGTCACCACGCCGAGATCCGCACTGTGCCCCGCCGCGCCGGCCGCCAGAGGGCGGGCGCTGGGGTTGTCTCTGAGGCCGCCCCCCCCCTACAGGAGTCGTGGCCACCCCTTTCCCCCCTAGCTGGCCCCCCGTGGATGACGTCCATGGATCTTTCAAGCCCATGGCCGCGTTCGTCGACCAGTTCAGCGAACAGTTGTCCTGCCCTCTGTGCTTCAATCGCTTCGATGACCCGCGGGTTCTGCCCTGCCTCCACACCTTCTGCCGGCGATGTCTCGACGAGCAGATCCGGCGAGAGCGAGTCACGGTGGGGTCGGGGGGTGCGGCCGGGGGGGCGGCCGGCGGGGCGGGCCTGCTCCACTGTCCTACCTGCAAGCGGGAGTGCGCCCTCAGCGAGGCCGGCACGGACTGTCTGCCCTCCAACTTCTTCATCAACAACATCCTGGACGTGGCCGTGCCCCAGGACGACGACTACGGGAACGGGGTGCGAGAGGGGGGTCTGGGGGCGGCCGCGGCCCTGCTGGGCGACCCGGGGGGACTGGCCGGGGCCCTGCTAGAGTCCGTCCCACGCATGTGCAGCTCCTGTGATGAAGGTAGCCGCGCCAGTTCTCGCTGCCGCGACTGCAACGAATTCCTGTGTGATAACTGCGTGCGCGCGCATCAAAGGGTAAGATTAACCAAAGATCACTTCATCGTCCGCTTAGCTTTAGAGTCTCCGGCAACCCCCAAGTCGGTGATCGCCCAGCCCACTGCTAGCCCCATACAGCCCGTCTCCGAGCGGCCGCCCAGCTTCTGCGACCGCCACGAGAACGAGGTTCTGCGGCTGTACTGCGACACGTGCGGCCACGCCATCTGCCGAGAGTGCACGATGATCGAGCACATCGGCCACAGCTTTATCTACCTCCAGGACGCCGTGGAGAGTGCCAAAACCGTCACCTTGAAGCTGCTGGCCGACGCCAGGGCGGGGGTCAGGGCCATTGAGGAGAGCATTCAGATGACGCAAAACATGGCGGAGCGGGTGGAGGTGCGCGCGCAGGCGGTGGCGTCGGACGTGCGCGCCACCACGCGGCACCACATGAGCGCGCTGGAGGAGAGGGAGCGCGACTTGCTGCGGCGCGTCGAGAAGATCCGCCAAGTGAAGGGTAAATCACTGCACTACCAAGTGGAGCAGTTACGTCACGGCCTGGGGCAGCTGTCGAGCACCATCGAGTCGGCCGAGGAGACGCTGCGATCGGGCACGGACGTGGACGTGCTGCGGACCAAGGACAACATCGTGGCGGACATGCAGAGCATGCGGCAGCTGCGCGGCTTCCTGCAGCCACACGAGGACGAGAACATGGTATTCACGCGGCCCGACGCCGCCCTCCACACCGCCATCAAACAGATGGGCTTCGTCAGCAGCAGCGGCTTCCCGCCCTACTGCCTGGCCACGGGGGACGGCCTGAAGCGGGCCCTCAGGGGCAAGCTGGCCCTCTTCGTGGTGCAGGCCAAGGATCACCATGGCGACCTGCGCCTGGTGGGCGGCGACCCCGTCGAGGTGGTCATCCAGAGCCCCGAGGGCGCCCTCTACCGGGCGGACGTGCTGGACCGGCAGAACGGGACGTACGCGGTGAGCTACCGGCCCCAGACCGAGGGCAAGCACGTCATCTCGGTGACCATCCGGGGCAAGCACGTGTCCGACAGTCCCTTCGCCGTGGACGTGCGCAGCGGCCGCAACTACAGCGCCGTGGGGCAGTCGCTGCTGGCGTTCGGCGGGGAGGGGGACGAGGACGGCAAGCTGTGTCGTCCCTGGGGCATCTGCACCAACCGGGACGGCTTCATCATGGTGGCCGACCGCAGCAACAACCGCGTCCAGGTCTTCCAGCCCGACGGCAAGTTCCACCACAAGTTCGGCACATCCGGGTCCCGGAGTGGCCAGTTCGACCGCCCGGCAGGGGTCGCCTGCGACAGCCAGGGCCGGATCATCGTGGCGGACAAGGACAACCACCGGATCCAGATCTTCACCTTCGACGGGACCTTCATCTTCAAGTTCGGCGAGAAGGGGAGCAAGAACGGCCAGTTCAACTACCCGTGGGACGTGGCGGTCAACGGCGAGGGCAAGATGTTGGTGTCGGACACCCGTAACCACCGCATCCAGCTCTTCAGCGCCGACGGCCAGTTCGTCAACAAGTATGGCTTCGAGGGGTCGCTGTGGAAGCACTTCGACTCCCCGCGCGGCGTGTGCTTCAATAACGAGGGTCACATGGTGGTCACTGACTTCAACAACCACCGCCTGCTCCTTATCCAGCCGGACTTCCAGTCGGCCCGCTTCCTGGGGTCCGAGGGCGCCGCCAACGGCCAGTTCCTGCGGCCGCAAGGGGTCGCCATCGACCCGGAAGGTAACATCATCGTCGCCGACTCGCGCAACCACCGTATCCAGATTTTCCAGCCCAACGGGAACTTCCTGTGTAAGTTCGGCAGTTCCGGGGCGGGATCCGGGCAGCTGGACCGGCCGTCCGGGATCTGCGTGTCTCCGGAAGGTCTGATCCTGGTGGTGGACTTCGGCAACAACCGGGTCCAGATGTTCTAGTGAGGGAGGTTGTGTGTTCTGTCCGGCAGGGGGAGCCAGGCGAGCGGTGGCTCCCTGTCGCTATGTCTAGGGGTAAATCCTGATGGTAAGATGTCCTGTTGGACCCAGGCTGAGGGTTTCACAGTCGTGTTATATGTGTTGCTATATAGGACGGCCATGTGCTTGTTAGGCATGCTATCAATTTATTTTCGAGATATGACAGCTCCAAGCCTCCCCATTACAATGGTGAATCATCTAATGATGGTGATGGTAACTTGATTACGTGGGTTCAACTAAGTAGGTTTTTATCATCTTATTGCACAAAGTATTATTTTTTTCACTCTGAACCCAAATTGTTGTTTGTTTGTATGACATTCTATATATCAGGAAGTGTTTTTATTTTATAAATTTCACCATGGAATATTGTTAAATTGAGCCGCGCCCCGGGCGTTTACTTGTCGGTTGTGTGCACTGTTTTGCCTGGAGTCATGCAGTGTAAACTGTAGATTTCAAGCTTATCCAGTCGAAAACCAAGGCGCAAAATGATCATACCTCAAATGCTGTAATATTGGTTGTTTTTTTCGTATGTGTTAAACAAATCACCTTATTTGTTACTCAAAGTATACCATAACTAGCTCATACCACACGCTTTTATTGCCAGGTCTTTGTGTATGCTTCAGGCTTTGGAGGTTCTCGAGGCCAAGGGGCCAGTCAATTCTGCGGAAACGGGTCTTGTTAGCATTTTAGTGTAGACCAGGTTGTGGCCCTGACACCTGGTGGTCAGCTCAAGATACATAAATCCATTTCTACCTCATTTCGTCATTTAGTAGTCACCGTTAGGTGAGCGCTGTGGAATATTTGTAGATCAAAATAATGCATCTTTTGTTGATCAGATATTATCAAACATTGTAAGGTTGTCACTTTTTTTGTAGTTTAGCTTATTTTAGCGGAAAAGACTTATATATGTAGTTATCATTGCGAGGCGCCGTCTGAAATCCCCTGGCTGTCCAACAGTCACCGGAGCACTGGCATTGTGCCATTGGGGGTGTGTCGTATAGTCTCAGCCAGTAGTAGTCTTTGCCGCAATCTAGATTCGCTCTTGTTTGTGGTTAGCAGAAAAGGATCCACGGTATATCTTGTATCCCTTCACAATGATTTTTTTTTTGTTTCTCAACGTAACCACCTCAGTGCAGTGAGTGCCGGTTGGCGCTGTGGGTGACCCGTGTGCTGCCCTGTGTCCATGTCAGCCGCTGACCCTGTTTATGGTCTGAATGAGCCCTGTCCGGCTCTATTTACCTGGCTGCTACACCCTGTGGGTCCGGTGTTAAAACTTTAAACCCGCTGTTATCAGCTCTGAGGGGATCACTTCGTGGACTGATAGATAAACCAAATATACAGATATATATATTGTGTGGTTTGCTCGCCGCTTGTACCTCACGGCGCTAAAATTGTGGAATTACCTCGATGGACAGAAAGCTTTAAAACACCGCGCCAGGGGTTATTTCGCACTTGAATTAGATATTAAACATTTTACGGAGTAAAATGCATTGTACAGGTGTTTCTGAGAAATATATTCTCCTAAAATGTAGCTGGATAGCTAATATTTGTCTTCGGAATATATTGAGGGTAGATTTCAGTGTGTGCTGACGGTAAAAGGGTATGGTTAGGTGGGGAGGTGTAGGTAGGTAGGTATCCAAGAGAATGTGGGAGACTCTGCTAATGGAAGACAGGGGCTGTACCCCCCTGACCACTGGGGTGTCAGTATACCCCACTGACCCCTGGGGTTGTAGTGTCTGTACCCCACTGACCTAGGGAGGTCTGTCTGTCTTGTGTAATCCACTGACCCCTAAGGTTGGGGTTTCTGTGTACCCCGCTGAACCGTGGGGTGTGGGGTCTGGGGTGTGGGGGTTGGTGTACCCCGCTGACCCCTGGGGTGTGGGGGTTGGTGTACCCCGCTGACCCCTGGGGTGTGGGGGTTGGTGTACCCCGCTGACCCCTGGGGTGTGGGGGTTGGTGTACGCCGCTGACCCCTGGGGTGTGGGCGTTGGGATCCTCGCTTGGACCAGTGATCGCTCCCACCAAGGTATGCGTCTCCGTCCCGCGCCTCACTGACATCTCAGCGTTTCTGAACAAGATCTGGTAAAAGGTACGCAGTGCATACCTTTATGCGATGGCGACCTTGCCTCATGTTGGCTTCACCCAGCCCCCCCCCCTCTCCCCCTCCCCCCTCCAAGGATAAGGAGACCCACCCCACCCCCTTGCTGACTGCCGCGACCTTGTAGCGTGCATCTCTCTGGCCCAAGCATGCACGCTCTCCGGGCCCGGCGCAAGGCGAGGGAGGCTGGCGTACACGCTGACCGTCTCACTCCCCCCCCCCCCCAACCCCCGACACCTCCCGCTCCCTCGGTCGGGAGTGTGGTCGCTGGCCAGCCGCCGAGCGGTGGAGAGAGAGAGAGAGAGACAGCGGCGAGTCGGTCAGACCGCAGCCTGCTGCCTGCCTGGCCTGCCTGGCTCTCGGCCTCGATGGCTTGAGCCCAGCCCCGCGCCCGGCCGCCCGCCCGGCCTCGTTGTGCTGTGCTGGCTGTGCCCGTACCACTGGGCGACGACAGAAGGTGGAGCGCGGGAGGGGGTGGTATAAGTGAGGGGGCGGGCACCTGGTGAGACCGGCTGTACGGCTGTATGCCTAGAGAGGGAGGAGGGGGGGGGGCTGTCCGGAATGTATTGGTCAGTTTGAGGGCTGGACATTAATGGAGCTGGTGGCCGCGGTGAGCGGACCAATAAAACCTATCGGTGGGGGGGGGGGGGGAGGGGGGGGGAGGGGTCGGATGCGAGCACATCTATCGATTTGTCTCCGTGAGGCCTCCACCCCCGGAGCAAAGACCACCAATTGTTATATGTATAGTGGCGTCCTTGCCGGGTCAAATGTCCTGTGACCCTCTGGCCTTTGTGGCAGCCCCCTGTGGCCGGTCCCGTGTGACCGTTCCTGTGTGGCAGTCCCATGTGGCAGTCCCCTCTAGCGCGTCCTGTGTGGCCGCCCTGCTACGGCCGATCGTTTTTGGCAGCATGCCTCTCTGGCGGGTCCTGACTGCGATCTCTCTGTGGCTGTAGATTTGTAGCCCCCGGTGGCCTGTCCTGTGGGACAGCGGACTATGACCGGTCCTATGTGGCTGCAGCCCCATATGACCGTTCCTGAGTGGCAGCCCCATGTGGCCAGTCCTGATTGACTCAATACCATTTTGTCCACCATATTTCACTAATTATTCATATCTGTTTTTCTTGTTCTGATCTGTGCTGGACGGTGGTTGCCCTGCCGCCCGCGCCGCCTTCGCTGTGCTCCAGACGCGAGTGTTTTACATATTGGGGGGGGGGGGGAGGCGCTATCACTGTAACAGAGACCCCCCCCCCCCGCCCCAATCACAGCGCCCGGTAACCAGGGTGTGTGACTGCAGTTGGTCGCATGATTCCGATATGATCAGTCTAGCTGGGAACGGGGGGGGGGCATTATGACGTCACCACACGTACATCGGCATTTCTAGGTCATAGTCGCGTATGTTATATGCAACTCAGGGAGAGCTCACTGGCCGGGTTAAAAGCCTGGGCTGGGTTCATGCGTTGTTAGCTGTGTCAGCGCGCTGTTGTTCTTCACGCGGACGCTGTGGGACCCGCTTCAAAAGCATCCCTCATTTTAGTCGAGACCTTCTTCCCATGTACGCTGTGCACGCCCCCTGGTGGTGTGGTCAGAGAGCTCGCTGGATCCCGTGGCTGACCTTGCTCTGACCTCAGCTAGCCGCTGGTTAGGTGTATAACGATAGCGGACAATATGTTATACATGTTATACATTTGTCCATTTTTTACTTACTTCGTTGCCCAGTACTCGCTATGTATTATTGTACATATGATATAGGTGTACGTCAACGGTCGGGAGGTCGGTGCGAGCGATAATACGACATATTGAGCTGATGATGAAATGGAAAACCAAATTTATTGATATAATTGGTAGAAGCTGTGAACTTGGCTTTAACGATACATTTGATATGGAAGCTTTAGTGATGGCTGGTGTGTTGTTTGAGGGAGGTACTATAGTAGGCTAGTGGGTGTTTGCTGTGTGATGTGTGTATGATATAATAAATACCCTGTTTGACTTGATGACATTGGATACCCTGTAGGTGTTGTGGTGTCTGTGCAGGGCGGCTGTCCGCTGTGGGTGTGGTGGGCTGCCTCAGTGTGTAACATATGGTATACAAGCCTCACACAGTTACTCTGTCATGTAGTGTATTACAAAATGATGTATGGCCAAAAAACGTTTTAACAAAAAAAATATTACGACTAAAAGTCAATTATCTACACTGATCTGAGATATGCGGAGATAGCTTTATTTCGTGTTGTGTCGTATCCTTTTTCGATATTTCTAATGTGGCTGTGTATTCATTAATTGAGTGTATTCGCTTGGTGTATACGTTGTTGAGGTGGATATACAGGAGTGGAGGTGTGAGGCTGAGGGGTCAGCTTAAGACCAACTCTCACTGCTAGCTTTAACATTAGAAACAACCATTCCCAGATAGTTGCTCAATGAGAATATTATATACATGGCGAACTATCTTGGTGCTACCTCAAGTATGTCTCTAGTGATATCATGTTTGACACAATTTGTTACTCTCTTGCAATCAAATGCATCATGCCTTTTCCCAGGCCACAAAGTGGCGGTTTTTTCTTTAAAATCATGGCTGCTATATGCAGTCACTTCACAGCATTACCAAAGATAAACTTGACGTGCTTTCAAGTTTAGCTGTAATTCGTGCAGGGCTCCATGGTGAATTATCTTATTGGCTGGGTGTTTGATGATACAGAGCCTTGGTAGCTGATTGGCTGGTTCTTCTGACCATGCAGAGAGGCAAGCTGATTGGCGGGCGCATTATATTGAGCCAGGAGGGCGGATTGGCTTGTCGTCTTTAGTATATAGAAAGCCGTGATGGCTGGTTAGCTGTTTGTCTGGATCCCGCAGAGCCAGGACATCTGTTTGGCTGGCTACATGGATTATAACATGACTCAGAACTGCCTCTTCCTTCATTTGAAACTAATGTTTGGGGGTCAAACTGGTGGGTTGTATCTCGCAGTGGGCAACAAAAGTGTTAAGTTGATGAATATTGTTATCCAGAATTTGCCATTTCTACAGACGTTGGACCTTGTTTGTGCGAACCTCCGTGGCTTTACAACTAGTGGTGTGTGTCTTTGTCCATTATTACACAAGGCATGTGAAGTTTCTGTACCGTTATTTGGATACTTGACTGTACGTGGATGCCCCCGCCCCTCTCCTCTCTACGCGAATGACCTCTGGGTATCCCTGGGGTCTCCCTCCTATACGCGAAGTATTGCCCCCCCCCCCCGCCCCTCCCCGCTCCCTGTTTTACAAAGACGGTTTCGTAATCTGTTTAAATACAGTTCCGATTTTGGATTTGTGCTCGTTAGTCTCTTCTTCAACCAAAATACTCAAACCATGGCGTGGGGTGGGGCAGCTTAGGTGTGGCCTTGAGGTGTGGGGCCTTGTAGGGTGGGGCCTAGTGGGGTGGAATCAGGTTCTTGGGTGGAGAGTGGCTTGCCCGGCGTCACCTCTTACTGGTCACACTGTGACTGCGTCCGTCACGCAGTGCTACGCAGTGCCACACAGTGCCACGCAATGCCACAGTGCCACGCACCTTGTCCAGTCTTACCCTGGGCTTGGTGGGTATCAGCCACCCCCCCCCCACCCCGTTGTTAATGTCTAACAGGTGCCCACCTACCTCCACCACACCGAGAACCAACTCGTTAGGTAGAGGCCGCCCCCCACCCCTGTCTGAGACCCCCCCCCCCCTTGGCCGGTAATCCGGTGACGGGGTCTCCGACAATATCACCTCCGCGCGATAACCGTGTTGGCGGGGGTGTCTCTGGGTTGTTATCGCTAGGAGGCAGAGATAAGGGTATGCCCCCCCCCCTCACCGCCCCCCATTAGACACCCTAGGTCTCGTCCAGTTCCCGCCAAGGCTTTGAAGTGTGATGCAAGCCGATTAGTTTCCAGCCTCCACATAGGTGTCGCTCGTTACTGATGACTGTGGGGTGGGGTTGGGGGGGGGGAAGGGGGGGGGGTCGTCTGGTCACCTCAGCGAGACAATCGGGTAACCTTGGTAACGATATCGTGAGATCAGTTCTTAGTCACGGATCGTCGGGTAAGCTGATAAATGTGACAAATGGCCGCTACAGCACGGTAAGTGTGTCTGATGAAGTGGTGAGAGAGAGTGTGGGCCGGAGCGGGGGAGGGGGGGGGGCAAGGATGCCTGGCGTAATGTCCTTACACAAAAGTCAAGGGAAGGTCATGTCATGGGAATTAGTGTCACAAGTTGTCGAATCTGGTGCGATTCTCTGATCCATGTCCCCGCTAGTGTCCCCTGACCCCGGAAGTCGCATGACGTCATAGGTGTGACGTCATCAAGCACAAACACGATGCGAGTCCTCCAGGTTGACAGAACACTCAGAGGTCATGTAAGGTTGACGGGTCAAGTGAAGGTCGCTGGCGGGTCAAGCGGAAACGACCGATGCTCGTTGAGCTTGTTGTTGGTGTTGGAACTGCAGTGTAAGCTGAGGGGTTGTCAGCCTCCAGCAGGGAGTCTTTATCTGCCAGGTACGCGCCCTAAGCAGGCTATCAGATTACCGATGTGTTTGGCAAACAGGACGTCTGCCTGAGCGTTAAGAAGGGACCTCACCTTGTTCTGTGTGGCGTCAGCGGCCCTGACGCCTGTTGGTGGTAACTAGGTTTGTGTTGGACGCCTGTAAATACATCTGCTGCTTTTGGTGACTATTCCGTATGCAATGGGCGTGTGTGCCCGCCAAATACATGGCTTCAGTCGCTATGGTGACCAGTGTATTGCTTTTGAAGCATGAGTTTATTATTGCTGGGGTATTATGTTCTTGCTATGTTTACGCCAGCTGTTAGAAGGCTTTTGAGCATGTGGGTAAAACCTTTGTACATATATTGACACTGCGTTTGTAGACCATATCTTAGTGTGACGTGTATTATTATATAAACCGGTGTGTGAAGCGGTCTGTCTGACATTGGTTCCCATCATTGTTGTATCTCCAAGATAACACCATACGATGTGGCAGTTGTGCTCGTTTGTATAAACAGTTGTTGCTTTTCTTCATTCTTTCTTTCGCCGCGCAGAAGGCAGGCGTAAAAATATTAAACTTTTTGGAACCGTTTTGTATATTACTCAGTATCTGATGTTGTTATATATAGGCAGTCTGTTACTAGTGACACCTAGTGTCAGAAAAAGTGTAACATAAAACAAAAAAGACCAGGTGAAATACGGGTACGATTGTCAAGGACAACAAACACACTGATCATGTTCTCAACAAATGCTATACAGTATAATTTGTGCAGCGCCATCTGGCGAAAGGGTGCGTCGTTACCCTGGCGACTGGTGACGACACCACGGCGCACTCTCGCGGCGGCCGGCGCTGTCCTCTCGCGTCTTGTGATATCTCGCCACTCGGTGACGTGATTTGCGGGGGATGGCGTCGGGCGGCGCGAGGCTCGTCCACAGGTGATATTGTTTATTTATTTCGGGCTCCGTGCGCCCTGGTGACGTCATCAGTCGTAGTGCGCGTTCCCCTGCGGGTGGCGTGGGGACTGAGGCGGGCGGGGGTGTGGAAGGGAGGGGTGAACTGACTACAGCGGGTGTCGAGCCGTGTGTGGCCTCTGGTGCCTCGCCCGTCGCAGTGTACATTAGGTTAGTCTAGGACCCTGGGTTGCTACCAGTACTGCTATTGGCTTTGTTACTCTATAAAGTATGGTTATGTTTGACCCACCAACCACCAGACGTCGCAAGGTGTCGATGACCCAATGGCCGACTAGAAACAGACCTGTGTCAAACCTCAAGCAACGTCACATTCTATTTCATGTTATATTCTGGTGTATTTGCAACGTTTCCTTATTATCAGCAAACTTCAGGAGAAATATGTAGATTTGTTTTGCGATTTGTGTCGAATCACGTCCCGGTGTTACAGTTGACCTATGAGAACCGGTGTTTGAGTTGACCAACAGGCCGTGCATTGTCAGCATGCTAAGGCGATGACTAACTGGGGTCCAATACCGATGCCGCGGTTACCAAGGTATCAGGTAAAACCAAGGAAAAGGGACTTTTGTTCAAAGTTGTGTCCTTGGTACAATATGAGTGTAGTAATCTGGGAGTGTGACCTCGTCAGCCTCTTCATTCATGAAAAAACATTATTCTCAGTGTCCGTATCTAGAGGAGTGACCTCGTCAGCTTCCTCATGATAAACAATAACATTATTCTCAGTTTCTGTGTCTTGAGGTGTGACCTCGTCAGCCTCATCATTCATGATGAACAATAACATTGTTCTTGGTATCCAAGCCCAGAGGTGTGACCTCGTCAGCCTCTTTATTCATGGCTAAAAATAACATTGTCAGTGGCTGTATCTTGTAGTGTGACTTCGTCAGCCTCTTCATTCATGATAAACAATAACATTCTCAATGTCCGTATCTAGAGAAGTGACCTCGTCAGCCTCCTCATGATCAACAATAACATTATTCTCAGTTTCTGTGTCTTGAGGTGTGACTTCGTCAGCCTCTTCATTCATGATGAACAATAACATTGTTCTTGGTATCCAAGCCCAGAGATGTGACCTCGCCAGCCTCTTCATTCCTGATAAACATTTACATTATTCTCAGTTTCTGTCTTGAGGTGTGACTTCGTCAGCCTCTTCATTCATGATAAACAATAACATTATCCTCAGTGTCTGAGGTGTGACCTCGTCAGCCTTTTCATTCATAACGAACAGTTACATTATTCTTGGTATCCAAGCCCAGAGGTATGACCTCGTCAACCTCTTCATTCCTGATAAACATTTACATTATTTTCACTTTCTGTCTTGAGGTGTGACCTCGTCAGCCTCTTCATTCATGATAAACAATAACATTATCCTCAGTGTCTGAGGTGTGACCTCGTCAGCCTTTTCATTCATAACGAACAGTTACATTATTCTTGGTATCCAAGCCCAGAGGTATGACCTCGTCAACCTCTTCAATGATGATAAGCAACAACATTATTCTCAGTGTCTTTATCTGGAGGTGTGACCTCGTCAGCCTCTTCATTCATGCTAACGAATAATATTAATCTTTGTGTTAAGAACGACAGGTGTGACCCGGTCACTCAGTTTGTTACTAGAGGTGCACAATACTATACTAGGTTTTTGCCAAAGAAAGTGAGACCATGTGCATTCGTGAAGACAATATTAATTTCTATGTTGAAGAATAGAAGTGTTACCTCGTCAGCCTCTTCAATCATGATAAACAATAACATTATTATAAGTGTCTGTATCGCGAGGTTTGACTTCAACATCTCCATTCATAGCAAACTGAAAATGATATTTTCAGTGTCAAGTCTTAAAAGCTGGAAGGCAGTCCGTGTATGTTAGTGTCTCCAGAGCTTCACCGTTGCACAAACTTTGGTCATATTGGAGCAGTGACAGGCGTGGGGACATGAATAGCAGTGCGGCCATGTTGTAGCAGGGTGATCAACTTAATCATGGTTACCAAGGTCCCCATCCCCACCACCGCCATGGTTACCACTGTCCCCATCCCCACCACAGCCATGGTTACCACTGTCCCCATCCCCACCACAGCCATGGTTACCACTGTTCCCACCCCCACCACCGCCATAGTTACCACTGTCCCCACCCCCACCACCGCCATAGTTAACACTGCCCCCATCCCCACCATATCCATGGTTACCACTGCCCCCATCCCCACCACCGCCATGGTAATAGTATCCCCGAACCAACCAATCTCACTCCCCTCAAATAACTCCTCCATGGTCAGTGTCTCCTCCAATACCAGAAAGCCCCCTTCCCTCTGCCAGGGCCCTATTGCCCTCCCCTCTTTCATTTATAACCCCTACCCCCCCCCCCCCACCTTACCCGTGTGCTTACCCATATCACTGTCCCCACCGCTACCAGTGATCCCACCTCTACTAATGAGGACCGACCCCCTCTGGCAGCCACCAAAGAGGAGCGACCCCCCTGCCAGTGTCCCCACTCCTACCCAAGAGGAGCGACCCCCCTGCCAGTGTCCCCACCCCTACCAAAGAGGACTGACCCCCTGCCAGTGTCCCCACCCCTACCAAAGAGGAGCGACCCCCCTGCCAGTGTCCCCACCCCTACCAAAGAGGAGCGACCCCCCTGCCAGTGTCCCCACCCCTACCAAAGAGGACTGACACCCCTGCTAGTGCCCCCACCCCTGCCAAAGAGGAGTGACCCCCCCTGCCAGTGTCCCCACCCCTGCCAAAGAGGAGTGACCCCCCCCTGCCAGTGTCCCCACCCCTACCAAAGAGGACTGACCCCCTGCCAGTGTCCCCACCCCTACCAAAGAGGAGCGACCCCCCTGCCAGTGTCCCCACCCCTACCAAAGAGGAGCGACCCCCCTGCCAGTGTCCCCACCCCTACCAAAGAGGACTGACACCCCTGCTAGTGCCCCCACCCCTGCCAAAGAGGAGTGACCCCCCCTGCCAGTGTCCCCACCCCTGCCAAAGAGGAGTGACCCCCCCTGCTAGTGTCCCCACCCCTACCAGAGAGGAGCGACCCCCCTGCCAGTGTCCCCACCCCTACCAAAGAGGAGCGACCCCCCTGCCAGTGTCCCCACCCCTGCCAAAGAGGAGTGACCCCCCTGCCAGTGTCCCCACCCCTGCCAAAGAGGAGCGACCCCCCTGCCAGTGTCCCCACCCCTACCAAAGAGGACTGACACCCCTGCCAGTGCCCCCACCCCTACCAAAGAGGAGTGACCCCCCCTGCCAGTGTCCCCACCCCTGCCAAAGAGGAGTGACCCCCCCTGCCAGTGCCCCCACCCCTGCCAAAGAGGAGTGACCCCCCCTGCCAGTGTCCCCACCCCTACCAAAGAGGAGCGACCCCCCTGCCAGTGTCCCCACCCCTACCAAAGAGGTGCGACCCCCCTGCCAGTGTCCCCACCCCTGCCAAAGAGGAGTGACCCCCCTGCCAGTGCTCCGCTGCAGTGCCCCCCCCCCTTGACTTATCTGGTATACCAGTCGCTGTTCCACTTAACAATCGACTCCGATAACTCAGGAATTTTATGTTATTTGGCGGTGTTCATTGTGTTTGGCGCTGTGTAATTAGTGTGGAAGCTTGCCCTTGACAGTGACCTCTCGGTGCCCACGCGGTGTGGGCCAGTAAGCTACACCTGGCTGGGTGGGACTGGGGGTGACCGCCCAGTAAGCTACACCTGGCTGGGTTGGACTGGGGGGGGGACCCCGTTAGTCTGCCTGCCCCGTCCCGCCCTGCCGTGTTGTAGGGGCGGGTCGCGGGGTGGGGACAGGTATCACTTGGTCGCTATAGTCACGGACTAGCCCACCCCCTCCCCTGTTTGAAGTTTCTCCCTCAGCCGTCAATGTTGTGGCTGGCGTCGGCGTCGCCTGATTCACTCACTATAGTGAGGTCACGGCTTGTCGGTCAGTGCCTACTCCACAGTAATTAGTGCATGAGAAAATGGTTCTTAATTTATGTACTTGTGTACATATATATCGTTGTATATGACTATGAATATTTTGTCTTATTTTGGTTACGCTGCCATCCCCCTGCCCCCCTCCCTACCCACGCCCCCACGACCACCCCTCATCAGCAGTGACAAGAGGAGACGTTGCTGTGGCGGTGGGTGGCGGGGGTGTGGGCTGTGTCGTTGGTTGTGTGTCCCCGTGGTCAGGCCGCTGGCGTGGCTCGGCTTCCCGCCCCACCACCACCACCACTCTGACCACTGTTAATTAACATAAACATGGGTAAAACACGGTGTACTGCGTGGGAGCTTCAGATACAACCAGTTGTCTGCGTTATGCTATTGTCAAAGCTGTCCAACTCAGGTATAATGGTTTTAACAGTTCCATATTTAGTACAGAGACAAGTATCTGGCCTTAAACTGTGAACGTCGTCGAGTACTCCTGTCCCGCTCTCTAACGCCCGCTGAATGGTGTCCGTGACGTCATCGCTAACGGTGTGACGTCAAACCCAAGGCAAGGTTACATCTGTCATTGAAGGTGAACCATCACTGTGGCAGTGAGGCTGAAAGGCCGTACCCCCCTGGGGTACCCATGTGGGTTACGTTAGGGGTACATGCTAGTCGGCCATAGGTTGGAGCTTGGTACCCCCAGGGGTACCCTAGTCAGCCATAGGTTGAAGCTTGGTACCCCCAGGGGTACCCTAGTCAGCCATAGGTTGAAGCTTGGTACCCCCAGAATACCGCCAGGGGTACCCCCAGGGGTACACTGTAGTCAGCCATAGGTTGGAAGTCGTTACCCCAGGGTACCCCCAGGGTACCCCAAGTGTACCCCCAGGGTACCCCCAGGGTACCCCCGGGGGTACACTGTAGGTTGTGTTTGTAGGAATCACTACCTCTTATGTTGATTGTATTCATGTAATTCTCTTATAATAGGCCACAGTGTTTCATAATAAATGTTAGCTTAGTCACGTGTTCTTGTTGATGTTTCTCTGTGTCATCCATGACGTCACGTCCGGTTGGCCGTGGGCCGAGTTTCGCATCGCAGCCGACCGCTGCGTACAATGTCACTCAGAACTCGCTATGGCACGACATTGGTTACATCGAACTATTTCATTTGTTGCGGGGATATCCACTAAATAAGTGTCTTTACTTTGGAAATAGCAGGCCTGCAGCACTATCTAAATAGTGTAAAATATCGATAAATAAAAGCAGCATACTTACACACGCCATTTAGATTTTTTTACATTTTAGAATCAAGACTCAAAAGTATCACAATTATGATGCATATATGTTTATATCTCGTTGAGTCTGTAAAACAACAATTTCAACCTAAAACTGCGCAGACTAGTTTATCGCGCTGAAGTCCTAGAGAATAACGTACAGGCGCGTAGGGATATAAAGCCAGCCACCAACGTCTGCTCAGGTGAACAAATTTGCTTCTCTCCGGATAGCCCACAGGCTTTCAGGATTTAAATTCAAGACCGAATATACTTATTTGAAATGGAGAACAGATTGGTAATATACAACTTACAGAACATATTTCTTTAAGCATCGACATTTACGGGTTATCCCCACTTATCAGAGAAGAATTGTCACCCGCAGTTAAATATTGTGATGCAGGACTACTCTCGATCGCGGCGAACCATACCCCACTTCCGGTTTAAAATTGTTCGCGTCCTTGACCAATCCGCCAAGTTCCAGTCCTTATTTGTCGTAGCGCAAGCCGTGCGACCGCCGTCGACGGTCATACGGAACGCACCCCATCTCGCCATGTGCGAGAGTCGCAGCGAGATTGAGTCCATTCGCCAAAGGAAAGCAATACTGGTTTGATTTGGCGCATGAGCGACAGCGAACGCTTAAAGATCTTGGCACGCATGCGCCAAATAAGACACAACTTACCAAGATTATGTATTGTTTTGTTATTTAAATAACGCACACTAACATTTCAGTTTTGTGAAATAGAGAACTGGTGCAGTCGTAGGCCCTATAATGAACACAAATGCGTGACGTCACAAACGTAAGTTAGGCGATTATTGAAACCAGGCATTAGTTCTGATCCTAATTTGTGAGAGGAATTTGCTATGTTTGTACCCAGGCAAGCATACTATGGTATTAATTTCAATTCCCGGGAAGAGGAGGAGGGGGGGGGGTACTTAATACATTGCTGGGTTTGTAGGGGTTCCGCGGTAAAGCCCACCCTTTTGCACCGCCAGAATCCGCTCGACTGGGGAGTTTTTACGTACAATTACGTCTCTCGGCTAGGTCTGAGAATTTCCTGGTACGGTGGTATAAAAACTTAAGAGAAAGGCGTGACGTCACAATTTTTTAACGAGGCACAATACATATAAAATTCGGTCGGTAGGTTTTCTCAAATAACCGCATCCTACACACTGAACTCACACAGAACCGGACACTCATGTGGTGCCAATGTAGACTTCACATCAGACCGGTCGGCCTCCTGATCTTTGCCAGAATGCCTCATCTATTTCAGTCTGGGCCTATATCTAACAGCCCAGGAGTCTCAGGACAAGAGACGCACTCCTATCATGTTCACTAGATGGCGCAATAAACTATCCGTTTTTATTGTCGTTAACATGCCATTTCCATGACGACGAAATCCGTCCTTTTAAAGTATATGGTTACATTCTAGGAAGTGGTAGAGCCCCACAAAGCCGACTGAACCTGCAGATCCTGGCTTGGGTGTAGTGTATTCAAACATACAGCCGACTGAACCTGCAGATCCTGGCTTGGGTGTAGTGTGTTCAAACATACAGCCGACTGAACCTGCAGATCCTGGCTTGGGTGTAGTGTATTCAAACATACAGCCGACTGAACCTGCAGATCCTGGCTTGGGTGTAGTGTATTCAAACATACAGCCGACTGAACCTGCAGATCCTGGCTTGGGTGTAGTGTGTTCAAACATACAGCCGACTGAACCTGCAGATCCTGGCTTGGGTGTAGTGTGTTCAAACATACAGCCGACGTAACTGCAGATCCTGGCTTGGGTGTAGTGTGTTCAAACATACAGCCGACTGAACCTGCAGATCCTGGCTTGGGTGTAGTGTGTTCAAACATACAGCCGACTAAACCTGCAGATCCTGGCTTGGGTGTAGTGTGTTCAAACATACAGCCGACTAAACCTGCAGATCCTGGCTTGGGTGTAGTGTGTTCAAACATACAGCCGACTGAACCTGCAGATCCTGGCTTGGGTGTAGTGTGTTCAAACATACAGCCGACGTAACTGCAGATCCTGGCTTGGGTGTAGTGTGTTCAAACACACAGCCGACTGAACCTGCAGATCCTGGCTTGGGTGTAGTGTGTTCAAACATACAGCCGACTGAACCTGCAGATCCTGGCTTGGGTGTAGTGTGTTCAAACATACAGCCGACGTAACTGCAGATCCTGGCTTGGGTGTAGTGTGTTCAAACATACAGCCGACTGAACCTGCAGATCCTGGCTTGGGTGTAGTGTGTTCAAACATACAGCCGACTAAACCTGCAGATCCTGGCTTGGGTGTAGTGTGTTCAAACATACAGCCGATTGAACCTGCAGATCCTGGCTTGGGTGTAGTGTGTTCAAACATATAGCCGACTGAACCTGCAGATCCTGGCTTGGGTGTAGCGTGTTCAAACATACAGCCGATTGAACCTGCAGATCCTGGCTTGGGTGTAGTGTGTTCAAACATATAGCCGACTGAACCTGCAGATCCTGGCTTGGGTGTAGTGTGTTCAAACCTACAGCCGACTGAACCTGCAGATCCTGGCTTGGGTGTAGTGTGTTCAAACATATAGCCGACTGAACCTGCAGATCCTGGCTTGGGTGTAGTGTGTTCAAACCTACAGCCGACTGAACCTGCAGATCCTAGCTTGGGTGTAGTGTGTTCAAACCTACAGCCGACTGAACCTGCAGATCCTGGCTTGGGTGTAGTGTGTTCAAACTGGAGCGAGTATTTGAGGCGTTCATCCCTTGCCAGTGACCAAGACATCGACCACTGTAACAGGGCGGCTGTAACCATTGGCGACAAGTGCTCACCCTGTTCAACCTGCCGCCTCAGTCAAGGTAGGAAGGACCGTAGGAAGGTATAGCCGTAAGTAACCCACCCACAATCGGACACGCAACTCCGGCAGGATGGCTGATGGTAAGATTGTTTTTTTAATGTAATGCACATTTTCTACATTTATTAGCCATTATAGCTCTTTAATCCATTGCGATGCACTTCCAGGTATATAAATTGACATGTGTAGCCGATGTACTACAACATCGGCTATCGGATTGCGCCAGTTTAACTACAGCGCATTCGTACCTGTGATTTATGGTCGCATGGCTTTCCATATCATAACGCACGCCGCGATGCCCGCGTGCGCCTCGGCACCACGCCACGTCATAGCGGCCTCCAACAGACCCCTGCTGAGGTGCTGTCTCGGGTTGGTTTTTGATTATCGCGTCAATGGGAGAAGGGAGGGAGAGTGGAGCCATGTCTCCGGGGATAACCTCCTACTCTTTACGAAGAAAGACATGGGATCTTTATCTGTTTAAATGTTATTTATACGAAGATTTGCGAAAAAAGTATATGTTGAAACATATTTTGAATAGGAATGTTATTGTTGAAAGGGACCTTGTTAAACTACTAAATAGTAAATCTGTAAGCATTCTATGGGATATTAGTAATTATATTTAAGATTTTGTTAGACATTTAAGGGACGCACCGCGCATATTGTGTTAACATGTTTACAACAGTTAAGTGATATGGGCTGAAGGCCTTAAATCACTATTTATTAAATTTCTTTTTTCAAATATTACTGTATTCATGAATTGTTCTGACGAATAAAGTTATTATTATATGGATCTGTATCCTGCGACCACAGAGACATGGCCACAGCAAGGCTCGAACCACCAACCCACGTGCCGTTAGGCTCTCAGATGGCTAAAGCACTCAAGGCGAGCGCTCCAGCCCACTGAGCTATCGGGGCGGCCCCTGGTGTCCCAGGCCACCTTGGTGAACACAGGGGTACACACCGGGCCACGGAACCCCTAAGACGAACAAGGGATGAAGCACAAAACAGACCCAATGTCAACAAAGGAATCAACCGTCGAATCAATGCGTATGTGATTTGGACTACTATACTGAGCTAATGATTTATTTCTTGATAATCAACCCCAAGAGAAGACAGTGAAGGTGATAATGAAGGTGATAGGGGGGCTCGGGTACGCTAAGCGTTGTCACCGGTGCCACCATAGACTGGAGAGACCGGCGAGACCAGATAGACGCGGCAGACAAATTAGACCCGGTAGACTGGATAGACCCGGTAGACTGGATAGACCCGGTAAACTATATAGACTAGGTAGACTGGATAGACCCGATAGACTGGATAGACCCGGTAGACTGGATAGACCCGGTAGACTGGATAGACCCGATAGACTGGATAGACTGTATAGACCCGATAGACTGTGTAGACCCGGTAGACTGGATATACCCGGTAGACTGGATAGACCCGGTAAACTGGATAGACCCGGTAAACTGGATAGACCCGGTAGAGTGGATAGACCCGGTAGAGTGGATAGACCCGGTAGACTGGATAGACCCGGTAGACTGGATAGACCCGGTAGACTGGATAGACCCGATAGACTGAATAGACCCGGTAGACTGGATAGACTCGGTAGACAGGATAGACCCGGTAGACTGGATAGACCCGGTAGACTGGATAGACCCGGTAGACTAGGTAGACTGGATAGACCCGGTAGACTGGATAGACCCGGTAGACTGGATAGACCCGGTAGACTGGTAGACTGGATAGACCCGGTAGACTGGATAGACCCGGTAGACTGGATAGACCCGGTAGACAGGATAGACCCGGTAGACTGGATAGACCCGGTAGACTATATAGACTAGGTAGACTGGATAGACCCGGTAGACTGGATAGACCCGGTAAACTGGATAGACCCGGTAGACTGGATAGACTGGATAGACCCGGTAAACTGGATAGACCCGGTAGACAGGATAGACCCGGTAGACTGGATAGACCCGGTAGACTGGATAGACTGGATAGACCCGGTAGACTGGATAGACCCGGTAGACTGGATAGACCCGGTAGACAGGATAGACCCGGTAGACTGGATAGACCCGGTAGACTGGATAGACTCGGTAGACTGGATATACCCGGTAGACTGGATAGACCCGATAGACTGGATAGACCCGGTAGACTGGATAGACTCGGTAGACAGGATAGACCCGGTAGACTGGATAGACCCGGTAGACTGGATAGACCCGGTAGACTATATAGACTAGGTAGACTGGATAGACCCGGTAGACTGGATAGACCCGGTAGACTGGATAGACCCGGTAGACTGGATAGACCCGGTAGACAGGATAGACCCGGTAGACTGGATAGACCCGGTAGACTATATAGACTAGGTAGACTGGATAGACCCGGTAAACTGGATAGACCCGGTAGACTATATAGACTAGGTAGACTGGATAGACCCGGTAGACTGGATAGACCCGGTAGACTGGATAGACCCGGTAGACTGGATAGACCCGGTAGACAGGATAGACCCGGTAGACTGGATAGACCCGGTAGACTATATAGACTCGGTAGACTGGATATACCCGGTAGACTGGATAGACCCGATAGACTGGATAGACCCGATAGACTGGATAGACCCGGTAAACTGGATAGACCCGGTAGACTGGATAGACCCGATAGACTGGATAGACCCGGTAGACAGGATAGACCCGGTAGACTGGATAGACCCGGTAGACTGTGTAGACCCGGTAGACTGGATAGACCCGGTAGACTGGATAGACCCGATAGACTGGATAGACCCGGTAGACAGGATAGACCCGGTAGACTGGATAGACCCGGTAGACTGTGTAGACCCGGTAAACGGGATAGACCCGGTAGACTGGATAGACCCGGTAGACAGGATAGACTGGATAGACCCGGTAGACTGGATAGACCCGACCGACTGGACAGATCAGCGAGACCAGGTAGACCGGCTAGATCAGCCCAGATAGCATGTAAACGATAGTGAAACATTGGATTATGGTTCGAATGTTTGATATAAAGCTTTATATATGGTTTACAGCTAGTTAAACGGAAAATTAATGTTAGAAATAACCTAAGGTCACATGGGAAAAGTGATCGAAATTTTAAACATATCGAAAAATAAAGGGCACATAAAGTAAGACTCATTTCATCAATAGGCCATAATAGTTTGTCGAATAAAAGTTGGGGTGTTACAATTCCCATAAAATTAAGCTTGGCTTTATATTTATAAAATCGGTCACTTAGTACGGAGGGTGATTACTGCTCTGTCAACAAGGACGATAGGCACTCGGTGAAGACCTCCATGTTTGCCTCGTGACCTGTGCCTTGTGGGACGTGAGAAAGTATGGCGTGGGCGAACAAGGCTTGGGGCGGGTCGGGGGGGAGAGGGGGGCCGCGGGGGAGAGCCAGGCGAGGGGTGGGCAGGTAGAGAGGGGGAGGGGTGGGCAGGTAAAGAGGGGGAGGGGGGACCCGTGTCGGGCGAACGTTCAACAGGTATGTTTATAAATAGGTGCGGAAACAAACTGTCTACATCCATCCCAGCTGATATTTGTGGCTCTCTCGGGAAACAGGACGGCGGAGGGACGAGGGTGGGTACTGGAGTAGGGAGAGGGTGGCAACAGTGCAGCCTGCTGGGTGATGGGTTAGGAGAGTAGAGCCCTCTGCCAGGGGGGGCGGGACCAGAACACCTCGCCCGGCAACCCTGGACGCAGTGTGGGGGGTGCGTAGGGGAGGGGATGGAGGGGGGGGGGGGCGTGGTTACCGAATCCGGGTTTCCGTCCCCTAGATACCCACAAACCACTAGCTCGCGTCCGCCCCGCCGCCTCGCCCCTCCCCGCCCCACCAAACCGCCCCGCCGCCTCGCCCCCCCCCCCGCCCCACCAAACCGCCCCGCCCCGCCGCCTCGCCCCCCCCCCCCCGCGCCGTCGGACACTAATCAAGACGCGGTGGCAGCGATAATCTACTTACACCAGGGGGCGCTGGGATAAATATCCCCTGTGATCCGGAAAGTCTTCACTCTTGCTCGAGTCCTGACGGCGCTCCATTAGACCGGTCCTACAGGGCACAGGACTCCGACTGTGGCGCCCTCTCCGGAAGACCTGGGAAACGGGATGCGGTTAGGGGTGGCCTTGACCTTGGCAGCGCCTCGGACGACTGCAGGCGGTCTGTGCGGACCTTCCACACGGCAGGCAGGTGCCAGGGCCTACGCATGCGCACTGGCCCCCTCGGGAACCAGATCGGGATCACGCTCCTAGGATATTGATATCCCGGTTGGATTACTACCAGTTCCTTGATCCGGAAAGTTATCTTTTACCGCAACCGCGGTGGTGCGGTTTAAAGTGTTACTGGGGAGGGAACCAGTGTCGGGGAGATGATATGGCATTGGCATTGGATATGACGCCCGCCCCCCCCCCACCAGCTAATGCATCCCTCCCTCCCAGCTTATATACCCCTCCGTACCCCCTCCCCTCCCTCCCAGCTTATAAAGCCCTTCGTACCCCCCCCCCCCTCCCCCTCAGCCATGTCTGCCACACAACCGACGCGCAGTTTCCACGTCCAACACCTCACCCAACGCCATCACCTAGCCAATAAATAACTTTGAACAAACCCGCTCTGCTTGCATACGTTAATGACGGTGTTCAGTAGCCATGGTAGAGTAGATGGCCCTCCATGACTTGAATTCAAGCTCAATATCCCATCTGTCAGTCATTTATAACGTAATGAGAGATCGTGTTCAAACTGCGTTTGTAGATGTCGATGGTTCCTACACCCCCACCAAGCTCAATATCCCAGGAGTAGCTGGTTCGGAAACAAACTGTCTACATCCATCCCAGCTGCCTCCACGATGTAGCTGGTTCCAACACCCCCTCCACGATGTAGCTGGTTCCAACCCCCTCCACGATGTAGCTGGTTCCAACCCCCTACACGATGTAGCTGGTTCCAACACCCCCTCCACGATGTAGCTGGTTCCTACACCACCATGTAGCTGGTTCCTGCACCCTCACCACGATGTAGTTAGTTCCTACACCCCCTCCACGATGTAGCTGGTTCCAACCCCCTCCACGATGTAGCTGGTTACTACACTCCCTCCACGATGTAGCTGGTTCCAACACCCCCTCCACGATGTAGCTGGTTCCAACCCCCTCCACGATGTAGCTGGTTACTACACTCCTTCCACGATGTAGCTGGTTCCAACACCCCCTCCACGATGTAGCTGGTTCCTACACCACCATGTAGCTGGTTCCTGCACCCTCACCACGATGTAGTTAGTTCCTACACCCCCTCCACGATGTAGTTAGTTCCTACACCCCCTTCACGATGTAGCTGGTTCCTACACCCTCACCACGATGTAGCTGGTTCCTACACCCTCTCCACGATGTAGCTGGTTCCTACACCCTCACCACGATGCAGCTGGTTCCTACACCCCCTCCACGATGGAGCTGGTTCCTACACCCCCTCCACGATGCAGCTGGTTCCTACACCCCCTCCACGATGCAGCTGGTTCGTACACCCTCACCACGATGTAGCTGGTTCGTACACCCTCTTCACGATGTAGCTGGTTCCTACACCCCTCCACGATATAGCTGGTTCCAACACCCCCTCCACGATGCAGCTGGTTCCTACACCCTCTTCACGATGTAGCTGGTTCCTACACCCTCTTCACGATGTAGCTGGTTCCTACACCCTCTGCACGATGTAGCTGGTTCCTACACCCCCTCCACGATGTAGCTGGTTCCTACACCCTCACCACGATGGAGCTGGTTCCTACACCCTCTCCACGATGTAGCTGGTTCGTACACCCTCACCACGATGTAGCTGGTTCCTACACCCCCTCCACGATGCAGCTGGTTCCTACACCCTCACCACGATGTAGCTGGTTCGTACACCCTCTTCACGATGTAGCTGGTTCCTGCACCCCTCCACGATGTAGCTGGTTCCAACACCCCCTCCACGATGTAGCTGGTTCCTACACCCTCACCACGATGGAGCTGGTTCCAACACCCCCTCCACGATGTAGCTGGTTCCTACACCCTCACCACGATGTAGCTGGTTCCTACACCCCTCCAAGATGTAGCTGGTTCCAACACCCCTTCCACGATGTAGCTGGTTCCTACACCCTCACCACGATGGAGCTGGTTCCAACACCCCCTTCACGATGTAGCTGGCTCCTACACCCTCACCACGATGTAGCTGGTTCCTACACCCTCTTCACGATGTAGCTGGTTCCTGCACCCCCTCCACGATGTAGCTGGTTCCTACACCCTCACCACGATGTAGCTGGTTCCTACACCCTCTTCACGATGTAGCTGGTTCCTACACCCTCTGCACGATGTAGCTGGTTCCTACACCCCCTCCACGATGTAGCTGGTTCCTACACCCTCACCACGATGTAGCTGGTTCCTACACCCCCTCCACGATGTAGCTGGTTCCTACACCCTCTTCACGATGTAGCTGGTTCCTACACCTTCACCACGATGTAGCTGGTTCCTACACCCCCTCCACGATGTAGCTGGTTCCTACACCTTCACCACGATGTAGCTGGTTCCTACACCCTCTTCACGATGTAGCTGGTTCCTACACCCTCTGCACGATGTAGCTGGTTCGTACACCCTCTTCACGATGTAGCTGGTTCCTACACCTTCACCACGATGTAGCTGGTTCCTACACCCTCTTCACGATGTAGCTGGTTCCTACACCTTCACCACGATGTAGCTGGTTCCTACACCCCCTCCACGATGTAGCTGGTTCCTACACCCTCACCACGATGTAGCTGGTTCCTACACCCCCTCCACGATGTAGCTGGTTCCTACACCCCCTCCACGATGTAGCTGGTTCCTACACCCTCACCACGATGTAGCTGGTTCCTACACCCCCTCCACGATGTAGCTGGTTCCTACACCTTCACCACGATGTAGCTGGTTCCTACACCCTCTTCACGATGTAGCTGGTTCCTACACCCTCTGCACGATGTAGCTGATTCCAATACTCCTCCTATGTTTAATTTGAAGGGTGCAGGCAAGACGGTTCTCGAAATTATTTCTATCCCCTCAACACCTATTCTCGGGGCAGCAGGGTCCACCCCCCCCCCTCCCCCACACGCCCTGATCCATTTACAGTGAGGCCTCGACGGCATTTGTTACAAATGAACCCCCCGCCCCACCATTATGGGCCCAGGGGCTTCAAACACCGAGACAAATTTGAATCCAAGTCAGATACACGCCGCCCTACTGTAGAAATAATACCGAGCCCCGTCCGCCCTCTGAATTAAACATGAATTGGCATGTCAGCAGAGACCGTGGCTACCTGGTGCCCTGTGTGCGGCTGCCTGGTGCCCTGTGTGTGGCTGCCTGGTGCCCTGTGTGTGGCTGCCTGGTGCCCTGTGTGTGGCTGTTTGGTGCCCTGCGTATGGCTGTCTGGTGCCCTGTGTGTGGCTGCCTGGTGCCCTGCGTGTGGCTGCCTAATGCCCTGTGTGTGGCTGCCTGGTGCCCTGTGTGTTGCTGCCTGGTGCCCTGTGTGTGGCTGCCTGGTGCCCTGTGTGTGGCTGTTTGGTGCCCTGCGTGTGGCTGTCTGGTGCCCTGTGTGTGGCTGCCTGGTGCCCTGCGTGTGGCTGCCTAATGCCCTGTGTGTGGCTGCCTGGTGCCCTGTGTGTTGCTGCCTGGTGCCCTGTGCGTGTGCCTGGTGCCCTGTGTGTTGCTGCTTGGGGCCATGTGGGTATGCCTGGTGTCCTGTCCGTGACCGCCTTGTACCGTGTGTGTTTGCCTGGTGCCCTGTGTGTTGTTGCCTGGTGCCCTGTGTGTTGCTGCTTGGGACTATGTGGGTGTGCCTGGTGTCCTGTCCGTGACCGCCTTGTACCGTGTGTGTGGCTACCTGGTGTCCTGCCCGCCTGGTGCCCTGTGCTCCAGGCTTGGTATCATCTCAATCAATACTGACTGACTGATCGCGGTGTGGCGTGACAGCTACGGGTCGAGTCTGCTGGCCACCTCGGTTGGGTCATCATTACATAGGACCTCACTCGGCACTGCCCCCCCCCCCCCCTCCCTCCCCCGTCCCCCGTCCCCGGGGTCGAAGGGAGCAACAGGCTCACATGCCAGGACGTTGTCCTGCGGGGCGGCCCGTGGCTCCCCACTAGCGGCCCGTGGCTCATGGACGAGCTCCACATACAAGATGCATATCACACAGAATACCGTGTAGCCAAAAAATGTTGCTAGATTTAGAAGTCTAATTAAAGATACCATGGTGGGAAAGGGTTAGAGAGGATTGTGCCGGATACAATGCTGGATACAAGTGTGTATCACCGGGCCTGGTATCACGTGATATGACGTCATAGCGTCTAACATTGTCCTCGTTTTGGCAATGATCACGGTGTTGTTTCTTCGTTGACCTTACGTGGCTCCGCGTAGTTCAGCTCAAGGAAAGCTACGGTGTATGTCATGGAAAACATCATCTACTTCATCTCTTGGTTTAAACATATTTTTATTTGGCAATTGGAAAGCAGGCAAAGCCTATACAAATTCCTCTTGCTTGAAAAATAAGAAACATATATTACTTGAAAAATAAGAAACATATATTACAGGCAAACAACTTAATAAACTTGTAGAATTAGTTCACTAAATGACACACTGCGATGGAATTTGTTGGCTCTCTCTGTGCGTCGTAGTATGGCAAAAGGAAAGAGAGTTCGTAAATATACGCGTTCCAACAAGCAAAACTAGGTGTTAAAACGCCTTCTCTTTTCAATATACACATGTACAGCTTTAAATATTTCTAAATTTTCTTGCAAAGTTAAGTTGGCATTCCCGAATAAAATGGTTCCGAGTGTAAAATTGTTATTTTCATTACATTTTGCAATAATCTGTCGCGTATATTAGTATACATCGGGCATTCTAAAAAGTAGTGAGTGGTATCTTCACGAGGTGCGCCACAATTACATTGTTGATCATTAATTATACACATATCAAAAAGATGAGCCCTTAACTTACTACAATTCATTCTCAGTCGCGAGTGTACAACGTTCGTGCCGCGCCGGCCAAAGTTAAATAACTTGGAGGTCTCCCTCTTATGACAAATATCCTTATTCACTAAGGCCTGTTTGAAAGTTTTATGGTCGCACATGGATCTTATATTGATAGGTAGTTCATTCCAGAGCCTTATCACACTTGGTAGAAACGAGTTGTAATAAGAAGAAAGTCGCGCCTTAACGGTCGTGACGTTCAAAGGCAGAGCATTACGAAGCGCGTAGTGTGTTCTTTGTGTTACATTTTGAGGTAAAATATCGCATAAATAACTTGGGGCGTTCCCATAAAACATCTTGTGAAACAGTAACAATTGAAATCTTTTACGACGAGCACTCAATGTTTCCCAACCGAGTTCTTGATAGATAAGCGAGTGACTAGTGTGTTTAATCGCCCCGGATACAAGACGGCCTGCTCTCAGCTGAACGGCTTCTAGCCTGTCAGCGTCCGCCTGTGTGCAACCATCCCAAAGGACACATGCATATTCCATAGTGGGACGCACGAAGGTTTTGTACATTAAATCTAGCGTACCTCGGTTTAACTTGTAACGCAGTCTGGACAACAAATCGACCCTTCTACTCGCCTTAAGACACATTTCACTGATATGAGATGACCATGTGAGTTTAGAGTTCAAGGTTACGCCAAGATGTTTATGTTGGGTAGTATTTTGTAAAACTTCGCCTCCCATTTGCAATGGCGGTAAATCAGTTATGGGTTTATTGGATATGGTCATAGACTTTGTCTTAGGTGCGCTAAGCGTTACAAACCACTGCGAGGCCCAGGACTCCATTTTTTGCAAATCACAGTTTAACATATCAGTTCCATCATCCAATTGATCATCATCGTCTACAATGACATATACAGTTGTGTCGTCAGCGAAGAGTCTAATTTTTGACTGTAACCCGTCGACGATATCGTTGATATAAACTAAAAATAAAAGAGGACCCAGGACTGATCCCTGTGGAACCCCCGCTTGGATATGACCCAGAGGAGACGCTGCGCCATCAATCACCACACTCTGATACCTGTCATCGAGGTAGTTTTTAAACCAGTCCAGAAGTCTGCCAGTAATTCCAATACGCTTCATCTCTTGACTTAGTTATGTATCGTCAACGTTCATTGACGGAACGCATGTCTCTACCGCAACGTACAACCTTGTCTTACCTGTATCCATACACCACCTGTATCCTTACACCACCTGTATCGTCACACCACCTGTATCCTTACACCACCTGTATCCTTACACCACCTGTATCCTTACACCATCTGTACCCTTACACCACCTGTATCCTTACACCACCTATATCCTTACACCACCTGTATCCTTACACCACCTGTATCCTTACACCACCTGTATCCTTACACCATCTGTACCCTTACACCACCTGTATCCTTACACCACCTATATCCTTACACCACCTGTATCCTTACACCACCTGTATCCTTACACCACCTGTATCTTTACACCACTTGTATCCTTACACCACCTGTATCCTTACACCACCTGTATCCTTACACCATCTGTATCGTCACACCGCCTGTATCCTTACACCACCTGTATCCTTACACCACCTGTATCCTTACACCACCTGTATCCTTACACCACCTGTATCGTCACACCATCTGTATCCTTACACCACCTGTATCCTTACACCACCTGTATCCTTACACCACCTGTATCCTTACAGGTCGTCACACCACCTGTATCGTCACACCACCTGTATCCTTACACCACCTGTATCGTCACACCATCTGTATCCTTACACCACCTGTATCCTTACACCACCTGTATCGTCACACCATCTGTATCGTCACACCACCTGTATCCTTACATCACCTGTGTCTTTACACCATCTGTAACGTCACAGCATATGTAACGTTACACCATCTGTATCGTCTCACCACCTGTATCGTCACACCATCTGTATCATCGCACCACCTGTATCCTTACACCACCTGTATCCTTACACCACCTGTATCCTTACAGGTCGTCACACCACCTGTATCGTCACACCACCTGTATCCTTACACCACCTGTATCGTCACACCATCTGTATCCTTACACCACCTGTATCCTTACACCACCTGTATCGTCACACCATCTGTATCGTCACACCACCTGTATCCTTACATCACCTGTGTCTTTACACCATCTGTAACGTCACAGCATATGTAACGTTACACCATCTGTATCGTCTCACCACCTGTATCGTCACACCATCTGTATCATCGCACCACTTGTATCGTTACACCACATGTATCGTCACACTCCTTGTATCCTCGCCCCAGCGATGCACACCTTACCGCTAACGGTTATCCCCCGATACCAGCGCATACTTACAGGATAACCATAAACCATTACAGGGCGACACCCACTGTCAGTCCATTCACCCTGACTCAATATTTACCGTTCCTGGCTTAGCATGTACAGCAGTTCCTATTATACTCGGCATGTGGTGACAAGTCAGTAATTGTTGACGCTGCCTTTGAGGCTCGGCTGGAATAACTGATGGTTAATCTGTTAATATAGCAAGCGGTGATCTCGGTCACGGTTGAGCAGCACGTCCCACACCGCCCCGGCACCCACAGGCCTTTGACACGGTGCGGGTGGGGTACGAAGTGACTGGGTGCTGACCTCTGACCCGGGTCGCGGGCGGGTCATGGCCACTGTGTACCCGGGGGACGGGGCAGGTCCCTCCGGTGGCGAGGCCCCGGACAGCGGCGGGGACCCCACTAAGACAGACAGCCAGGATATGTCGTCCCTCTCGGAAAGCCAGGATACTCCCTGTATCCAGGATGCCGTGCAGATCCAGGATACACTCCAGATGCCGAGCCAGGATGCTCTTCAAATGCCGTCGCCCAGGGACAGGGATGACCTGGGAAAGTCCTTGACCCCATCGGCGTCCTGGGCGTCCATGGGAGGCCTCAGCACGGGAAGTGGCGCGTCGGGATCCCGGACCAGCTCCAGGGCGCCCTCCGTCAAGGTAGGTTGCTCCAGATTGTCTGACCCCTCCCACAAATATGGCAGGACTCAAGCGTCATTTTTCATTTCATTTCATTTTTCTCAACATTTGGATCATGTCTCAGACGTCATTTATTCCTACTTTTCAATCATGTCTGAGACGTCATTTTTCTCTACTTTTCTATCATGGCTCAGACGTCATTTTTCTCTACTTTTCTATCATGGCTCAGACGTCATTTTTCTCTACTTTTCTATCATGGCTCGGGCGTCATTTCTCTCTCCGCTTTTAGATCATGTCTCCGACGTCATTTATCTCTACATTTCTATCCTGTCTCAGACGTCATTTATTTTTCCACGTTAGATTATGTGTCAGATGTCATTTACCTTTTCACGTTGGATCATGTCTCCGACGACATTTATCTCTGCACGTTAGATCATGTGCCAGACGTCATTTAGCTCTCAATTTAGGTGCAGTTGGCCATGTGACACTTGTGTCAGTGTGTGGAGACCTGTCAGTGTGTACAGACCTGTCAGTGTGTGGAGACCTGTCAGTGTGTACACACCTGTCAGTGTGTGGAGACCTGTCAGTGTGTGCAGACCTGTCAGTGTGTGGAGACCTGTCAGTGCGTGCACACCTGTCAGTATGTGGAGACCTGTCAGTGTAGACACACCTGTCAGTGTGTAGAGACCTGTCAGTGTGTGCAGACCTGTCAGTGTGTGCAGACCTGTCAGTGTGTGGAGACCTGTCAGTGTGGAGACCTGTCAGTGTGTGGAGACCTGTCAATGTGTACAGACCTGTCAGTGTGTGCAGACCTGTCAGTGTGTACAGACCTGTCAGTGTGTGCAGACCTGTCAGTGTGTGCACACCTGTCAGTGTGTACAGACCTGTCAGTGTGTGCAGACCTGTCAGTGTGTGCAGACCTGTCAGTGTGTAAGACCTGTCAGTGTGTACAGACCTGTCAGTGTGTGCACACCTGTCAGTGTGTACAGACCTGTCAGCGTGTACAACCCTGTCAGTGTGTACAGACCTGTCAGTGTGTACAGACCTGTCAGTGTGTGCAGACCTGTCAATGTGTACAGACCTGTCAGTGTGTGGAGACCTGTCAGTGTGTGCACACCTGTCAGTGTGTACAGACCTGTCAGTGTGTGCACACCTGTCAGTGTGTACAGACATGTCAGTGTGGACAGACCTGTCAGTGTGTGCAGACCTGTCAGTGTGTACAGACCTGTCAGTGTGTGCACACCTGTCAGTGTGTACAGACCTGTCAGTGTGTGCGCACCTGTCAGTGTGTACAGACCTGTCAGTGTGTGCAGACCTGTCAGTGTGTACAGACCTGCCAGTGTGTGCACACCTGTCAGTGTGTACAGACCTGTCAGTGTGTACAGACCTGCCGGTGTGTGCACACCTGTCAGTGTGTACAGACCTGTCAGTGTGTACAGACCTGCCAGTGTGTGCACACCTGTCAGTGTGTACAGACCTGTCAGTGTGTACAGACCTGTCAGTGTGTACAGACCTGCCAGTGTGTGCACACCTGTCAGTGTGTACAGACCTGTCAGTGTGTACAGACCTGTCGGTGTGTACAGAACTGTCAGTGTTTACACAATAATACTCATTATGTTATTATATAATTATAATATAATAATAATGCCCAACCGTAGTCTTCTCCGCATTCGTCTCTGCCACCCCCCCCCCCCCCACCCCCTCCACATAGTGGGCGCAGGGTGTGTGCAGGGTTGGGGGAGGGGGTGGTGCGGGCTGATGTAGCCACGCCTTACAACACGGTAAGCAACTCAAATCAAGTTGAGGGGACTGATTACCCAGTGAGTAGTTCTCTGTCTCTCTCGGCCACGCCGTCCTGTAACTCCCCGGAGAGGGACTGGCCTCGGCCACGCCGTCCTGTAACTCCCCGGAGAGGGACTGGCCTCGGCCACGCCGTCCTGTAACTCCCCGGAGAGGGACTGGCCTCGGCCACGCCGTCCTGTAACTCCCCGGAGAGGGACTGGCCTCGGCCACGCCGTCCTGTAACTCCCTGTAGAGGGACTGGCCTCGGCCACGCCGTCCTGTAACTCCCCGGAGAGGGACTTGCCTCGGCCACGCCGTCCTGTAACTCCCCAGAGAGGGACTTGCCTCGGCCACGCCGTCCTGTAACTCCCTGGAGAGGGACTGGCCTCGGCCACGCCGTCCTGTAACTCCCCGGAGAGGGACTGGCCTCGGCCACGCCGTCCTGTAACTCCCCGGAGAGGGACTGGCCTCGGCCACGCCGTCCTGTAACTCCCCGGAGAGGGACTGGCCTCGGCCACGCCGTCCTGTAACTCCCCGGAGAGGGACTGGCCTCGGCCACGCCGTCCTGTAACTCCCCGGAGAGGGACTTGCCTCGGCCACGCCGTCCTGTAACTCCCCGGAGAGGGACTTGCCTCGGCCACGCCGTCCTGTAACTCCCCGGAGAGGGACTGGCCTCGGCCACGCCGTCCTGTAATTCCCCGGAGAGGGACTTGCCTCGGCCACGCCGTCCTGTAACTCCCCGGAGAGGGACTGGCCTCGGCCACGCCGTCCTGTAACTCCCCGGAGAGGGACTTGCCTCGGCCACGCCGTCCTGTAACTCCCCGGAGAGGGACTGGCCTCGGCCACGCCGTCCTGTAACTCCCCGGAGAGGGACTGGCCTCGGCCACGCCGTCCTGTAACTCCCCGGAGAGGGACTGGCCTCGGCCACGCCGTCCTGTAACTCCCCGGAGAGGGACTGGCCTCGGCCACGCCGTCCTGTAACTCCCTGGAGAGGGACTGGCCTCGGCCACGCCGTCCTGTAACTCCCCGGAGAGTGACTTGCCTCGGCCACGCCGTCCTGTAACTCCCCGGAGAGGGACTTGCCTCGGCCACGCCGTCCTGTAACTCCCCGGAGAGGGACTGGCCTCGGCCACGCCGTCCTGTAACTCCCCGGAGAGGGACTGGCCTCGGCCACGCCGTCCTGTAACTCCCCGGAGAGGGACTGGCCTCGGCCACGCCGTCCTGTAACTCCCCGGAGAGGGACTGGCCTCGGCCACGCCGTCCTGTAACTCCCCGGAGAGGGACTGGCCTCGGCCACGCCGTCCTGTAACTCCCCGGAGAGGGACTTGCCTCGGCCACGCCGTCCTGTAACTCCCCGGAGAGGGACTTGCCTCGGCCACGCCGTCCTGTAACTCCCCGGAGAGGGACTGGCCTCGGCCACGCCGTCCTGTAACTCCCCGGAGAGGGACTGGCCTCGGCCACGCCGTCCTGTAACTCCCCGGAGAGGGACTGGCCTCGGCCACGCCGTCCTGTAACTCCCTGGAGAGGGACTGGCCTCGGCCACGCCGTCCTGTAACTCCCCGGAGAGTGACTTGCCTCGGCCACGCCGTCCTGTAACTCCCCGGAGAGGGACTTGCCTCGGCCACGCCGTCCTGTAACTCCCCGGAGAGGGACTGGCCTCGGCCACGCCGTCCTGTAACTCCCCGGAGAGGGACTGGCCTCGGCCACGCCGTCCTGTAACTCCCCGGAGAGGGACTGGCCTCGGCCACGCCGTCCTGTAACTCCCCGGAGAGGGACTGGCCTCGGCCACGCCGTCCTGTAACTCCCCGGAGAGGGACTGGCCTCGGCCACGCCGTCCTGTAACTCCCCGGAGAGGGACTTGCCTCGGCCACGCCGTCCTGTAACTCCCCGGAGAGGGACTTGCCTCGGCCACGCCGTCCTGTAACTCCCCGGAGAGGGACTGGCCTCGGCCACGCCGTCCTGTAACTCCCCGGAGAGGGACTTGCCTCGGCCACGCCGTCCTGTAACTCCCCGGAGAGGGACTGGCCTCGGCCACGCCGTCCTGTAACTCCCCGGAGAGGGACTTGCCTCGGCCACGCCGTCCTGTAACTCCCCGGAGAGGGACTGGCCTCGGCCACGCCGTCCTGTAACTCCCCGGAGAGGGACTGGCCTCGGCCACGCCGTCCTGTAACTCCCCGGAGAGGGACTTGCCTCGGCCACGCCGTCCTGTAACTCCCCGGAGAGGGACTTGCCTCGGCCACGCCGTCCTGTAACTCCCCGGAGAGGGACTGGCCTCGGCCACGCCGTCCTGTAACTCCCCGGAGAGGGACTTGCCTCGGCCACGCCGTCCTGTAACTCCCCGGAGAGGGACTGGCCTCGGCCACGCCGTCCTGTAACTCCCCGGAGAGGGACTTGCCTCGGCCACGCCGTCCTGTAACTCCCCGGAGAGGGACTGGCCTCGGCCACGCCGTCCTGTAACTCCCCGGAGAGGGACTTGCCTCGGCCACGCCGTCCTGTAACTCCCCGGAGAGGGACTGGCCTCGGCCATGCCGTCCTGTAACTCCCCGGTGAGGGACTTGCCTCGGCCACGCCGTCCTGTAACTCCCCGGAGAGGGACTTGCCTCGGCCACGCCGTCCTGTAACTCCCCGGAGAGGGACTTGCCTCGGCCACGCCGTCCTGTAACTCCCCGGAGAGGGACTGGCCTCGGCCACGCCGTCCTGTAACTCCCCGGAGAGGGACTGGCCTCGGCCACGCCGTCCTGTAACTCCCCGGAGAGGGACTGGCCTCGGCCACGCCGTCCTGTAACTCCCCGGAGAGGGACTGGCCTCGGCCACGCCGTCCTGTAACTCCCCGGAGAGGGACTGGCCTCGGCCACGCCGTCCTGTAACTCCCCGGAGAGGGACTGGCCTCGGCCACGCCGTCCTGTAACTCCCCGGAGAGGGACTGGCCTCGGCCGAGGGACAGAACAAGATTATTGCTTCTAGGTCGGTAGTCCGCTGCACGATATCCCGGTACACATTGACCCTCTGGGGGTCCAAGGCACCCTCATCTCACTCCCGCACTCTCCCACTCTCTCTCTCTCTCTCTCTCTCTCTCTCTCTCTCCAGCTCTGCATCGCTCTCTCGATCTTTCACTCTCGATCTTTCACTCTCGATCTTTCACTCTCAATCTTTCACTCTCGATCTTTCACTCTCGTTCTTTCACTCTCAATCTGTCACTCCCGATCTTTCACTCTCAATCTGTCACTCCCAATCTTTCACTCTCGATCTTTCACTCTTGATCTTTCACTCTCAATCTGTCACTCCCGATCTTTCACTCTCGATCTTTTGCTCTGGCTCTGGCTCTGGCTCTGGCTCTGGCTCTGGCTCTGGCTCTGGCTCTGGCTCTGGCTCTGGCTCTAGCTCTGGCTCTGGCTCTGGCTCTGGCTCTGGCTCTGGCTCTGGCTCTGGCTCTGGCTCTGGCTCTGGCTCTGGCTCTGGCTCTGGCTCTGGCTCTAGCTCTAGCTCTGGCTCTGGCTCTGGCTCTGGCTCTGGCTCTGGCTCTGGCTCTGGCTCTGGCTCTAGCTCTGGCTCTGGCTCTGGCTCTGGCTCTGGCTCTGGCTCTGGCTCTGGCTCTGGCTCTGGCTCTCTCTCTTCTCGCTCACTAATTGTTTCACTCTCACTCTCTTCAAAAAGGATCTCAAAAGAAATCGATATTATCTTCTGGTTACGGGTGTCATATATTGTTAGCCAACCATAGGCTCATTTACCAATAAACAAGACTAGAAAGCCTTGTTGAGGTGTATTTGTAACCTGTAGTTGAAATTTTATTATTATTTTAGTATTTTATTATCTTAATGAACAATGTTTTTGTCACTAGCATGGTTCAAACACTTCAAAGAGCAGCGCGTTGCCCATATAAGGAGGTATGACCTGTAGTTGACCTGGCACGTCACTAATGAAGGTCATGTCAAAATGTCACGTAGGAAAATTGGTAGCCGGACGCCGTACGGACGCCGGGTCCATGCTAAACAGGAAGCTATGGGGTGGGAGCTCTGGCAGGGGGAGGATGGGGGAACGCGGCAGCGGGAGGAGAGGGGAGCGCGGCGGCTGGTGGAGGGGGGGGGGGGGCGAAGGGAGGGGAAGGTGTGAGCCAACGTGCCATGTCAGACCGGTCATGTGGGGCACATGCCGTGTCAAACCTGCCGTGTGAGGCTCGTGGCACGTCAGACCGGTCATGTATGGCTTATGCCATGTCAAGACGGCCATGTTGTGCTCATGCCTTGTTAGAAATGTCGTGTGGGGCTGGTGCCTTGTGAGACATGCCGTAAGGGGCTGGTGCCCTGTCAGACATGCCGTGTGGGACTGGTGCCCTGTCAGACATGCCGTGTTGGGCTGGTGCCCTGTGAGACGTGCCGTGTGGGGCTGGTGCCCTGTCAGACATGCCGTGTGGGGCTGGTGCCCTGTCAGACATGCCGTGTGGGGCTGGTGCCCTGTCAGAAATGCCGTATGGGGCTGGTGCCCTGTGAGACGTGCCGTGTGGGGCTGGCGCCCTGTTAGACATGCCGTGTGGGGCTGGTGCCCTGTCAGAAATGCCGTGTGGGGCTGGTGCCCTGTGAGACGTGCCGTGTGGGGCTGGTGCCCTGTCAGACATGCCGTGTGGGGCTGGTGTCCTGTCAGACATGCCGTGTGGGGCTGGTACCTTGTCAGACAGGCGGTGTTTGGCTCGTGCCTTGTCAGACATGCCGTGTGGGGCTGGTGCCCTGTGAGACAGGCCGTATGGAGCTGGTGCCCTGTTGGACGTGCCGTGTGGGGCTGGTGTCCTGTCAGACATACCGTGTGGGGCTGGTGCCCTGTCAGGCATGCCGTGTGGGGCTGGTGCCCTGTCAGAAATGCCGTGTGGGGCTGGTGCCCTGTGAGACGTGCCGTGTGGGGCTGGTGCCCTGTCAGAAATGCCGTGTGGGGTTGGTGCCCTTGTGAGACGTGCCGTTTGGGGCTGGTCCCCTGTCAGACATGCCGTGTGGGGCTGGTGCCCTGTCAGAAATGCTGTGTGGGGCTGGTGCCCTGTGAGACGTGCCGTGTGGGGCTGGTGCACTGTCAGACATGCCGTGTGGGGCTGGTGCCCTGTCAGACATGCCGTGTGGGGCTGGTGCCCTGTCAGAAATGCCGTGTGGGGCTGGTGCCCTGTCAGAGATGCCGTGAGGGGCTGGTGCCCTGTCAGAGATGCCGTGTGGGGCTGGTTCCCTGTCAGAGATGCCTTGAAGGGCATGGTGACCTGTCAGGGATGCTGCGAGGGGCTGGCGCATGACATGACATGACATGTTTTGGACTAAAATTGGGCGATTGAATGCAGATTGACGAAACAGACGCTGAGAAAGCGCAGAGCAACGAGGCACGCGCAATGGTGGGGGGGGGGGAGGGGGTGCATATATAGGGAAGCTGGAGAAAGACCGGGAAAATACGACTGCCGGTATGAAAAGGTCAAGGTCGGAGGAGATAGCGCCTTGTGGCCTCCGCGGATATATCACTGCCATGCCTTGAACGCGGGGAGTGGGGGGGGGGCATCATAGCCCCGGCCTCCCAGGAGTGGGAGGGGGGTCGGGGTGGAGGGCATCGTGGGCCTGGTCTCTCATCTCAGACCGACCCTCCCCCTCCCCCCATTGTCTGTAGTCAGACCCACCCTCCCCCTCCCCCCATTGTCTGTAGTCACCCCCACCCTCCCCTCCCCCATTGTCTGAAGTCAGACCCACCCTCCCCTTCCCCCCATTGTCTGTAGCCAGACCCACCCACCCCCTCCCCCATTGTCTGTAGTCACACCCACCCTCCCCCTCCCCCATTGTCTGAAGTCAGACCCACCCTCCCCTTCCCCCCATTGTCTGTAGTCACCCCCACCCTCCCCCTCCCCCCATTGTCTGTAGTCACACCCACCCTCCCCCACCCCCATTGTCTGTAGTCACACCCACCCTCACCCTCCCCCCATTGTCTGTAGTCAGACCCACCCTCACCCTCCCCCCATTGTCTGTAGTCAGACCCACCCTCACCCTCCCCCCATTGTCTGTAGTCAGACCCACCCTCACCCTCCCCCCATTGTCTGTAGTCAGACCCACCCTCACCCTCCCCCCATTGTCTGTAGTCAGACCCACCCTCACCCTCCCCCCATTGTCTGTAGTCAGACCCACCCTCACCCTCCCCCCATTGTCTGTAGTCAGACCCACCCTCACCCTCCCCCCATTGTCTGTAGTCACACCCACCCTCACCCTCCCCCCATTGTCTGTAGTCAGACCCACCCTCACCCTCCCCCCATTGTCTGTAGTCAGACCCACCCTCACCCTCCCCCCATTGTCTGTAGTCAGACCCACCCTCACCCTCCCCCCATTGTCTGTAGTCACACCCACCCTCACCCTCCCCCCATTGTCTGTAGTCAGACCCACCCTCCCCCACCCCAATTGTCTGTAGTCACACCCACCCTCCCCCACCCCTATTATCTGTAGTCACACCCACCCTCCCCCTCCCCCCATTGTCTGTAGTCAGGCCCCTCTCCACCTCCCCCCATTGTCTGTAGTCGGGCCCCTCTCCCCCTCCCCCCATTGTCTGTAGTCAGACCCAGCCTCCCCCTCCCTCCATTGTCTGTAGTCACACCCACCCTCCCCCTCCCCCCATTGTCTGTAGTCGGGCCCCTCTCCCCCTCCCCCCATTGTCTGTAGTCACACCCACCCACCCCACCCCCATTGTCTGTAGTCAGACCCACCCTCCCCCTCCCCCCATTGTCTGTAGTCAGACCGTCAGACCCACCCTCCCCCACCCCAATTGTCTGTAGTCACACCCGCCCTCACCCTCCCCCCATTGTCTGTAGTCAGACCCACCCTCCCCCTTCCCCATTGTCTGTAGTCACACCCACCCTCCCCCTCCCCCCATTGCCTGAAGTCACACCCACCCTCACCCTCCCCCCATTGTCTGTAGTCAGACCCACCCTCCCCCTCCCCCATTGTCTTTAGTCAGACCCACCCACACCCTCCCCCATTGTCTGTAGTCAGACCCACCCTCCCGCTCCCCCATTGTTTGTAGTCAGACCCACCCACCCCCTCCCCCATTGTCTGTAGTCAGACCCAGCCTCCCCCTCCCTCCATTGTCTGTAGTCACACCCACCCTCCCCCCTCCCCCCATTGTCTGTAGTCAGGCCCCTCTCCACCTCCCCCCATTGTCTGTAGTCGGGCCCCTCTCCCCCTACCCCCATTGTCTGTAGTCAGACCCAGCCTCCCCCTCCCTCCATTGTCTGTAGTCACACCCACCCTCCCCCTCCCCCCATTGTCTGTAGTCAGGCCCCTCTCCACCTCCCCCCATTGTCTGTAGTCGGGCCCCTCTCCCCCTCCCCCCATTGTCTGTAGTCAGACCCAGCCTCCCCCTCCCTCCATTGTCTGTAGTCACACCCACCCTCCCCCCTCCCCCCATTGTCTGTAGTCGGGCCCCTCTCCCCCTCCCCCCATTGTCTGTAGTCACACCCACCCACCCCACCCCCATTGTCTGTAGTCAGACCCACCCTCACCCTCCCCCCATTGTCTGTAGTCAGACCCACCATCCCCCTCCCCCCATTGTCTGTAGTCAGACCCACCCTCACCCTCCCCCCATTGTCTGTAGTCAGGCCCCTCTCCCCCTCCCTCCATTGTCTGTGGTCACACCCACCGACCCCCACCCCCCATTGTCTGCAGTCAAACCCACCCTCCCCCCTTCCCCCGTTGTCTTAAATCAGACCAACCCACCTCGTCCCCCCCTTGTCTGTAGTCAGACCCACCCTCACCCTCCCCCATTGTCTGCAGTCAGACCCACCCTCCCCCTCTCCCCATTGTCTGTAGTCAGACCCACCCTCACCCTCCCCCCATTGTCTGCAGTCAGACCCACCCTCCCCCTCCCCCGTTGTCTGTAGTCAGGCCCCTCTCCCCCTCCCCCCATTGTCTGTAGTCAGGCCCCTCTCCCCCTCCCCCAATTGTCTGTAGTCAGACCCACCCTCCCCCTCCCCCCCATTGTCTGTAGTCAGACCCACCCTCCCCCTCCCCCCATTGTTTGTAGTCAGACCCACCCTCCCCCTCCCCCATTGTCTGTAGTCACACCCACCCTCACCCTCCCTCCATTGTCTGTAGTCAGGCCCACCCTCCCCCTCCCCCCATTGTGTGTAGTCAGACCCACCCTCCCCCTCCCCCCATTGTCTGTAGTCAGGCCCCTCTTCCCCCTCCCTCCATTGTCTGTAGTCAGACCCACCCTCCCCCTCCCCCATTGTCTGTAGTCAGACCCACCCTCCCCCTCCCCCCATTGTCTGTAGTCAGACCCACCCTCCCCCTCCCCTATTGTCTGTAGTCAGACCCACCCTCCCCCCCCCATTGTCTGCAGTCAGACCCACCCTCCCCCTCCCCCATTGTCTGTAGTCAGACCCACCCTCACCCTCCCCCCCATTGTCTGTAGTCACACCCACCCTCCTCCTCCCCCCATTGTCTGTAGTCAGGCCCCTCTCCCCCTCCCCCCATTGTCTGTAGTCAGGCCCCTCTCCCCCTCCCCGAATTGTCTGTAGTCAGACCCACCCTCCCCCTCCCCCAATTGTCTGTAGTCAGACCCACCCTCACCCTCCCCCGATTGTCTGCAGTCAGACTCACCCTCCCCCTCCCCCCATTGTCTGTAGTCAGACCCACCCTCCCCCTCCCCCCATTGTCTGTAGTCAGGCCCCTCTCCCCCTTCCCTAATTGTCTGTAGTCAGACCCACCCTCCCCCTTCCTCCATTGTCTGTAGTCACACCCACTCTCCCCCTCCTCCCATTGTCTGTAGTCAGGCCCCTCTCCCCCCTCCCTCCATTGTCTGTAGTCAGGCCCCTCTCCCCCTTCCCCCATTGTCTGTAGTCAGACCCACCCTCCCCCTCCCCCTCCCCCCATTGCCTGTAGTCAGACCCACCCTCCCCCTCCCCCCATTGTCTGTAGTCACACCCACCCTCACCCTCCCCCCATTGTCTGTAGTCAGACCCACCCTCCCCCTCCCCCATTGTCTGTAGTCATACCCACCCTCACCCTCCCTCCATTGTCTGTAGTCAGACCCACCCTCCCCTCCCCCCATTGTGTGTAGTCAGACCCACCCTCCCCCTCCCCCCATTGTCTGTAGTCAGGCCCCTCTCCCCTCTCCCTCCATTGTCTGTAGTCAGACTCACCCTCACCCTCCCCCCATTGTCTGCAGTCAGACCCACCCTCCCCCTCCCTCTGCAGTCAGACCCACCCTCCCCCTCCCCCATTGTCTGTAGTCAGACCCACCCTCACCCTCCCCCCATTGTCTGCAGTCAGACTCACCCTCCCCCTCCCCCCATTGTCTGTAGTCAGGCCCCTCTCCCCCTTCCCCAATTGTCTGTAGTCAGACCCACCCTCCCCCTTCCTCCATTGTCTGTAGTCACACCCACTCTCCCCCTCCCCCCATTGTCTGTAGTCAGGCCCCTCTCCCCCCTCCCTCCATTGTCTGTAGTCAGGCCCCTCTCCCCTTTCCCCCAGTCACTGTGGGAAATGAGTCACTCTGGGACATGAGTCACTCTGGGACATGAGTCACTGTGGGACATGAGTCACTGTGGAACATTGAGTAACTGTGGGACATGAGTCACTGTGGGACATGAGTCACTGTGGGACATGAGTCACTGTGGGACATGAGTCACTGTGGGAAATGAGTCACTGTGGGACATGCGTCACCCTGGGACATGAGTCACTGTGGGACATGAGTCACTGTGGGACATGAGTCACTCTGGGACATGAGTCACTGTGGGACATGAGTCACTGTGGGACATGAGTCACTGTGGGACATGAGTCACTCTGGGACATGAGTCACTCTGGGACATGAGTCACTGTGGGACATGAGTCACTGTGGGACATGAGTCACTGTGGGACATGAGTCACTGTGGGACATGAGTCACTGTGGGACATGAGTCACTGTGGGACATGAGTCACTCTGGGACATGAGTCACTGTGGGACATGAGTCACTGTCGGACATGAGTCACTGTGGGACATGAGTCAGTGTGGGACATGGGTCACTCTGGGACATGAGTCACTCTGGGACATGAGTCACTGTGGGACATGAGTCACTGTGGGACATGCGTCACTGTGGGACATGAGTCACTGTGGGACATGAGTCACTGTGGGACATGAGTCACTCTGGGACATGAGTCACTCTGGGACATGAGTCACTGTGGGACATGCGTCACTGTGGGACATGCGTCACTGTGGGAAATCAGTCACTGTGGGACATTGAGTCACTGTGGGACATGAGTCACTCTGGGACATGAGTCACTCTGGGACATGAGTCACTGTGGGACATGAGTTACTGTGGGACATGAGTCACTGTGGGACATGAGTCACCACTGTGGGACATTGAGTCACGGGGGAACGGGCGATGTGTCACTGTATAACGGGCGATGTGTCACTGTATAACGGGCGATGTATCACTGTATAACGGGGGATGTGTCACTGTATAACGGGCGATGTGTCACTTTATAACGGGCGATGTGTCATTGTATAATGGGCGATGTCTCACTGTATAATGGGCGATGTGTTACTGTATAACGGGTGATGTGTTATGTATAACGGGCGATGTGTCATTGTATAATGGGCGATGTCTCACTGTATAACGGGCGATCTGTCACTGTATAACGGGCGATGTGTCACTGTGTAACGGGCGATGTGCCACTGTGTTACGGGCGATGTCACTGTATAACGGGCGATGTGTCACTGTGTAACTAGCGATGTGTTACTGTATAATGGTAATGTCTGTAGTCAAACCCACCCTCCCCCTCCCCCTCCCCCCATTGTCTGTAGTCAGACCCACCCTCCCCCTCCCCCCATTGTCTGTAGTCACACCCACCCTCACCCTCCCCCCATTGTCTGTAGTCAGACCCACCCTCCCCCTCCCCCATTGTCTGTAGTCATACCCACCCTCACCCTCCCTCAATTGTCTGTAGTCAGACCCACCCTCCCCCTCCCCCCATTGTGTGTAGTCAGACCCACCCTCCCCCTCCCCCCATTGTCTGTAGTCAGGCCCCTCTCCCCCCTCCCTCCATTGTCTGTAGTCAGACCCACCCTCACCCTCCCCCCATTGTCTGCAGTCAGACCCACCCTCCCCCTCCCCCATTGTCTGTAGTCAGGCCCCTCTCCCCCTCCCCCCATTGTCTGTAGTCAGGCCCCTCTCCCCCTCCCTCCATTGTCTGTAGTCAGACCCACCCTCCCCCTCCCCCCATTGTCTGTAGTCAGACCCACCCTTCCCCTCCCCCCATTGTCTGTAGTCACACCCACCCTCACCCTCCCCCCATTGTCTGTAGTCAGACCCACCCTCCCCCTCCCCCATTGTCTGTAGTCACACCCACCCTCACCCTCCCTCCATTGTCTGTAGTCAGACCCACCCTCCCCCTCCCCCCATTGTGTGTAGTCAGACCCACTCTCCCCCTCCCCCCATTGTCTGTAGTCAGGCCCCTCTCCCCCCTCCCTCCATTGTCTGTAGTCAGACCCACCCTCCCCCTCCCCCATTGTCTGTAGTCAGACCCACCCTCCCCCTCCCCCATTGTCTGTAGTCAGACCCACCCTCCCCCTCCCCTATTGTCTGTAGTCAGACCCCCCCTCCCCCTCCCCCATTGTCTGTAGTCAGACCCACCCTCCCCCTCCCCCATTGTCTGTAGTCAAACCCACCCTCACCCTCCCCCCCATTGTCTGTAGTCACACCCACCCTCCCCCTCCTCCCATTGTCTGTAGTCAGGCCCCTCTCCCCCTCCCTCTATTGTCTGTAGTCAGACCCAACCTCCCCCTCCCAGCATTGTCTGCAGTCAGACCCACCCTCCCCCTCCCAGCATTGTCTGTAGTCAGGCCCACCCTCCCCCTCCCCCCATTATTTGTAGTGAGCTGTCACTGAGTATCTCTTATCTGCTGATCTACCTTTTGATCTATATTTATCTCTTCTGCCCGTCTCTGATCTATAGTGATCTCTCTTTTGATTTGATCTGTTATCTGCTTTCTGGCTATATCTGATCTGTTTATCTGCTTTCTGGCTATATCTGATCCGTCTAACTTTTTCTGGCTATCTCTCATCTGTTTATCTGCCTTTTGGCTATCTCTCATCTGTTTATCTCCCTTCTGACTATCTCTGATCTGTTATCTCCTTTCTGAATATCTCTGATCTATTTATCTCCCTTCTGACTATCTCTGATATGTTTATCTCCCTTCTGCCTATATCTGATCTGTTTATCTCCCTTCTGCCTGTCTCTGGTCTGTTTATCTCCCTTCTGCCTGCCTCTGATCTGTTATCTCCTTTCTGACTATCTCTGATCTGTTCATCTCCCTTTTGACTATGATCTGTTTATCTCCCTTCTGCCTATCTCTGATCTGTTTATCTCCCTTCTGACTATCTCTGATCTGTTTATCTCCCTTCTGACTATCTCTGATCTGTTTATCTCACTTCTGACTATCTCTGCTCTGTTTATCTCCCTTCTGACTATGATATGTTTATCTCCCTTCTGACTATCTCTGATCTGTTTATCTCCCTTCTGACTATCTCTGATCTGTTTATCTCCATTCTGCCTATATCTGATCTGTTTATCTCCCTTCTGCCTGTCTCTTATCTGTTATCTCCTTTCTGACTATCTCTGATCTGTTTATCTCCCTTTTGACTATGATCTGTTTATCTCCCTTCTGCCTATCTCTGATCTGTTTATCTCCCTTCTGACTATCTCTGATTTGTTTATCTCCCTTCTGACTATCTCTGATCTGTTTATCTCACTTCTGACTATGTCTGATCTGTTTATCTCCCTTCTGACTATGATATGTTTATCTCCCTTCCGACTATCTCTGAACTGTATATCTCCCTTCTGACTATCTCTGATCTGTTTATCTCCCTCCTGAATATCTCTGATCCGTCTATCTCCCTTCTGACCATCTCTGATCTGTTTATCTCCCTTCTGCTTATGATATGTATCTCCCTTCTGACTATCTCTGATCTGTTTATCTCCCTTCTGACTATGATATGTTTATCACCCTTCTGACTATCTGTGATCTGTTTATCTCCCTTCTGCCTATCTCTGATCCGTTTATCTCCCTTCTGACTATCTCTGATCCGTTTATCTCCCTTCTGCCTGTCTCTGGTCTGTTTATCTCCCTTCTGACTATCTCTGATCTGTTTATCTCCCTTCTGCCTGTCTCTGATCTGTTTATCTCCCTTCTGACTACCTCTGATCTGTTTATCTCCCTTCTGCCTATATCTGATCTGTTTATCTCCCTTCTGCCTGTCTCTGATCTGTTTATCTCCATTGTGACTATCTCTGATCTGTTATCTCCCTTCTGATTATCTCTGATCTGTTCATCTCCCTTCTGACTATCTCTGATCTGTATACCCTCCATTGTGACTATCTCTGATCGGTTTATCTCCCTTCTGACTATCTCTGATCTGTTCATCTCCCTTTTGACTATGATCTGTTTATCTCCCTTCTGCCTATCTCTGATCTGTTTATCTCCCTTCTGACTATCTCTGATCTGATTATCTCACTTCTGACTCTCTCTGGTCTGTTTATCTCCCTTCTGCCTGCCTCTGATCTGTTATCTCCTTTCTGACTATCTCTGATCTGTTCATCTCCCTTTTGACTATGATCTGTTTATCTCCCTTCTGCCTATCTCTGATCTGTTTATCTGCCTTCTGACTATCTCTCATCTGTTTATCTCCCTTCTGACTATCTCTGATCTGTTATCTCCTTTCTGAATATCTCTGATCTATTTATCTCCCTTCTGACTATCTCTGATATGTTTATCTCCCTTCTGCCTATATCTGATCTGTTTATCTCCCTTCTGCCTGTCTCTGGTCTGTTTATCTCCCTTCTGCCTGCCTCTGATCTGTTATCTCCTTTCTGACTATCTCTGATCTGTTCATCTCCCTTTTGACTATGATCTGTTTATCTCCCTTCTGCCTATCTCTGATCTGTTTATCTCCCTTCTGACTATCTCTGATCTGTTTATCTCCCTTCTGACTATCTCTGATCTGTTTATCTCACTTCTGACCATCTCTGCTCTGTTTATCTCCCTTCTGACTATGATATGTTTATCTCCCTTCTGACTATCTCTGATCTGTTTATCTCACTTCTGACTATCTCTGATCTGTTTATCTCCATTCTGCCTATATCTGATCTGTTTATCTCCCTTCTGCCTGTCTCTTATCTGTTATCTCCTTTCTGACTATCTCTGATCTGTTTATCTCCCTTTTGACTATGATCTGTTTATCTCCCTTCTGCCTATCTCTGATCTGTTTATCTCCCTTCTGACTATCTCTGATTTGTTTATCTCCCTTCTGACTATCTCTGATCTGTTTATCTCACTTCTGACTATGTCTGATCTGTTTATCTCCCTTCTGACTATGATATGTTTATCTCCCTTCTGACTATCTCTGAACTGTATATCTCCCTTCTGACTATCTCTGATCTGTTTATCTCCCTCCTGACTATCTCTGATCCGTCTATCTCCCTTCTGACCATCTCTGATCTGTTTATCTCCCTTCTGCTTATGATATGTATCTCCCTTCTGACTATCTCTGATCTGTTTATCTCACTTCTGACTATGTCTGATCTGTTTATCTCCCTTCTGACTATGATATGTTTATCTCCCTTCTGACTATCTGTGATCTGTTTATCTCCCTTCTGCCTATCTCTGATCCGTTTATCTCCCTTCTGACTATCTCTGATCCGTTTATCTCCCTTCTGCCTGTCTCTGGTCTGTTTATCTCCCTTCTGACTATCTCTGATCTGTTTATCTCCCTTCTGCCTGTCTCTGATCTGTTTATCTCCCTTCTGACTACCTCTGATCTGTTTATCTCCCTTCTGCCTATATCTGATCTGTTTATCTCCCTTCTGCCTGTCTCTGATCTGTTTATCTCCATTGTGACTATCTCTGATCCGTTATCTCCCTTCTGATTATCTCTGATCTGTTCATCTCCCTTCTGACTATCTCTGATCTGTATACCCTCCATTGTGACTATCTCTGATCGGTTTATCTCCCTTCTGACTATCTCTGATCTGTTCATCTCCCTTTTGACTATGATCTGTTTATCTCCCTTCTGACTATCTGTGATCTGCTTATCTCCCTTCTGACTATCTGTGATCTGTTTATCTTCCTTCTGACTATCTCTGATCTGTTTATCTCCCTTCTGACTATCTCTGATCTATTTATCTCTCTTCTGACTATGATCTGTTTATCTCCCTTCTGACTATCTCTGATCCGTTTGTCTCCCTTCTGCCTATCTCTGATATGTTTTTCTCCCTTCTGTCTGTCTCGGATCTGTTTATCTCCCTTCTGACTATCTCTGATCTGTTTATCTCCCTTCTGACTATCTCTGATCTGTTTATCTCTCTCCTGACTATCTCTAATCCGTCTATCTCCCTTCTGACTATCTGTGATCTGTTTATCTCCCTTCGGACTATCTGTGATCTGTTTATCTTCCTTCTGACTATCTCTGATCTATTTATCTCCTTTCTGACTATGATCTGTTTATCTCCTTTCTGCCTATCTCTGATCCGTTTATCTCCCTTCTGCCTGTCTCTGATCTGTTTATCTCCCTTCTGACTATCTCTGATCTGTTTGACTCCCTTCTGACGATGATATGTTTATCTCCCTTCTGACTATCTCTGATCTGTTTATCTCCCTTCTGACTATCTCTGATCTGTTTATCTCCATTCTGCCTATATCTGATCTGTTTATCTCCCTTCTGCCTGTCTCTTATCTGTTATCTCCTTTCTGACTATCTCTGATCTGTTTCTCTCCCTTTTGACTATGATCTGTTTATCTCCCTTCTGCCTATCTCTGATCTGTTTATCTCCCTTCTGACTATCTCTGATTTGTTTATCTCCCTTCTGACTATCTCTGATCTGTTTATCTCACTTCTGACTATGTCTGATCTGTTTATCTCCCTTCTGACTATGATATGTTTATCTCCCTTCTGACTATCTCTGATCTGTATATCTCCCTTCTGACTATCTCTGATCTGTTTATCTCCCTCCTGACTATCTCTGATCCGTCTATCTCCCTTCTGACCATCGCTGATCTGTTTATCTCCCTTCTGCTTATGATATGTATCTCCCTTCTGACTATATCTGATCTGTTTATCCCCCTTCTGACTATCTGTGATCTGTTTATCTCCCTTCTGCCTATCTCTGATCCGTTTATCTCCCTTCTGACTATCTCTGATCCGTTTATCTCCCTTCTGCCTGTCTCTGGTCTGTTTATCTCCCTTCTGACTATCTCTGATCTGTTTATCTCCCTTCTGCCTGTCTCTGATCTGTTTATCTCCCTTCTGACTACCTCTGATCTGTTTATCTCCCTTCTGCCTATATCTGATCTGTTTATCTCCCTTCTGCCTGTCTCTGATCTGTTTATCTCCATTGTGACTATCTCTGATCTGTTATCTCCCTTCTGATTATCTCTGATCTGTTCATCTCCCTTCTGACTATCTCTGATCTGTATACCCTCCATTGTGACTATCTCTGATCGGTTTATCTCCCTTCTGACTATCTCTGATCTGTTCATCTCCCTTTTGACTATGATCTGTTTATCTCCCTTCTGCCTATCTCTGATCTGTTTATCTCCCTTCTGACTATCTCTGATCTGTTTATCTCATTTCTGACTCTCTCTGGTCTGTTTATCTCCCTTCTACCTGCCTCTGATCTGTTATCTCCTTTCTGACTATCTCTGATCTGTTTATCTCACTTCTGACTCTCTCTGATCCGTTTATCTCGCTTCTGCCTATCTCTGATATGTTTTTCTCCCTTCTGTCTGTCTCGGATCTGTTTATCTCCCTTCTGACTATCTCTGATCTGTTTATCTCCCTTCTGACTATCTCTGATCTGTTTATCTCTCTCCTGACTATCTCTGATCCGTCTATCTCCCTTCTGACTATCTCTGATCTGCTTATCTCCCTTCTGCCTATGATATGTATCTCTCTTCTGACTATATCTGATCTGTTTATCCCCTTCTGACTATCTGTGATCTGTTTATCTCCCTTCTGACTATCAGTGATCTGTTTATCTTCCTTCTGACTATCTCTGATCTATTTATCTCCTTTCTGACTATGATCTGTTTATCTCCTTTCTGCCTATCTCTGATCCGTTTATCTCCCTTCTGCCTGTCTCTGATCTGTTTATCTCCCTTCTGGCTATCTCTGATCTGTTTATCTCCCTTCTGCCTGTCTCTGATCTGTTTATCTCCCTTCTGACTACCTCTGATCTGTTTGTCTCCCTTCTGCCTATATCTGATCTGTTTATCTCCCTTCGGCCTGTCTCTGATCTGTTTATCTCCATTGTGACTATCTCTGATCTGTTATCTCCCTTCTGACTATCTCTGATCTGTCAATCTCCCTTCTGACTATCTCTGATCTGTATACCCTCCATTGTGACTATCTCTGATCGGTTTATCTCCCTACTGACTATCTCTGATCTGTTCATCTCCCTTCCGACTATCTCTGATCTGTTTATCTCCCGTCTGACTATCTCTGATCTGTTTATCTCCCTTCTGACTATCTCTGATCCGTATCTCTTTATCTCCATTGTGACTATCTCTGATCTGTTTTTACTCCCTTCTGACTATCTCTGATCTGTTTATCTCCCTTCTTCCTATATCTGATCTGTTTATCTCCCTTCTGCCTGTCTCTGATCTGTTTATCTCCCTTCTGCCTGTCTCTGATCTGTTTATCTCCCTTCTGGCTATCTCTGATCTGTTTATCTCCCTTCTGCCTGTCTCTGATCTGTTTATCTCCCTTCTGACTACCTCTGATCTGTTTGTCTCCCTTCTGCCTATATCTGATCTGTTTATCTCCCTTCGGCCTGTCTCTGATCTGTTTATCTCCATTGTGACTATCTCTGATCTGTTATCTCCCTTCTGACTATCTCTGATCTGTCAATCTCCCTTCTGACTATCTCTGATCTGTATACCCTCCATTGTGACTATCTCTGATCTGTTATCTCCCTTCTGACTATCTCTGATATGTTTATTTCCCTTCCGACTATATCTGATCTGTTTGTCTCCCTTTGGACTATCTCTGAGCCGTTTATCTCCCTTCTGACTATCTCTGATCTGTTTATCTCCCTTTTGACTATTTCTAATCCGTTTATCTCCTTTATGACTATCTCGGATCTGTTTATCTCCCTTCTGACTATCTCTAATCCGTTTATCTCCCTTCTGACTACTTCTGATATGTTGACTTCTCTTTTGCCTATATCTGATCTGTTTATCTCCCTTCTGCCTGTCTCTGATCTGTTTATCTCCCTTCTGCCTGTCTCTGATCTGTTTATCTCCATTGTGACTATCTCTGATCTGTTTATCTCCCTTCTGACTAAGTCTGATATGTTTATCACCCTTCTGACTCTCTCTGGTCTGTTTATCTCCCTTCTGCCTGCCTCTGATCTGTTATCTCCTTTCTGACTATCTCTGATCTGTTCATCTCCCTTTTGACTATGATCTGTTTATCTCCCTTCTGCCTATCTCTGATCTGTTTATCGCCCTTCTGACTATCTCTGAACTGTTTTTCTCCCTTCTGACTATCTCTGATCTGTTTATCTCACTTCTGACTATCTCTGATCTGTTTATCTCTCTTCTGACTAAGATATGTTTATCTCCCTTCTGACTACCTCTGATCTGTTTATCTCCCTTCTGACTATCTCTGATCTGTTTATCTCCTTTCTGACTATCTCTGATCTGTTTATCTCCCTTCTGCCTATATCTGATCTGTTTAGCTCCCTGTTTATCTCCATTGTGACTATCTCTGATCTGTTATCTCCCTTCTGACTATATCTGATCTGTTCATCTCCCTTCTGACTATCTCTGATCTGTATACCATCCATTGTGACTAAATCTGATCGGTTCATCTCCCTACTGACTATCTCTGATCTGTTCATCTCCCTTCTGACTATCTCTGATCTGTTTATCTCCCGTCTGACTATCTCTGATCTTTTTATCTCCCTTCTGACTATCTCTGATCCGTATCTCTTTATCTCCATTGTGACTATCTCTGATCTGTTTAACTCCCTTCTGACTATCTCTGATCTGTTTATCTCCCTTCTGCCTATATCTGATCTGTTTATCTCCCTGTTTATCTCCATTGTGACTATCTCTGATCTGTTATCTCCCTTCTGATTATCTCTGATCTGTTCATCTCCCTTCTGACTATCTCTGATCTGTATACCCTCCATTGTGACTATCTCTGATCGGTTTATCTCCCTTCTGACTATCTCTGATCTGTTCATCTCCCTTTTGACTATGATCTGTTTATCTCCCTTCTGCCTATCTCTGATCTGTTTATCTCCCTTCTGACTATCTCTGATCTGTTTATCTCACTTCTGCCTGCCCCTGATCTGTTATCTCCTTTCTGACTATCTCTGATCTGTTCATCTCCCTTTTGACTATGATCTGTTTATCTCCCTTCTGCCTATCTCTGATCTGTTTATCTCCCTTCTGACTATCTCTGATCTGTTTATCTCCCTTCTGACTATCTCTGATCTGTTTATCTCACTTCTGACTATCTCTGATCTGTTCATCTCCCTTCTGACTATCTCTGATCTGTATACCCTCCATTGTGACTATCTCTGATCGGTTTATCTCCCTTCTGACTATCTCTGATCTGTTCATCTCCCTTTTGACTATGATCTGTTTATCTCCCTTCTGCCTATCTCTGATCTGTTTATCTCCCTTCTGACTATCTCTGATCTGTTTATCTCATTTCTGACTCTCTCTGGTCTGTTTATCTCCCTTCTACCTGCCTCTGATCTGTTATCTCCTTTCTGACTATCTCTGATCTGTTTATCTCACTTCTGACTCTCTCTGATCCGTTTATCTCCCTTCTGCCTATCTCTGATATGTTTTTCTCCCTTCTGTCTGTCTCGGATCTGTTTATCTCCCTTCTGACTATCTCTGATCTGTTTATCTCCCTTCTGACTATCTCTGATCTGTTTATCTCTCTCCTGACTATCTCTGATCCGTCTATCTCCCTTCTGACTATCTCTGATCTGCTTATCTCCCTTCTGCCTATGATATGTATCCCTCTTCTGACTATATCTGATCTGTTTATCTCCTTCTGACTATCTGTGATCTGTTTATCTCCCTTCTGACTATCAGTGATCTGTTTATCTTCTTTCTGACTATCTCTGATCTATTTATCTCCTTTCTGACTATGATCTGTTTATCTCCTTTCTGCCTATCTCTGATCCGTTTATCTCCCTTCTGCCTGTCTCTGATCTGTTTATCTCCCTTCTGGCTATCTCTGATCTGTTTATCTCCCTTCTGCCTGTCTCTGATCTGTTTATCTCCCTTCTGACTACCTCTGATCTGTTTGTCTCCCTTCTGCCTATATCTGATCTGTTTATCTCCCTTCGGCCTGTCTCTGATCTGTTTATCTCCATTGTGACTATCTCTGATCTGTTATCTCCCTTCTGACTATCTCTGATCTGTCAATCTCCCTTCTGACTATCTCTGATCTGTATACCCTCCATTGTGACTATCTCTGATCGGTTTATCTCCCTACTGACTATCTCTGATCTGTTCATCTCCCTTCCGACTATCTCTGATCTGTTTATCTCCCGTCTGACTATCTCTGATCTGTTTATCTCCCTTCTGACTATCTCTGATCCGTATCTCTTTATCTCCATTGTGACTATCTCTGATCTGTTTTTACTCCCTTCTGACTATCTCTGATCTGTTTATCTCCCTTCTTCCTATATCTGATCTGTTTATCTCCCTTCTGCCTGTCTCTGATCTGTTTATCTCCCTGCTGCCTGTCTCTGATCTGTTTATCTCCATTGTGACTATCTCTGATCTGTTATCTCCCTTCTGACTATCTCTGATATGTTTATTTCCCTTCCGACTATATCTGATCTGTTTGTCTCCATTTGGACTATCTCTGAGCCGTTTATCTCCCTTCTGACTATCTCTGATCTGTTCATCTCCCTTTTGACTATGATCTGTTTATCTCCCTTCTGCCTATCTCTGATCTGTTTATCTCCCTTCTGACTATCTCTGATCTGTTTATCTCACTTCTGCCTGCCCCTGATCTGTTATCTCCTTTCTGACTATCTCTGATCTGTTCATCTCCCTTTTGACTATGATCTGTTTATCTCCCTTCTGCCTATCTCTGATCTGTTTATCTCCCTTCTGACTATCTCTGATCTGTTTATCTCCCTTCTGACTATCTCTGATCTGTTTATCTCACTTCTGACTATCTCTGATCTGTTCATCTCCCTTCTGACTATCTCTGATCTGTATACCCTCCATTGTGACTATCTCTGATCGGTTTATCTCCCTTCTGACTATCTCTGATCTGTTCATCTCCCTTTTGACTATGATCTGTTTATCTCCCTTCTGCCTATCTCTGATCTGTTTATCTCCCTTCTGACTATCTCTGATCTGTTTATCTCATTTCTGACTCTCTCTGGTCTGTTTATCTCCCTTCTACCTGCCTCTGATCTGTTATCTCCTTTCTGACTATCTCTGATCTGTTTATCTCACTTCTGACTCTCTCTGATCCGTTTATCTCCCTTCTGCCTATCTCTGATATGTTTTTCTCCCTTCTGTCTGTCTCGGATCTGTTTATCTCCCTTCTGACTATCTCTGATCTGTTTATCTCCCTTCTGACTATCTCTGATCTGTTTATCTCTCTCCTGACTATCTCTGATCCGTCTATCTCCCTTCTGACTATCTCTGATCTGCTTATCTCCCTTCTGCCTATGATATGTATCCCTCTTCTGACTATATCTGATCTGTTTATCTCCTTCTGACTATCTGTGATCTGTTTATCTCCCTTCTGACTATCAGTGATCTGTTTATCTTCCTTCTGACTATCTCTGATCTATTTATCTCCTTTCTGACTATGATCTGTTTATCTCCTTTCTGCCTGTCTCTGATCTGTTTATCTCCCTTCTGGCTATCTCTGATCTGTTTATCTCCCTTCTGCCTGTCTCTGATCTGTTTATCTCCCTTCTGACTACCTCTGATCTGTTTGTCTCCCTTCTGCCTATATCTGATCTGTTTATCTCCCTTCGGCCTGTCTCTGATCTGTTTATCTCCATTGTGACTATCTCTGATCTGTTATCTCCCTTCTGACTATCTCTGATCTGTCAATCTCCCTTCTGACTATCTCTGATCTGTATACCCTCCATTGTGACTATCTCTGATCGGTTTATCTCCCTACTGACTATCTCTGATCTGTTCATCTCCCTTCCGACTATCTCTGATCTGTTTATCTCCCGTCTGACTATCTCTGATCTGTTTATCTCCCTTCTGACTATCTCTGATCCGTATCTCTTTATCTCCATTGTGACTATCTCTGATCTGTTTTTACTCCCTTCTGACTATCTCTGATCTGTTTATCTCCCTTCTTCCTATATCTGATCTGTTTATCTCCCTTCTGCCTGTCTCTGATCTGTTTATCTCCCTGCTGCCTGTCTCTGATCTGTTTATCTCCATTGTGACTATCTCTGATCTGTTATCTCCCTTCTGACTATCTCTGATATGTTTATTTCCCTTCCGACTATATCTGATCTGTTTGTCTCCCTTTGGACTATCTCTGAGCCGTTTATCTCCCTTCTGACTATCTCTGATCTGTTTATCTCCCTTTTGACTATTTCTAATCCGTTTATCTCCTTTATGACTATCTCGGATCTGTTTATCTCCCTTCTGACTATCTCTAATCCGTTTATCTCCCTTCTGACTACTTCTGATATGTTGACTTCTCTTTTGCCTATATCTGATCTGTTTATCTCCCTTCTGCCTGTCTCTGATCTGTTTATCTCCCTTCTGCCTGTCTCTGATCTGTTTATCTCCATTGTGACTATCTCTGATCTGTTTATCTCCCTTCTGACTAAGTCTGATATGTTTATCACCCTTCTGACTCTCTCTGGTCTGTTTATCTCCCTTCTGCCTGCCTCTGATCTGTTATCTCCTTTCTGACTATCTCTGATCTGTTCATCTCCCTTTTGACTATGATCTGTTTATCTCCCTTCTGCCTATCTCTGATCTGTTTATCGCCCTTCTGACTATCTCTGATCTGTTTTTCTCCCTTCTGACTATCTCTGATCTGTTTATCTCACTTCTGACTATCTCTGATCTGTTTATCTCTCTTCTGACTAAGATATGTTTATCTCCCTTCTGACTACCTCTGATCTGTTTATCTCCCTTCTGACTATCTCTGATCTGTTTATCTCCTTTCTGACTATCTCTGATCTGTTTATCTCCCTTCTGCCTATATCTGATCTGTTTAGCTCCCTGTTTATCTCCATTGTGACTATCTCTGATCTGTTATCTCCCTTCTGACTATATCTGATCTGTTCATCTCCCTTCTGACTATCTCTGATCTGTATACCATCCATTGTGACTAAATCTGATCGGTTCATCTCCCTACTGACTATCTCTGATCTGTTCATCTCCCTTCTGACTATCTCTGATCTGTTTATCTCCCGTCTGACTATCTCTGATCTTTTTATCTCCCTTCTGACTATCTCTGATCCGTATCTCTTTATCTCCATTGTGACTATCTCTGATCTGTTTAACTCCCTTCTGACTATCTCTGATCTGTTTATCTCCCTTCTGCCTATATCTGATCTGTTTATCTCCCTGTTTATCTCCATTGTGACTATCTCTGATCTGTTATCTCCCTTCTGATTATCTCTGATCTGTTCATCTCCCTTCTGACTATCTCTGATCTGTATACCCTCCATTGTGACTATCTCTGATCGGTTTATCTCCCTTCTGACTATCTCTGATCTGTTCATCTCCCTTTTGACTATGATCTGTTTATCTCCCTTCTGCCTATCTCTGATCTGTTTATCTCCCTTCTGACTATCTCTGATCTGTTTATCTCACTTCTGCCTGCCCCTGATCTGTTATCTCCTTTCTGACTATCTCTGATCTGTTCATCTCCCTTTTGACTATGATCTGTTTATCTCCCTTCTGCCTATCTCTGATCTGTTTATCTCCCTTCTGACTATCTCTGATCTGTTTATCTCCCTTCTGACTACCTCTGATCTGTTTATCTCACTTCTGACTATCTCTGATCTGTTTATCTCCCTTCTGACTACGATATGTTTATCTCCCTTCTGACTACCTCTGATCTGTTTATCTCCCTTCTGACTATCTCTGATCTGTTTATCTCCTTTCTGACTATCTCTGATCTGTTTATCTCCCTTCTGCCTATATCTAATCTGTTTATCTCCCTTCTGCCTGTCTCTTATCTTTTATCTCCTTTCTGACTATCGCTGATCTGTTTATCTCCCTTTTGACTATGATCTGTTTATCTCCCTTCTCCCTATCTCTGATCTGTTTATCTCCCTTCTGACTATCTCTGATCTGTTTATCTCCCTTCTGACTATCTCTGATCCGCTTATCTCCCTTCTGCCTATCTCTGATATGTTTTTCTCCCTTCTGTCTGTCTCGGATCTGTTTATCTCCCTTCTGACTGTCTCTGATCTGTTTATCTCCCTTCTGACTATCTCTGATCTGTTTATCTCTCTCCTGACTATCTCTGATCCGTCTATCTCCCTTCTGACTATCTCTGATCTGTTTATCTCCCTTCTGCCTATGATATGTATCTCTCTTCTGACTATATCTGATCTGTTTATCCCCTTCTGACTATCTGTGATCTGTTTATCTCCCTTCTGACTATCTGTGATCTGTTTATCTTCCTTCTGACTATCTCTGATCTATTTATCTCCTTTCTGACTATGATCTGTTTATCTCCTTTCTGCCTATCTCTGATCCGTTTATCTCCCTTCTGCCTGTCTCTGATCTGTTTATCTCCCTTCTGACTATCTCTGATCTGTTTATCTCCCTTCTGCCTGTCTCTGATCTGTTTATCTCCCTTCTGACTACCTCTGATCTGTTTGTCTCCCTTCTGCCTATATCTGATCTGCTTATCTCCCTTCGGCCTGTCTCTGATCTGTTTATCTCCATTGTGACTATCTCTGATCTGTTATCTCCCTTCTGACTATCTCTGATCTGTCAATCTCCCTTCTGACTATCTCTGATCTGTATACCCTCCATTGTGACTATCTCTGATCGGTTTATCTCCTTACTGACTATCTCTGATCTGTTCATCTCCCTTCCGACTATCTCTGATCTGTTTATCTCCCGTCTGACTATCTCTGATCTTTTTATCTCCCTTCTGACTATCTCTGATCCGTATCTCTTTATCTCCATTGTGACTATCTCTGATCTGTTTAACTCCCTTCTGACTATCTCTGATCTGTTTATCTCCCTTCTGCCTATATCTGATCTGTTTAGCTCCCTGTTTATCTCCATTGTGACTATCTCTGATCTGTTATCTCCCTTCTGACTATATCTGATCTGTTCATCTCCCTTCTGACTATCTCTGATCTGTATACCATCCATTGTGACTAAATCTGATCGGTTCATCTCCCTACTGACTATCTCTGATCTGTTCATCTCCCTTCTGACTATCTCTGATCTGTTTATCTCCCGTCTGACTATCTCTGATCTTTTTATCTCCCTTCTGACTATCTCTGATCCGTATCTCTTTATCTCCATTGTGACTATCTCTGATCTGTTTAACTCCCTTCTGACTATCTCTGATCTGTTTATCTCCCTTCTGCCTATATCTGATCTGTTTATCTCCCTGTTTATCTCCATTGTGACTATCTCTGATCTGTTATCTCCCTTCTGATTATCTCTGATCTGTTCATCTCCCTTCTGACTATCTCTGATCTGTATACCCTCCATTGTGACTATCTCTGATCGGTTTATCTCCCTTCTGACTATCTCTGATCTGTTCATCTCCCTTTTGACTATGATCTGTTTATCTCCCTTCTGCCTATCTCTGATCTGTTTATCTCCCTTCTGACTATCTCTGATCTGTTTATCTCACTTCTGCCTGCCCCTGATCTGTTATCTCCTTTCTGACTATCTCTGATCTGTTCATCTCCCTTTTGACTATGATCTGTTTATCTCCCTTCTGCCTATCTCTGATCTGTTTATCTCCCTTCTGACTATCTCTGATCTGTTTATCTCCCTTCTGACTACCTCTGATCTGTTTATCTCACTTCTGACTATCTCTGATCTGTTTATCTCCCTTCTGACTACGATATGTTTATCTCCCTTCTGACTACCTCTGATCTGTTTATCTCCCTTCTGACTATCTCTGATCTGTTTATCTCCTTTCTGACTATCTCTGATCTGTTTATCTCCCTTCTGCCTATATCTAATCTGTTTATCTCCCTTCTGCCTGTCTCTTATCTTTTATCTCCTTTCTGACTATCGCTGATCTGTTTATCTCCCTTTTGACTATGATCTGTTTATCTCCCTTCTCCCTATCTCTGATCTGTTTATCTCCCTTCTGACTATCTCTGATCTGTTTATCTCCCTTCTGACTATCTCTGATCCGCTTATCTCCCTTCTGCCTATCTCTGATATGTTTTTCTCCCTTCTGTCTGTCTCGGATCTGTTTATCTCCCTTCTGACTGTCTCTGATCTGTTTATCTCCCTTCTGACTATCTCTGATCTGTTTATCTCTCTCCTGACTATCTCTGATCCGTCTATCTCCCTTCTGACTATCTCTGATCTGTTTATCTCCCTTCTGCCTATGATATGTATCTCTCTTCTGACTATATCTGATCTGTTTATCCCCTTCTGACTATCTGTGATCTGTTTATCTCCCTTCTGACTATCTGTGATCTGTTTATCTTCCTTCTGACTATCTCTGATCTATTTATCTCCTTTCTGACTATGATCTGTTTATCTCCTTTCTGCCTATCTCTGATCCGTTTATCTCCCTTCTGCCTGTCTCTGATCTGTTTATCTCCCTTCTGACTATCTCTGATCTGTTTATCTCCCTTCTGCCTGTCTCTGATCTGTTTATCTCCCTTCTGACTACCTCTGATCTGTTTGTCTCCCTTCTGCCTATATCTGATCTGCTTATCTCCCTTCGGCCTGTCTCTGATCTGTTTATCTCCATTGTGACTATCTCTGATCTGTTATCTCCCTTCTGACTATCTCTGATCTGTCAATCTCCCTTCTGACTATCTCTGATCTGTATACCCTCCATTGTGACTATCTCTGATCGGTTTATCTCCTTACTGACTATCTCTGATCTGTTCATCTCCCTTCCGACTATCTCTGATCTGTTTATCTCCCGTCTGACTATCTCTGATCTTTTTATCTCCCTTCTGACTATCTCTGATCCGTATCTCTTTATCTCCATTGTGACTATCTCTGATCTGTTTAACTCCCTTCTGACTATCTCTGATCTGTTTATCTTCCTTCTGACTATCTCTGATCTGTTTATCTCCCTTCTGCCTATGATATGTATCTCTCTTCTGACTATATCTGATCTGTTTATCCCCTTCTGACTATCTGTGATCTGTTTATCTCCCTTCTGACTATCTGTGATCTGTTTATCTTCCTTCTGACTATCTCTGATCTATTTATCTCCTTTCTGACTATGATCTGTTTATCTCCTTTCTGCCTATCTCTGATCCGTTTATCTCCCTTCTGCCTGTCTCTGATCTGTTTATCTCCCTTCTGACTATCTCTGATCTGTTTATCTCCCTTCTGCCTGTCTCTGATCTGTTTATCTCCCTTCTGACTACCTCTGATCTGTTTGTCTCCCTTCTGCCTATATCTGATCTGCTTATCTCCCTTCGGCCTGTCTCTGATCTGTTTATCTCCATTGTGACTATCTCTGATCTGTTATCTCCCTTCTGACTATCTCTGATCTGTCAATCTCCCTTCTGACTATCTCTGATCTGTATACCCTCCATTGTGACTATCTCTGATCGGTTTATCTCCCTACTGACTATCTCTGATCTGTTCATCTCCCTTCCGACTATCTCTGATCTGTTTATCTCCCGTCTGACTATCTCTGATCTTTTTATCTCCCTTCTGACTATCTCTGATCCGTATCTCTTTATCTCCATTGTGACTATCTCTGATCTGTTTATCTCCCTTCTTCCTATATCTGATCTGTTTATCTCCCTTCTGCCTGTCTCTGATCTGTTTATCTCCCTTCTGCCTGTCTCCGATCTGTTTATCTCCATTGTGACTATCTCTGATCTGTTATCTCCCTTCTGACTATCTCTGATATGTTTATTTCCCTTCCGACTATATCTGATCTGTTTGTCTCCCTTTGGACTATCTCTAAGCCGTTTATCTCCCTTCTGACTATCTCTGATCTGTTTATCTCCCTTTTGACTATTTCTAATCCGTTTATCTCCTTTATGACTATCTCGGATTTGTTTATCTCCCTTCTGACTTTCTCTAATCCGTTTATCTCCCTTCTGACTACTTCTGATATGTTGACTTCTCTTTTGCCTATATCTGATCTGTTTATCTCCCTTCTGCCTGTCTCTGATATGTTTATCTCCCTTCTGCCTGTCTCTGAACTGTTTATCTCCATTGTGACTATCTCTGATCTGTTTATCTCCCTTCTGACTAAGTCTGATATGTTTATCTCCCTTCTGACTCTCTCTGGTCTGTTTATCTCCCTTCTGCCTGCCTCTGATCTGTTATCTCCTTTCTGCCTATCTCTGATCTGTTTATCGCCCTTCTGACTATCTCTGATCTGTTTATCTCCCTTCTGACTATCTCTGATCTGTTTATCTCACTTCTGACTATCTCTGATCTGTTTATCTCCCTTCTGACTAAGATATGTTTATCTCCCTTCTGACTACCTCTGATCTGTTTATCTCCCTTCTGACTATCTCTGATCTGTTTATCTCCCTTCTGACTAAGATATGTTTATCTCCCTTCTGACTACCTCTGATCTGTTTATCTCCCTTCTGACTATCTCTGATCTGTTTATCTCCTTTCTGACTATCTCTGATCTGTTTATCTCCCTTCTGCCTATATCTGATCTGTTTATCTCCCTGTTTATCTCCATTGTGACTATCTCTGATCTGTTATCTCCCTTCTGACTATATCTGATCTGTTCATCTCCCTTCTGACTATCTCTGATCTGTATACCCTCCATTGTGACTAAATCTGATCGGTTTATCTCCCTATTGACTATCTCTGATCTGTTCATCTCCCTTCTGACTATCTCTGATCTGTTTATCTCCCGTCTGACTATCTCTGATCTTTTTATCTCCCTTCTGACTATCTCTGATCCGTATCTCTTTATCTCCATTGTGACTATCTCTGATCTGTTTAACTCCCTTCTGACTATCTCTGATCTGTTTATCTCCCTTCTTCCTATATCTGATCTGTTTATCTCCCTTCTGCCTGTCTCTGATCGGTTTATCTCCCTTCTGCCTGTCTCTGATCTGTTTATCTCCATTGTGACTATCTCTGATCTGTTATCTCCCTTCTGACTATCTCTAATCCACTTATCTCCCTTCTGACTATGTCTGATATGTTTATTTCCCTTCCGACTATATCTGATCTGTTTATCTCCCTTTGGACTATCTCTAAGCCGTTTATCCCCCTTCTGACTATCTCTGATCTGTTTATCTCCCTTTTGACTATTTCTAATCCGTTTATCTCCTTTATGACTATCTCGGATCTGTTTATCTCCATTGTGACTATCTCTGATCTGTTATCTCCCTTCTGACTCTCTCAGGTCTGTTTATCTCCCTTCTGACTATGATATGTTTATCTTCCTTCTGACTACCTCTGATCTGTTTATCTCCCTTCTGACTATCTCTGATCTGTTTATCTCCCTTTTGACTATTTCTAATCCGTTTATCTCCTTTATGACTATCTCGGATCTGTTTATCTCCCTTCTGACTACTTCTGATATGTTGACTTCTCTTTTGCCTATATCTGATCTGTTTATCTCCCGTCTGACTATCTCTGATCTTTTTATCTCCCTTCTGACTATCTCTGATCCGTATCTCTTTATCTCCATTGTGACTATCTCTGATCTGTTTAACTCCCTTCTAACTATCTCTGATCTGTTTATCTCCCTTCTTCCTATATCTGATCTGTTTATCTCCCTTCTGCCTGTCTCTGATCTGTTTATCTCCCTTCTGCCTGTCTCCGATCTGTTTATCTCCATTGTGACTATCTCTGATCTGTTATCTCCCTTCTGACTATCTCTGATATGTTTATTTCCCTTCCGACTATATCTGATCTGTTTGTCTCCCTTTGGACTATCTCTAAGCCGTTTATCTCCCTTCTGACTACTTCTGATATGTTGACTTCTCTTTTGCCTATATCTGATCTGTTTATCTCCCTTTTGACTATTTCTAATCCGTTTATCTCCTTTATGACTATCTCGGATCTGTTTATCTCCCTTCTGACTTTCTCTAATCCGTTTATCTCCCTTCTGACTACTTCTGATATGTTGACTTCTCTTTTGCCTATATCTGATCTGTTTATCTCCCTTCTGCCTGTCTCTGATATGTTTATCTCCCTTCTGCCTGTCTCTGATCTGTTTATCTCCATTGTGACTATCTCTGATCTGTTTATCTCCCTTCTGACTAAGTCTGATATGTTTATCTCCCTTCTGACTCTCTCTGGTCTGTTTATCTCCCTTCTGCCTATCTCTGATCTGTTTATCGCCCTTCTGACTATCTCTGATCTGTTTATCTCCCTTCTGACTATCTCTGATCTGTTTATCTCACTTCTGACTATCTCTGATCTGTTTATCTCCCTTCTGACTAAGATATGTTTATCTCCCTTCTGACTACCTCTGATCTGTTTATCTCCCTTCTGACTATCTCTGATCTGTTTATCTCCTTTCTGACTATCTCTGATCTGTTTATCTCCCTTCTGCCTATATCTGATCTGTTTATCTCCCTGTTTATCTCCATTGTGACTATCTCTGATCTGTTATCTCCCTTCTGACTATATCTGATCTGTTCATCTCCCTTCTGACTATCTCTGATCTGTATACCCTCCATTGTGACTAAATCTGATCGGTTTATCTCCCTATTGACTATCTCTGATCTGTTCATCTCCCTTCTGACTATCTCTGATCTGTTTATCTCCCGTCTGACTATCTCTGATCTTTTTATCTCCCTTCTGACTATCTCTGATCCGTATCTCTTTATCTCCATTGTGACTATCTCTGATCTGTTTAACTCCCTTCTCACTATCTCTGATCTGTTTATCTCCCTTCTTCCTATATCTGATCTGTTTATCTCCCTTCTGCCTGTCTCTGATCGGTTTATCTCCCTTCTGCCTGTCTCTGATCTGTTTATCTCCATTGTGACTATCACTGATCTGTTATCTCCCTTCTGACTATCTCTAATCCACTTATCTCCCTTCTGACTATGTCTGATATGTTTATTTCCCTTCCGACTATATCTGATCTGTTTATCTCCCTTTGGACTATCTCTAAACCGTTTATCCCCCTTCTGACTATCTCTGATCTGTTTATCTCCCTTTTGACTATTTCTAATCCGTTTATCTCCTTTATGACTATCTCGGATCTGTTATCTCCCTTCTGACTCTCTCTGGTCTGTTTATCTCCCTTCTGACTATGATATGTTTATCTTCCTTCTGACTATCTCTGATCTGTTTATCTCCCGTCTGACTATCTCTGATCTTTTTATCTCCCTTCTGACTATCTCTGATCCGTATCTCTTTATCTCCATTGTGACTATCTCTGATCTGTTTAACTCCCTTCTGACTATCTCTGATCTGTTTATCTCCCTTCTTCCTATATCTGATCTGTTTATCTCCCTTCTGCCTGTCTCTGATCGGTTTATCTCCCTTCTGCCTGTCTCTGATCTGTTTATCTCCATTGTGACTATCTCTGATCTGTTATCTCCCTTCTGACTATCTCTAATCCACTTATCTCCCTTCTGACTATGTCTGATATGTTTATTTCCCTTCCGACTATATCTGATCTGTTTATCTCCCTTTGGACTATCTCTAAACCGTTTATCCCCCTTCTGACTATCTCTGATCTGTTTATCTCCCTTTTGACTATTTCTAATCCGTTTATCTCCATTGTGACTATCTCGGATCTGTTATCTCCCTTCTGACTCTCTCTGGTCTGTTTATCTCCCTTCTGACTATGATATGTTTATCTTCCTTCTGACTACCTCTGATCTGTTGATCTCCCTTCTGACTATCTCTTATCTGTTCATCTCCCTTCTGCCTATATCTGATCTGTTTATCTCCCTTCTGCCTGCCTCTGATCTGTTATCTCCTTTCTAACTATCTCTGATCTGTTCATCTCCCTTTTGAGTATGATCTGTTTATCTCCCTTCGGCCTATCTCTGATCTGTTTATCTCCCTTCTCACTATCTCTGATCTGTTTATCTCCCTTCTGACTATCTCTGATCTGTTTATCTCACTTCTGACTATCTCTGATCTGTTTATCTCCCTTCTGACTATGATATGTTTATCTCCCTTCTGACTACCTCTGATCTGTTTATCTCCCTTCTGACTATCTCTGATCTGTTTATCTCCTTTCTGACTATCTCTGATCTGTTTATCTCCCTTCTGCCTATATCTGATCTGTTTATCTCCCTGTTTATCTCCATTGTGACTATCTCTGATCTGTTATCTCCCTTCTGACTATCTCTGATCTGTTCATCTCCCTTCTGACTATCTCTGATCTGCATACCCTCCATTGTGACTATCTCTGATCGGTTTATCTCCCTACTGACTATCTCTGATCTGTTCATCTCCCTTCTGACTATCTCTGATCTGTTTATCTCCCGTCTGACTATCTCTGATCTTTTTATCTCCCTTCTGACTATCTCTGATCCGTATCTCTTTATCTCCATTGTGACTATCTCTGATCTGTTTATCTCCCTTCTCACTATCTCTGATCTGTTTATCTCCCTTCTGACTATCTCTGATCTGTTTATCTCACTTCTGACTATCTCTGATCTGTTTATCTCCCTTCTGACTATGATATGTTTATCTCCCTTCTGACTACCTCTGATCTGTTTATCTCCCTTCTGACTATCTCTGATCTGTTTATCTCCTTTCTGACTATCTCTGATCTGTTTATCTCCCTTCTGCCTATATCTGATCTGTTTATCTCCCTGTTTATCTCCATTGTGACTATCTCTGATCTGTTATCTCCCTTCTGACTATATCTGATCTGTTCATCTCCCTTCTGACTATCTCTGATCTGCATACCCTCCATTGTGACTATCTCTGATCGGTTTATCTCCCTACTGACTATCTCTGATCTGTTCATCTCCCTTCTGACTATCTCTGATCTGTTTATCTCCCGTCTGACTATCTCTGATCTTTTTATCTCCCTTCTGACTATCTCTGATCCGTATCTCTTTATCTCCATTGTGACTATCTCTGATCTGTTTAACTCCCTTCTGACTATCTCTGATCTGTTTATCTCCCTTCTTCCTATATCTGATCTGTTTATCTCCCTTCTGCCTGTCTCTGATCTGTTTATCTCCATTGTGACTATCTCTGATCTGTTATCTCCCTTCTGACTATCTCTGATCTGTTTATATCCCTTCTGACTATGTCTGATATGTTTATTTCCCTTCCGACTATATCTGATCTGTTTATCCCCCTTTGGACTATCTCTAAGCCGTTTATCTCCCTTCTGACTATCTCTGATCTGTTTATCTCCCTTTTGACTATTTCTAATCCGTTTATCTCCTTTATGACTATCTCGGATCTGTTTATCTCCCTTCTGACTACTTCTGATATGTTGACTTCTCTTTTGCCTATATCTGATCTGTTTATCTCCCTTCTGCCTGTCTCTGATCTGTTTATCTCCCTTCTGCCTGTCTCTGATCTGTTTATCTCCATTGTGACTATCTCTGATCTGTTTATCTCCCTTCTGACTAAGTCTGATATGTTTATCTCCCTTCTGACTATCTCTGATCTGTTTATCTCCCTTCTGCCTGTCTCTGATCTGTTTATCTCCATTGTGACTATCTCTGATCTGTTTATCTCCCTTCTGACTATCTCTGATCTGTTTATCTCCCTTCTGACTAAGTCTGATATGTTTATCTCCCTTCTTACTATCTGTGATCTGTTTATCTCCCTTTTGACTATCTCTGATCTGTTAATCTCCATTGTGACTATCTCTGATCTGTTTATCTCCCTTCTGCCTGTCTCTGATCTGTTTATCTCCATTGTGACTATCTCTGATCTTTTTATCTCCCTTCTGACTATCTCTGATCCGTATCTCTTTATCTCCATTGTGACTATCTCTGATCTGTTTAACTCCCTTCTGACTATCTCTGATCTGTTTATCTCCCTTCTTCCTATATCTGATCTGTTTATCTCCCTTCTGCCTGTCTCTGATCTGTTTATCTCCATTGTGACTATCTCTGATCTGTTATCTCCCTTCTGACTATCTCTAATCCACTTATCTCCCTTCTGACTATGTCTGATATGTTTAATTCCCTTCCGACTATATCTGATCTGTTTATCTCCCTTTGGACTATCTCTAAGCCGTTTATCTCCCTTCTGCCTGTCTCTGATCTGTTTATCTCCATTGTGACTATCTCTGATCTGTTTATCTCCCTTCTGCCTGTCTCTGATCTGTTTATCTCAATTGTGACTATCTCTGATCTGTTATCTCCCTTCTGACTATCTCTGATCTGTTTATCTCCCTTCTGACTATCTCTGATCTGTTTATCTCCCTTCTGACTATGATATGTTTATCTCCCTTCTGACTATCTCTGATCTGTTTATCTCCCTTCTGACTATCTCTGATCCGTTTATCTCCCTTCAGGCTCTGATGTGTTTATTTCCCTGCAAGCCATCTTTCATGTGTTAACGCTCCTCTCCTATATTTTTATTATTCGACTCAACTTGAACCACTCACCCCGCTGGCCCGTATCTCGACCTGAGACAACGACCCGACCGCTCGGTGCAGACAGCGTGCCGCCTCTTCCCTTTTACTTGCGCTGATCTATGAAGCAACATGGTGGATCCTACGACCCCCCCCCCCCCCGTCCAGATACCCCCCCCCCACCACCCTCGATATGTGTCACAACCGGATGGCAGGCAGCGAATATCGATAAAATATAGGGCAAGGATTGCCGGTCCCGCCAGTCACTGTGGTTGTGGGTTTAATGGCTGGCCGAGCTGAACGATGGCCAGGGATGAACGGAGGGGCGGGCTTTATGGCGACTCGACCAGGCGAGCCTCAGGGCGGCCGCTTCCGCACAGGAATGTCACTCTCCGTCGCTGGAGGGCACTGCGGGCTGGAGAACATCCGGAGTTGATCAATGACGTCTATCAGAAGGTTTCCCGAAGCCCGGCTCCCGGCGTATCTCGTCGCCTCGATTACTGGGCCTCGGCCACGCATCAGGGCTCACACCAACCCATTGATGACCCACCCTGTGACAAACCACTTTTATCGTAAATCCCAGATCCAACTTTCTCTTCCAATCAAATGCCACTTTGCAGACTGGTTGGAGCTTGTCACGTGGTTATGGTCACGTGATAGAGTCGCCAGCTGCCAACTCAACCAAAGTTATAATAACCAGATAAAACAGAAAATATTGCTATGAAAAGATATGCCGCATTAGGACTCCATAACACAAACAATTCCACTGTGGGACTCCATAACGGAAGGAGAGTTCCCTTTAAGACTTCACGATGGAGAGAGTTCCCACTGAAAGAGACCCGTATTTGTTCCTGTTGAGCTAGTTCCACGTGTTATCCTCACAAATTAGCCATTTATCGTCTCACAACGTGTCGGGGTCCGATCTGTCAGACGTTCCCCTGGGACGAACCCAAACTGACACATCCCTGATTGGTTCAGACAATGTGTCGCCCTCAGCTCCAACGACCTTCATTCTGAGGCGCAGTATCTGTTCCGCCATCTTGAATGTTTCTGGTGTTCCAATGTTATATGTTATATGGCGCTGTCAGGTTCCATTGCCTGCTATCCACGCATTCATTTAATCAGTAGCGGCCTCTTAGCTGTCTCGTATGTTCAGAGTTTATATAGAGCCACACAGTGTTATTGTAGGTCTCTATATATATCTGACATATATAGAGAGAGCGTCTAATGACACTGGATATCTCTGCTCGGATGTGACCTGTATCATTAACCGAATTAATTGTATCTCTATATGGCAGATAGATATCGAGGCCGATTAATGATAATAGATGGCTCCGCCATTCACTCTACCCCTAACGTTTTCTTTATATGACTGTTTGGCAGCATTACGTTGTCTCAATATAACGGCTCTCTGGCGCCGATACACTCTGTTGTTGTGTGGTATCCATGGCCTGATATACGCATGTTAACCGGATGACTTTAGACTAATGACCTAAGGTCGTTATTATGGTTTATCGTATCCTTGGTTACCATTACGGGCGTTTGGTTTATCTTACCGAAGTGAAACCGGAACCAGATAACGTGATCCTGTGCGTTGTCCTCGTGGCAGCGGCCTGCTGACTGCTGACTGAGGTACCGGACCCCCAGCCGCGATCTGCTGACTGCTGACTGAGGTACCGGACCCCCAGCCGCGGCCTGCTGACTGCTGACTGAGGTACCGGACCCCAAGCCGCGGCCTGCTGACTGCTGACTGAGGTACCGGACCCCCAGGCGCGGTCTGCTGACTGCTGACTGAGGTACCGGACCCCCAGCCGCGGCCTGCTGACTGCTGACTGAGGTACCGGACCCCCAGCCGCGGCCTGCTGACTGCTGACTGAGGTACCGGACCCCCAGCCGCGGCCTGCTGACTGCTGACTGAGGTACCGGACCCCCAGCCGCGGCCTGCTGACTGCTGACTGAGGTACCGGACCCCCAGCCGCGGCCTGCTGACTGCTGACTGAGGTACCGGACCCCCAGCCGCGGCCTGCTGACTGCTGACTGAGGTACCGGACCCCCAGCCGCGGCCTGCTGACTGCTGACTGAGGTACCGGACCCCCAGCCGCGGCCTGCTGACTGCTGACTGAGGTACCGGACCCCCAGCCGCGGCCTGCTGACTGCTGACTGAGGTACCGGACCCCCAGCCGCGGCCTGCTGACTGCTGACTAAAGTACCGGACCCCCAGCCGCGGCCTGCTGACTGCTGACTGAGGTACCGGACCCCCAGCCGCGGCCTGCTGACTGCTGACTGAGGTACCGGACCCCCAGCCGCGGCCTGCTGACTGAGGTACCGGACCCCCAGCCGCGGCCTGCTGACTGCTGACTGAGGTACCGGACCCCCAGCCGCGGCCTGCTGACTGCTGACTGAAGTACCGGACCCCCAGCCGCGGCCTGCTGACTGCTGACTGAGGTACCGGACCCCCAGCCGCGGCCTGCTGACTGCTGACTGAGGTACCGGACCCCCAGCCGCGGCCTGCTGACTGCTGACTGAGGTACCGGACCCCCAGCCGCGGCCTGCTGACTGCTGACTGAGGTACCGGACCCCCAGCCGCGGCCTGCTGACTGCTGACTGAGGTACCGGACCCCCAGCCGCGGCCTGCTGACTGCTGACTGAGGTACCGGACCCCCAGCCGCGGCCTGCTGACTGCTGACTGAGGTACCGGACCCCCAGCCGCGGCCTGCTGACTGCTGACTGAGGTACCGGACCCCCAGCCGCGGCCTGCTGACTGCTGACTAAAGTACCGGACCCCCAGCCGCGGCCTGCTGACTGCTGACTGAGGTACCGGACCCCCAGCCGCGGCCTGCTGACTGCTGACTGAGGTACCGGACCCCCAGCCGCGGCCTGCTGACTGAGGTACCGGACCCCCAGCCGCGGCCTGCTGACTGCTGACTGAGGTACCGGACCCCCAGCCGCGGCCTGCTGACTGCTGACTGAAGTACCGGACCCCCAGCCGCGGCCTGCTGACTGCTGACTGAGGTACCGGACCCCCAGCCGCGGCCTGCTGACTGCTGACTGAGGTACCGGACCCCCAGCCGCGGCCTGCTGACTGCTGACTGAGGTACCGGACCCCCAGCCGCGGCCTGCTGACTGCTGACTGAGGTACCGGACCCCCAGCCGCGGCCTGCTGACTGCTGACTGAGGTACCGGACCCCCAGCCGCGGCCTGCTGACTGCTGACTGAGGTACCGGACCCCCAGCCGCGGCCTGCTGACTGCTGACTGAGGTACCGGACCCCCAGCGAGTGTGCAGCGGTAAACACCGGGGGGGATAGGGGGAGAGATCCCCAATACCCGACACACAGTGTGTATCACATTATACACAGGGGGAGAGAGGGGGAGAGATCCGCAATACCCGACACACAGTGTGTATCACATTATACACAGGGGGAGAGAGGGGGAGAGATCCGCAATGCCCGACACACAGTGTGTATCACATTATACACAGGGGGAGAGAGGGGGAGAGATCCCCAATACCCGACACACAGTGTGTATCACATTATACACAGGGGGAGAGAGGGGGAGAGATCCGCAATGCCCGACACACAGTGTGTATCACATTATACACAGGGGGAGAGAGGGGGAGAGATCCCCAATACCCGACACACAGTGTGTATCACATTATACACAGGTGGAGATAGGGGGAGAGATCCGCAATGCCCGACACACAGTGTGTATCACATTATACACAGGGGGAGAGAGGGGGAGAGATCCCCAATACCCGACACACAGTGTGTATCACATTATACACAGGTGGAGATAGGGGGAGAGATCCGCAATGCCCGACACACAGTGTGTATCACATTATACACAGGGGGAGATAGGGGGAGAGATCCCCAATACCCGACACACAGTGTGTATCACATTATACACAGGGGGAGATAGGGGGAGAGATCCGCAATACCCGACACACAGTGTGTGTCACATTATACACAGGGGGAGATAGGGGGAGAGATCCGCAATGCCCGACACACAGTGTGTATCACATTATACACAGGGGGAGAGAGGGGGAGAGATCCCCAATGCCCGACACACAGTGTGTATCACATTATACACAGGTGGAGATAGGGGGAGAGATCCGCAATGCCCGACACACAGTGTGTATCACATTATACACAGGGGGAGATAGGGGGAGAGATCCCCAATACCCGACACACAGTGTGTATCACATTATACACAGGGGGAGATAGGGGGAGAGATCCGCAATACCCGACACACAGTGTGTGTCACATTATACACAGGGGGAGATAGGGGGAGAGATCCCCAATACCCGACACACAGTGTGTATCACAGTATACACAGGGGGAGAGAGGGGGAGAGATCCCCAATGCCCGACACACAGTGTGTATCACATTATACACAGGGGGAGATAGGGGGAGAGATCCGCAATGCCCGACACACAGTGTGTTTCACATTATACACAGGGGGAGATAGGGGGAGAGATCCCCAATACACGACACACAGTGAGTATCACATTATACACAGGGGGAGAGAGGGGGAGAGATCCCCAATGCCCGACACACAGTGTGTATCACATTATACACAGGGGGAGATAGGGGGAGAGATCCGCAATACCCGACACGCAGTGTGTATCACATTATACACAGGTGGAGATAGGGGGAGATATCCGCAATGCCCGACACACAGTGTGTATCACATTATACACATGGGGAGATAGGGGGAGAGATCCCCAATACCCGACATACAGTGTGTATCACATTATACACAGGGGGAGATAGGGGGAGAGATCCGCAATGCCCGACACACAGTGTGTATCACATTATACACAGGGGGAGATAGGGGGAGAGATCCGCAATGCCCGACACACAGTGTGTATCACATTATACACAGGGGGAGATAGGGGGAGAGATCCGCAATGCCCGACACACAGTGTGTATCACATTATACACAGGGGGAGATAGGGGGAGAGATCCGCAATGCCCGACACACAGTGTGTATCACATTATACACAGGGGGAGATAGGGGGAGAGATCCGCAATGCCCGACACACAGTGTGTATCACATTATACACAGGGGGAGATAGGGGGAGAGATCCGCAATGCCCGACACACAGTGTGTATCACATTATACACAGGGGGAGAGAGGGGGAGAGATCCCCAATGCCCGACACACAGCGTGTATCACATTATACACAGGGGGAGATAGGGGGAGAGATCCGCAATACCCGACACACAGTGTGTATCACATTATACACAGGTGGAGATAGGGGGAGATATCCGCAATGCCCGACACACAGTGTGTATCACATTATACACATGGGGAGATAGGGGGAGAGATCCCCAATACCCGACACACAGTGTGTATCACATTATACACAGGGGGAGATAGGGGGAGAGATCCGCAATGCCCGACACACAGTGTGTATCACATTATACACAGGGGGAGATAGGGGGAGAGATCCGCAATGCCCGACACACAGTGTGTATCACATTATACACAGGGGGAGATAGGGGGAGAGATCCGCAATGCCCGACACACAGTATGTATCACATTATACACAGGGGGAGATAGGGGGAGAGATCCGCAATACCCGACACACAGTGTGTATCACATTATACACAGGGGGAGATAGGGGGAGAGATCCGCAATGCCCGACACACAGTGTGTATCACATTATACACAGGGGGAGATAGGGGGAGAGATCCGCAATGCCCGACACACAGTGTGTATCACATTATATACAGGGGGAGATAGGGGGAGAGATCCGCAATGCCCGACACACAGTGTGTATCACATTATACACAGGGGGAGATAGGGGGAGAGATCCGCAATGCCCGACACACAGTGTGTTTCACATTATACACAGGGGGAGATAGGGGGAGAGATCCCCAATACCCGACACACAGTGTGTATCACATTATACACAGGGGGAGATAGGGGGAGAGATCCCCAATACCCGACACACAGTGTGTATCACATTATACACAGGGGGAGATAGGGGGAGAGATCCGCAATACCCGACACACAGTGTGTATCACATTATACACAGAGGGAGATAGGGGGAGAGATCCGCAATACCCGACACACAGTGTGTATCACATTATACACAGGGGGAGATAGAGGGAGAGATCCCCAATACCCGACACACAGTGTGTATCACATTATACACAGGGGGAGATAGGGGGAGAGATCCCCAATACCCGACACACAGTGTGTATCACATTATACACAGGGGGAGATAGGGGGAGAGATCCCCAATACCCGACACACAGTGTGTATCACATTATACACAGGGGGAGATAGGGGGAGAGATCCCCAATACCCGACACACAGTGTGTATCACATTATACACAGGGGGAGATAGGGGGAGAGATCCGCAATACCCGACACACAGTGTGTATCACATTATACACAGGGGGAGATAGGGGGAGAGATCCCCAATACCCGACACACAGTGTGTATCACATTATACACAGGGGGAGATAGGGGGAGAGATCCCCAATACCCGACACACAGTGTGTATCACATTATACACAGGGGGAGATAGGGGGAGAGATCCCCAATACCCGACACACAGTGTGTATCACATTATACACAGGGGGAGATAGGGGGAGAGATCCGCAATACCCGACACACAGTGTGTATCACATTATACACAGGGGGAGATAGGGGGAGAGATCCGCAATGCCCGACACACAGTGTGTATCACATTATACACAGGGGGAGATAGGGGGAGAGATCCCCAATACCCGACACACAGTGTGTATCGCATTATACACAGGGGGAGATAGGGGGAGAGATCCGCAATACCCGACACACAGTGTGTATCACATTATACACAGGGGGAGATAGGAGGAGAGATCCCCAATACCCGACACACAGTGTGTATCACATTATACACAGGGGGAGATAGGGGGAGAGATCCCCAATACCCGACACACAGTGTGTATCACATTATACACAGGGGGAGATAGGGGGAGAGATCCGCAATACCCGACACACAGTGTGTATCACATTATACACAGGTGGAGATAGGGGGAGAGATCCGCAATGCCCGACACACAGTGTGTATCACATTATACACAGGGGGAGATAGGGGGAGAGATCCCCAATACCCGACACACAGTGTGTATCACATTATACACAGGGGGAGATAGGGGGAGAGATCCACAATACCCGACACACAGTGTGTATCACATTATACACAGGGGGAGATAGGGGGAGAGATCCCCAATGCCCGACACACAGTGTGTATCACATTATACACAGGGGGAGAGAGGGGGAGAGATCCGCAATACCCGACACACAGTGTGTATCACATTATACACAGGGGGAGATAGGGGGAGAGATCCGCAATGCCCGACACACAGTGTGTATCACATTATACACAGGGGGAGATAGGGGGAGAGATCCCCAATACCCGACACACAGTGTGTATCGCATTATACACAGGGGGAGATAGGGGGAGAGATCCGCAATACCCGACACACAGTGTGTATCACATTATACACAGGGGGAGATAGGGGGAGAGATCCGCAATGTCCAACACACAGTGTGTATCACATTATACACAGGGGGAGATAGGGGGAGAGATCCCCAATGCCCGACACACAGTGTGTATCACATTATACACAGGGGGAGATAGGGGGAGAGATCCGCAATACCCGACACACAGTGTGTATCACATTATACACAGGGGGAGATAGGGGGAGAGATCCGCAATGTCCAACACACAGTGTGTATCACATTATACACAGGGGGAGATAGGGGGAGAGATCCCCAATGCCCGACACACAGTGTGTATCACATTATACACAGGGGGAGATAGGGGGAGAGATCCGCAATACCCGACACACAGTGTGTATCACATTATACACAGGGGAGATAGGGGGAGAGATCCGCAATGCCCGACACACAGTGTGTATCACATTATACACAGGGGGAGATAGGGGGAGAGATCCGCAATACCCGACACACAGTGTGTATCACATTATACACAGGGGGAGATAGGGGGAGAGATCCGCAATACTCGACACACAGTGTGTATCACATTATACACAGGGGGAGATAGGGGGAGAGATCCGCAATACCCGACACACAGTGTGTATCACATTATACACAGGGGGAGATAGGGGGAGGGATCCGCAATGCCCGACACACAGTGTGTATCACATTATACACAGGGGGAGATAGGGGGAGAGATCCGCAATACCCGACACACAGTGTGTATCACATTATACACAGGGGGAGATAGGGGGAGAGATCCGCAATGCCCGACACACAGTGTGTATCACATTATACACAGGGGGAGATAGGGGGAGAGATCCGCAATACCCGACACACAGTGTGTATCACATTATACACAGGGGGAGATAGGGGGAGAGATCCGCAATACCCGACACACAGTGTGTATCACATTATACACAGGGGGAGATAGGGGGAGAGATCCGCAATGCCCGACACACAGTGTGTATCACATTATACACAGGGGGAGATAGGGGGAGAGATCCGCAATACCCGACACACAGTGTGTATCACATTATACACAGGGGGAGATAGGGGGAAAGATCCGCTATACCCGACACACAGTGTGTATCACATTATACACAGGGGGAGATAGGGGGAGAGATCCCCAATACCCGACACACAGTGTGTATCACATTATACACAGGGGGAGATAGGGGGAGAGATCCGCAATACCCGACACACAGTGTGTATCACATTACACACAGGGGGAGATAGGGGGAGAGATCCCCAATACCCGACACACAGTGTGTATCACATTATACACAGGGGGAGATAGGGGGAGAGATCCGCAATACCCGACACACAGTGTGTATCACATTATACACAGGGGGAGATAGGGGGAGAGATCCGCAATACTCGACACACAGTGTGTATCACTACACAGGGGGAGATAGGGGGAGAGATCCGCAATACTCGACACACAGTGTGTATCACATTATACACAGGGGGATATAGGGGGAGAGATCCGCAATGCCCGACACACAGTGTGTATCACATTATACACAGGGGGAGATAGGGGGAGAGATCCCCAATACTCGACACACAGTGTGTATCACATTATACACAGGGGGAGATAGGGGGAGAGATCCGCAATACTCGACACACAGTGTGTATCACATTATACACAGGGGGAGATAGGGGGAGAGATCCGCAATGCCCGACACACAGTGTGTATCACATTATACACAGGGGGAGATAGGGGGAGAGATCCGCAATGCCCGACACACAGTGTGTATCACATTATACACAGGGGGAGATAGGGGGAGAGATCCGCAATACTCGACACACAGTGTGTATCACATTATACACAGGGGGAGATAGGGGGAGAGATCCGCAATGCCCGACACACAGTGTGTATCACATTATACACAGGGGGAGATAGGGGGAGAGATCCGCAATACTCGACACACAGTGTGTATCACATTATACACAGGGGGAGATAGGGGAAGAGATCCGCAATACCCGACACACAGTGTGTATCACATTATACACAGGGGGAGATACGGGGAGAGATCCGCAATACCCGACACACAGTGTGTATCACATTATACACAGGGGGAGATAGGGGGAGAGATCCGCAATGCCCGACACACAGTGTGTATCACATTATACACAGGGGGAGATAGGGGGAGAGATCCCCAATACCCGACACACAGTGTGTATCACATTATACACAGGGGGAGAGAGGAGGAGAGATCCGCAATGCCCGACACACAGTGTGTATCACATTATACACAGGGGGAGATAGGGGGAGAGATCCGCAATGCCCGACACACAGTGTGTATCACATTATACACAGGGGGAGAGAGGGGGAGAGATCCACAATGCCCGACACACAGTGTGTATCACATTATACACAGGGGGAGAGAGGGGGAGAGATCCGCAATGCCCGACACACAGTGTGTATCACATTATACACAGGGGGAGATAGGGGGAGAGATCCGCAATGCCCGACACACAGTGTGTATCACATTATACACAGGGGGAGATAGGGGGAGAGATCCGCAATACCCGACACACAGTGTGTATCACATTATACACAGGGGGAGAGAGGGGGAGAGATCCGCAATGCCCGACACACAGTGTGTATCACATTATACACAGGGGGAGAGAGGGGGAGAGATCCCCAATACCCGACACACAGTGTGTATCACATTATACACAGGGGGAGATAGGGGGAGAGATCCGCAATACCCGACACACAGTGTGTATCACATTATACACAGGGGGAGATAGGGGGAGAGATCCGCAATACCCGACACACAGTGTGTATCACATTATACACAGGGGGAGAGAGGGGGAGAGATCCGCAATACCCGACACACAGTGTGTATCACATTATACACAGGGGGAGAGAGGGGGAGAGATCCGCAATACCCGACACACAGTGTGTATCACATTATACACAGGGGGAGATAGGGGGAGAGATCCGCAATACCCGACACACACGAGGAATGTACGCTGCTTCTTTTCTTTCTTACCAGGAATCTACATTACTTGTCTTATGTCTCAATGCGATCTGCATTACTTCTCTTCCCCGAGGAATCTATTTACTTCACGCGCTTTTTGGAAGCTACTCTATGGTGTCACAAGAAGGAGCTTTGACGCTGTACATAGGCACATGTTGTCGAGGGGGTGAATCTCAGCATGAAAGAAAGCATGTAGGTTGGTTTCTACACGACATAACTTTCCTCCCTCTTCAAATTCTGGAAAGGAAAGGAAACTATAAAACTTACTCAGATTAGAACTCCCCGGTTCTACTCAGGCATCGTCACTGAGGAAAGTTAGCGGATAAACACAGAAGAATATGGCGTGTCGCCCACATGGCTCGTCACTGATAAGTGGTCACTGACAAGCCTCTGTTTGAGGTCTCAATCGTCCGCTATGTGTCACGTTGCTTCTGGAGGATTCTGTTTTTGTTCATTTTCTTTCTCCAAGAATGTAAAGTTAGTCTGGTCTTCCTTTCCAAGAATGTAACGTTAGACTGGTCTTCCTCTTCAAGAATGTAAAGTTAGTCTGGTCTTCCACCCAAAGAATGCTAAGTTAGTCTGGTCTTCCTCTCCAAGAATATAAAGTTAGTCTGGTCTTTTTCTCCAAGAATGTAAAGTTAGTCTGGTCTTCCTCCCAAAGAATGTGAAGTTAATCTGGTCTTCCTCTCCAAGAATATAAAGTTAGTCTGGTCTTCCTCCCCAATAATGTAAAGTTAGTCTGGTCTTCCTCCCAAAGAATGTAAAGTTAGTCTCGTCTTCCTCCCCAATAATGTAAAGTTAGTCTGGTCTTCCTCCCCAATAATGTAAAGTTAGTCCGGTCTTCCTCCCCAATAATGTAAAGTTAGTCTGGTCTTCCTCCAAAAAAATGTAAAGTTAGTCTGATCTTCCTCCCAAAGAATGTAAGGTTAGCCTGGTCTTCCTCCCAAAGAATGTAAAGTTAATCTGGTCTTCCTCCAAAGAATGTAAAGTTAGTCTGGTCTTCCTCCCAAAGAATGTAAAGTTAGCCTGGTCTTCCTCCCAAAGAATGTAAAGTTAGTCTGGTCTTCCTCTCCAAGAATGTAAAGTTAGTCTGGTCTTCCTCTCCAAGAATATGAAGTTGGTCTGGTCTTCCTCTCCAAGAATATAAAGTTAGTCTGGTCTTCCTCTCCAAGAATGTAAAGTTAGTCTGGTCTTCCTCCCCAATGATGTAAAGTTAGCCTGGTCTTCCTCCCAAAGTATGTAAAGTTAGTCTGGTCTTCCTCCCAAATCATGTAAAGTTAGCCTGGTCTTCGTCTTCAAGAACATAAAGTTAGTCTGGTCTTCCTCTCCAGTAATGTAAAGTTAGTCTGGTCTTCCTCCCCAATAATGTAAAGTTAGCCTGGTCTTCCTCCCAAAGAATGTAAAGTTAGCCTGGTCTTCCTCCCAAAGAATGTAAAGTTAGCCTGGTCTTCCACCTAAAGAATGTAAAGTTAGTCTGATCTTCCTCTCCAAGAATATAAAGTTAGTCTGGTCTTCCACCCAAAGAATGTAAAGTTAGTCTGGTCTTCCTTTCCAAGAATGTAAAGTTAGACTGGTCTTCCTCTCCAAGCATATAAAGTTAGTCTGGTCTTCCTCCCCAATAATGTAACGTTAGTCTGGTCTTCCTCTCCAAGAATATAAAGTTAGTCTGGTCTTCTTCTCCAAGAATGTAAAGTTAGTCTGGTCTTCCTCCCATAGAATGTAAAGTTAGTCTGGTCTTCCTCTCCAAGAATATAAAGTTAGTCTGGTCTTCCCCCCAAAGAATGTAAAGTTAGTCTGGTCTTCCTCCCAAAGAATGTAAAGTTAGTCTGGTCTTCCTCTCCAAGAATGTAAAGTTAGTCTGGTCTTTCTCCCAAAGAATGTAAAGTTAGTCTGGTCTTCCCCCCAAAAAATGTAATGTTAGTCTGGTCTTCCACTCAAAGAATGTAAAGTTAGTCTGGTCTTCCTCCCCAATAATGTAAAGTTAGTCTGGTCTTCCTCCCAAAGAATGTAAAGTTAGTCTGGCCTTCCTCCCAAAGAATGTAAAGTTAGCCTGGTCTTCCACCTAAAGAATGTAAAGTTAGTATGATCTTCCTCTCCAAGAATATAAAGTTAGTCTGGTCTTCCACCCAAAGAATGTTAACTTAGTCTGGTCTTCCTCTCCAAGAATATAAAGTTAGACTGGTCTTCCTCTCCAAGAATATAAAGTTAGTCTGGTCTTCCTCCCCAATAATGTAACGTTAGTCTGGTCTTCCTCTCCAAGAATATAAAGTTAGTCTGGTCTTCTTCTCCAAGAATGTAAAGTTAGTCTGGTCTTCCTCCCATAGAATGTAAAGTTAGTCTGGTCTTCCTCTCCAAGAATATAAAGTTAGTCTGGTCTTCCCCCCAAAGAATGTAAAGTTAGTCTGGTCTTCCTCCCAAAGAATGTAAAGTTAGTCTGGTCTTCCTCTCCAAGAATATAAAGTTTGTCTGGTCTTTCTCCCAAAGAATGTAAAGTTAGTCTGGTCTTCCCCCCCAAAAATGTAATGTTAGTCTGGTCTTCCACTCAAAGAATGTAAAGTTAGTCTGGTCTTCCTCCCCAATAATGTAAAGTTAGTCTGGTCTTCCTCCCAAAGAATGTAAAGTTAGTCTGGTCTTCCTCCCAAAGAATGTAAAGTTAGTCTGGTCTTCCTCCCAAAGAATGTAAAGTTAGTCTGGTCTTTCTCCCAAAGAATGTAAAGTTAGTCTGGTCTTTCTCCCAAAGAATGTCAAGTTAGTCTGGTCTTCCCCCCAAAGAATGTAATGTTAGTCTGGTCTTCCTCTCCAAGAATATAAAGTTAGTCTGGTCTTCCTCTCCAAGAATGTAAAGTTAGTCTGGTCTTCCTCCCAAAGAATGTAAAGTTAGTCTGGTCTTCCTCCCAAAGAATGTAAAGTTAGTCTGGTCTTCCTCCCAAAGAATGTAAAGTTAGCCTGGTCTTCCTCCCAAAGAATGTAAAGTTAGTCTGGTCTTCCTCTCCAAGAATGTAAAGTTAGTCTGGTCTTCCTCTTCAAGAATGTAAAGTTAGTCTGGTCTTCCTCCCAAAGAATGTAAAGTTAGTCTGGTCTTCCCCCCAAAGAATGTAAAGTTAGTCTGGTATTCCTTTCCAAGAATGTAAAGTTAGTCTGGTCTTACTCTCCAAGAATGTCAATTAATCAGGTCTTCCTACAGATACTGTGTTGGTGGTAGGCGGCTCCAGGATCCTACAGATACTGTGCTGGTGGTAGGCGGCCCCAGGATCCTACAGATACTGTGTTGGTGGTAGGCGGCCCCAGGATCCTACAGATACTGTGTTGGTGGTAGGCGGCCCCGGGATCCTAGAGATACTGTCTTGGTGGTAGGCGGCCCCAGGATCCTACAGATACTGTCTTGGTGGTAGGCGGCCCCGGGATCCTACAGATACTGTGTTGGTGGTAGGCGGCCCCGGGATCCTAGAGATACTGTGTTGGTGGTAGGCGGTCCCAGGATCCTACAGATACTGTGTTGGTGGTAGGCGGCCCCGGGATCCTACAGATACTGTGTTGGTGGTAGGCGGCCCCAGGATCCTACAGATACTGTGTTGGTGGTAGGCGGCCCCGGGATCCTAGAGATACTGTGTTGGTGGTAGGCGGCCCCAGGATCCTACAGATACTGTGTTGGTGGTAGGCGGCCCCGGGATCCTACAGATACTGTGTTGGTGGTAGGCGGCCCCAGGATCCTACAGATACTGTGTTGGTGGTAGGCGGCCTCAGGATCCTACAGATACTGTGTTGATGGTAAGCGGCCCCAGGATGCTACAGATACTGTGTTGGTGGTAGGCGGCCCCAGGATCCTACAGATACTGTGTTGGTGGTGGGCCGCCCCGGGATCCTACAGATACTGTGTTGGTGGTGGGCCGCCCCGGGATCCTACAGATACTGTGTTGATGGTAAGCGGCCCCAGGATCCTACAGATACTGTGTTGGTGGTAGGCGGCCCCAGGATCCTACAGATACTGTGTTGGTGGTGGGCCGCCCCGGGATCCTAGAGATGCTTTTCCAACTAGCCATCGATCCGGCTTACCACAAGCCCACTGCTCACTAACCTCAGTGTTGAGCAGTGCGGTGATGGCAGTCAGAGACTGTGGGCTGCCTGCTGCCTTCGCGGCACCCACGCCACTTGCTGTCTCAACAACAGCGTGCTGGACCCAGGTGGAGGTGTGGGTGGGAGGGAAGGGGGGGGGGGGGGGCGGCTATAGTAACTGCTGCTCAGCTGGCGCCGCCCACGCCACCACCCTGTCAAGTGTCACTGCTCATTCCGTCTACTAGCTACTGACTGATGTTGCGGGCATCGCTATCCCATCATAAGCACCTCTATCAAACGCTCCTTGATGCGGATTGCTTAAGTTAATCCAGGGCAGTTAACTGGCCCTACATTACGGATCAGGGGCCGCGCAGGTCGAGCCACCTGCGGGACGCGGCGGTACTGCGGGTCGATCGGCCTGTATTGATGGGGGAGTCCAGTGTGGCCTGTATTGATGCGGGAGTCCAGTGTGGCCTGTATTGAAGGGGGAGTCCAGTGTGGCCTGTAGAGATGGGGAGTCCAGTGTGGCCTGTATTGATGCGGGAGTCCAGTGTGGCCTGTATTGATGGGGGAGTCCAGTGTGGCCTGTATTGATGGGGGAGTCCAGTGTGGCCTGTATTGATGGGGGAGTCCAGTGTGGCCTGTATTGATGGAGGAGTCCAGTGTGGCCTGTATTGATGGGGGAGTCCAGTGTGGCCTGTATTGATGGGGAGTCCAGTGTGGCCTGTATTGATGGGGGAGTCCAGTGTGGCATGTATTGATGGGGGAGTCCAGTGTGGCCTGTATTGATGGGGGAGTCCAGTGTGGCCTGTATTGATGGGGGAGTCCAGTGTGGCCTGTATTGATGGGGGAGTCCAGTGTGGCCTGTATTGATGGGGGAGTCCAGTGTGGCCTGTATTGATGCGAGAGTCCAGTGTGGCCTGTATTGATGGGGGAGTCCAGTGTGGCCTGTATTGATGGGGGAGTCCAGTGTGGCCTGTATTGATGGGGGTGTCCAGTGTGGCCTGTATTGATGGGGGAGTCCAGTGTGGCCTGTATTGATGGGGGAGTCCAGTGTGGCCTGTATTGATGCGAGAGTCCAGTGTGGCCTGTAGTGATGGGGGAGTCCAGTGTGGCCTGTATTGATGGGAGAGTCCAGTGTGGCCTGTATTGATGGGGGAGTCCAGTGTGGCCTGTATTGATGGGGGAGTCCAGTGTGGCCTGTATTGATGCGAGAGTCCAGTGTGGCCTGTAGTGATGGGGGAGTCCAGTGTGGCCTGTATTGATGGGGCAGTCCAGTGTGGCCTGTATTGATGGGGGAGTCCAGTGTGGCCTGTATTGATGGGGGAGTCCAGTGTGGCCTGTAGTGATGGGGGAGTCCAGTGTGGCCTGTATTGATGCGAGAGTCCAGTGTGGCCTGTAGTGATGGGGGAGTCCAGTGTGGCCTGTATTGATGGGGGAGTCCAGTGTGGCCTGTATTGATGGGGAGTCCAGTGTGGCCTGTAGTGATGGGGGAGTCCAGTGTGGCCTGTATTGATGCGGGAGTCCAGTGTGGCCTGTATTGATGGGGGAGTCCAGTGTGGCCTGTATTGATGGGGGAGTCCAGTGTGGCCTGTATTGATGGGGGAGTCCAGTGTGGCCTGTAGTGATGGGGGAGTCCAGTGTGGCCTGTATTGATGGGGGAGTCCAGTGTGGCCTGTATTGATGGGGGAGTCCATTGTGGCCTGTATTGATGGGGGAGTCCAGTGTGGCCTGTATTGATGGGGGAGTCCAGTGTGGCCTGTATTCTGGCCATGGATGGCAGACGGCGGTTATATTAATGTAATGTCCTAACGACTCGCGTGGTGTCAGGACGAGCGGATCGATCGGGTGAGGTAGGCCTCCGGACAAAGATGGCGGCCCGCCCCGCCCACACAGCCCACCGGGCATCGCCCCCAGCTGTTGCCATGCCGGCCCTGACTCCCTTCCGGAGCTCAAGTTGTCGTCTCTATCAACGCTTTTCAGCCGCCAAACCATCTGCCATAGGCCGCCCCACCCTCTGCCATAGGGCGCCAAACCCTCTGTCATAGGCCCGCTAAACCCTCTGCCATAGGCCGCCCTACCTTCTGCCATAGGCCACCCCACCCTCTGCCATAGGCCGCCCCACCCTCTGCCATAGGCCGCCCCACTCTCTGTCAGAGGCCGCCCCACCCTCTGCCATAGGCCGCCCCACCCTCTGTCATAGGCCGCCCTGCCCTCTGCCATAGGCCACCCTACCCTCTGCCATAGGCCACCCTACCCTCTGTCATAGGCCGCCCCACCCTCTGCCATTGGCCGCCCCACCCTCTGTCATAGGCCGCCCTGCCCTATGCCATAGGCCACCCTACCCTCTGCCATAGGCCACCCTACCCTCTGTCATAGGCCGCCCCACCCTCTTCACAATACCCCGTTACCTGACAAAGACCTTCACAATACCCCGTTACCTCACAAATACCTTCACAATACCCCGTTACCTCACAAAGACCTTCACAATACCCCGTTACCTCACAAAGACCTTCACAATACCCCGTTACCTCACAAAGACCTTCACAATACCCCGTTACCTCACAAAGACCTTCACAATACCCCGTTACCCCACAAAGACCTTCACAATATCCCGTTACCTCACAAAGACCTTCACAATACCCCGTTACCTCACAAAGACCTTCACAATACACCGTTACCTCACAAAGACCTTCACAATACCCCGTTACCTCACAAAGACCTTCACAATATCCCGTTACCTCACAAAGACCTTCACAATACCCCGTTACCTTACAAAGACCTTCACAATACCCCGTTACCTGACAAAGACCTTCACAATACCCCGTTACCTCACAGACCTTTACAATATCCCGTTATCCCACAAAGACCTTCACAATACCCCGTTACCTTACAAAGACCTTCACATTACCCCGTTACCCCACAAAGACCTTCACAATACCCCGTTACCTGACAAAGACCTTCACAATACCCCGTTACCTCACAAAGACCTTCACAATACCCCGTTACCTTACAAAGACCTTCGCAATACCCCGTTACCTCACAAAGACCTTCACAATACCCCGTTACCTTACAAAGACCTTCACAATACCCCGTTACCCCACAAAGACCTTCACAATACCCCGTTACCTCACAAAGACCTTCACAATACCCCGTTACCTGACAAAGACCTTCACAATACCCCGTTACCTGACAAAGACCTTCACAATACCCCGTTACCTCACAAAGACCTTTACAATACCCCGTTACCTCACAAAGACCTTCACAATACCCCGTTACCTTACAAAGACCTTCACAATACCCCGTTACCCCACAAAGACCTTCACAATACCCCGTTACCTTACAAAGACCTTCACAATACCCCGTTACCCCACAAAGACCTTCACAATACCCCGTTACCTCACAAAGACCTTCACAATACCCCGTTACCTTACAAAGACCTTCACAATACCCCGTTACCCCACAAAGACCTTCACAATACCCCGTTACCTGACAAAGACCTTCACAATACCCCGTTACCTCACAAAGACCTTCACAATACCCCGTTACCTTACAAAGACCTTCGCAATACCCCGTTACCTCACAAAGACCTTCACAATACCCCGTTACCTTACAAAGACCTTCACAATACCCCGTTACCCCACAAAGACCTTCACAATACCCCGTTACCTCACAAAGACCTTCACAATACCCCGTTACCTCACAAAGACCTTCACAATACCCCGTTACCTGACAAAGACCTTCACAATACCCCGTTACCTCACAAAGACCTTTACAATACCCCGTTACCTCACAAAGACCTTCACAATACCCCGTTACCTTACAAAGACCTTCACAATACCCCGTTACCCCACAAAGACCTTCACAATACCCCGTTACCTTACAAAGACCTTCACAATACCCCGTTACCCCACAAAGACCTTCACAATACCCCGTTACCTCACAAAGACCTTCACAATACCCCGTTACCTTACAAAGACCTTCACAATACCCCGTTACCCCACAAAGACCTTCACAATACCCCGTTACCTCACAAAGACCTTCACAATACCCCGTTACCTTACAAAGACCTTCACAATACCCCGTTACCTGACAAAGACCTTCACAATCCCCGTTACCTCACAAAGACCTTCACAATACCCCGTTACCTGACAAAGACCTTCACAATACCCGTTACCTCACAAAGACCTTCACAATACCCCGTTACCTGACAAAAACCTTCACAATACCCCGTTACCTCATAAAGACCTTCACAATACCCCGTTACCTGACAAAAACCTTCACAACACCCCGTTACCTAACAAAGACCTTCACAATAACCCGTTACCTGACAAAGACCTTCACAATACCCCGTTACCCCACAAAGACCTTCACAATACCCCGTTACCCCACAAAGACCTTCACAATACCCCGTTACCCCACAAAGACCTTCACAATACCCCGTTACCCCACAAAGACCTTCACAATACCGCGTTACCTCACAAAGACCTTCACAATACCCCGTTCCCCTCTGCCTCTCGCGGCCTGGAGACGTGGCAAAGACCTTCACAATATCCCGTTTCCCCACATAGACCTTCACAATACCGCGTTACCTCACAAAAACCTTCACAATATCCCGTTACCTCACAAAGACCTTCACAATACTCGTTACCTCACAAAGACCTTCACAATACCCCGTTACCTCACAAAACCTTCACAACACCCCGTTACCTGACAAAGACCTTCACAATACCCCGTTACCTCACAAAGACCTTCACAATACCCCGTTACCTGACAAAGACCTTCACAATACCCCGTTACCTGACAAAAACCTTCACAATACCCCGTTACCTCATAAAGACCTTCACAATACCCCGTTACCTGACAAAGACCTTCACAACACCCCGTTACCTGACAAAGACCTTCACAATAACCCGTTACCTGACAAAGACCTTCACAATACCCCGTTACCCCACAAAGACCTTCACAATACCCCGTTACCTCACAAAAACCTTCACAATACCCCGTTACCTCACAGACCTTCCCAATATACCATTACATCACAAACCTTCACAATACCCCGTTACCTCACAAAGACCTCCACAATACCCCGTTACCTCACAAAGACCTTCACAATACCCCGTTACCCCACAAAACCTTCACAATACCCCGTTACCTCACAAAGACCTTCACAATACTCCGTTCCCCACAAAGACCTTCACAACACCCCGTTACCTGACAAAGACCTTCACAATACCCCGTTACCTGACAAAGACCTTCACAATACCCCGTTACCCCACAAAGACCTTCACAATACCCCGTTAGCCCACAAAGACCTTCACAATACCCCGTTATCTCACAAAGACCTTCACAGTACCCCGTTACCTCACAAAGACTTTTACAATACCCCGTTACCCCATAAAGACCTTCACAATACCCCGTTACCTGACAAAGACCTTCACAATACCCCGTTACCTTACAGACCTTCACAATACCCCGTTACCTGACAAAGACCTTCACAATACCCCGTTACCCCACAAAGACCTTCACAATACCCCGTTAGCCCACAAAGACCTTCACAATACCCCGTTATCTCACAAAGACCTTCACAGTACCCCGTTACCTCACAAAGACCTTCACAATACCCCGTTACCTCACAAAGACCTTCACAATACCCCGTTACCTGACAAAGACCTTCACAATACCCCGTTACCTCACAAAGACCTTTACAATACCCCGTTACCTCACAAAGACCTTCACAATACCCCGTTACCTTACAAAGACCTTCACAATACCCCGTTACCCCACAAAGACCTTCACAATACCCCGTTACCTTACAAAGACCTTCACAATACCCCGTTACCCCACAAAGACCTTCACAATACCCCGTTACCTCACAAAGACCTTCACAATACCCCGTTACCTTACAAAGACCTTCACAATACCCGTTACCCCACAAAGACCTTCACAATACCCCGTTACCTCACAAAGACCTTCACAATACCCCGTTACCTTACAAAGACCTTCACAATACCCCGTTACCTGACAAAGACCTTCACAATCCCCGTTACCTCACAAAGACCTTCACAATACCCCGTTACCTGACAAAGACCTTCACAATACCCGTTACCTCACAAAGACCTTCACAATACCCCGTTACCTGACAAAAACCTTCACAATACCCCGTTACCTCATAAAGACCTTCACAATACCCCGTTACCTGACAAAGACCTTCACAACACCCCGTTACCTAACAAAGACCTTCACAATAACCCGTTACCTGACAAAGACCTTCACAATACCCCGTTACCCCACAAAGACCTTCACAATACCCCGTTACCCCACAAAGACCTTCACAATACCCCGTTACCCCACAAAGACCTTCACAATACCCCGTTACCCCACAAAGACCTTCACAATACCGCGTTACCTCACAAAGACCTTCACAATACCCCGTTCCCCTCTGCCTCTCGCGGCCTGGAGACGTGGCAAAGACCTTCACAATATCCCGTTTCCCCACATAGACCTTCACAATACCGCGTTACCTCACAAAAACCTTCACAATATCCCGTTACCTCACAAAGACCTTCACAATACCCGTTACCTCACAAAGACCTTCACAATACCCCGTTACCTCACAAAACCTTCACAACACCCCGTTACCTGACAAAGACCTTCACAATACCCCGTTACCTCACAAAGACCTTCACAATACCCCGTTACCTGACAAAGACCTTCACAATACCCCGTTACCTGACAAAAACCTTCACAATACCCCGTTACCTCATAAAGACCTTCACAATACCCCGTTACCTGACAAAGACCTTCACAACACCCCGTTACCTGACAAAGACCTTCACAATAACCCGTTACCTGACAAAGACCTTCACAATACCCCGTTACCCCACAAAGACCTTCACAATACCCCGTTACCTCACAAAAACCTTCACAATACCCCGTTACCTCACAGACCTTCCCAATATACCATTACATCACAAACCTTCACAATACCCCGTTACCTCACAAAGACCTTCACAATACCCCGTTACCTCACAAAGACCTTCACAATACCCCGTTACCCCACAAAGACCTTCACAATACCCCGTTACCTCACAAAGACCTTCACAATACTCCGTTCCCCACAAAGACCTTCACAACACCCCGTTACCTGACAAAGACCTTCACAATACCCCGTTACCTGACAAAGATCTTTACAATACCCCGTTACCCCACAAAGACCTTCACAATACCCCGTTAGCCCACAAAGACCTTCACAATACCCCGTTATCTCACAAAGACCTTCACAGTACCCCGTTACCTCACAAAGACTTTTACAATACCCCGTTACCCCATAAAGACCTTCACAATACCCCGTTACCTGACAAAGACCTTCACAATACCCCGTTACCTTACAGACCTTCACAATACCCCGTTACCTGACAAAGACCTTCACAATACCCCGTTACCCCACAAAGACCTTCACAATACCCCGTTAGCCCACAAAGACCTTCACAATACCCCGTTATCTCACAAAGACCTTCACAGTACCCCGTTACCTCACAAAGACTTTTACAATACCCCGTTACCCCATAAAGAACTTCACAATACCCCGTTACCTGACAAAGACCTTCACAATACCCCGTTACCTCACAAAGACCTTCACAATACCCCGTTACCTGACAAATACCTTCACAATACCCCGTTACCTGACAAAGACCTTCACAATACCCCGTTACCTCACAAAGACCTTCACAATACCCCGTTACCCAACAAAGACCTTCACAATACCCCGTTACCTCACAAAGACCTTCACAATACCCCGTTCACAATACCCCGTTACCTCACAAAGACCTTCACAATACCCCGTTACCCAACAAAGACCTTCACAATACCCCGTTACCTGACAAAGACCTTCACAATACCCCGTTACCTCACAAAGACCTTCACAATACCCCGTTACCTCACAAAGACCTTCACAATACCCCGTTACCTCACAAAGACCTTCACAATACCCCGTTACCTCACAAAGACCTTCACAATACCCCGTTACCTCACAAAGACCTTCACAATACCCCGTTACCCCACAAAGACCTTCACAATACCCCGTTACCTGACAAAGACCTTCACAATATCCCGTTACCTCACAAAGACCTTCACAGTACCCCGTTACCCCACAAAGACCTTCACAATACCCCGCTACCTGACAAAGACCTTCACAATACCCCGTTACCTTACAGACCTTCACAATACCCCGTTACCTGACAAAGACCTTCACAATACCCCGTTACCCCACAAAGACCTTCACAATACCCCGTTACCCCACAAAGACCTTCACAATACCCCGTTACCCCACAAAGCCCTTCACAACACCCCGTTCCCCTCTGCCTCTCGCGGCCTGGAGACGTGGCACCAGTCAGCCAATGAACGCGCCTCCCATGACGGAACAGGTGGAGCATTATGCTGAATGACATCCTCGTCGTGGTTCGTTCCCGGTGCCCATAACGTTAACTCACTGGCAGCACCCATGATAGGGCGCGAGGGGTGAGGGGTGAGGGGTGAGGGGTGAGGGGTGAGGGATGAGGGCTGAGTGGTGAGCGGTGAGGGGTGAGGGGTGAGGGGTGAGGGGTGAGCGGTGAGGGATGAGTGGTGAGGTGTGAGGGGTGAGGGATGATGGCTGAGGGGTGATGGCCGAGGGGTGAGGGGTGATGGTTGAGGGGTGAGGGGTGATGGCTGAGGGGTGAGGAGTGAGGATGAGGGGTGAGAGGTGAGGGGTGGGGCACAATGGGGGAAGGGGTAAGTTGATGAGGAGGGTGGGGCCGGGGCTGTAGGGGTAGGTTGATGAGGAGGGTTGGGCCGGGGCTGTAGGGGTAGGTTGATGAGGAGGGTGGGGCCGGGGCTGTAGGGGGCATGCCGACCAGGGGCAGGGGGTGGGGTGTAGGGGGCATGCCGACTAGGGGCCGGGGGTGGAGTGTAGGGGGCATGTCGACCAGGGGCCGGGGTGGGGTTTACGGGCTGAGCGATGAGGGGCCAGGGGTGGGGTGTAGGGTTTGGGCGATGAGGGGCCGGGGTTGGGGTGTAGGGGGAATGCCGACCAGGGGCCGGGGGTGGGGTGTAGGAGCAGGGCAATGAGGGGCCGGGGGGTGGGGTGCATGTCGATATATGGGCACGCCACGGTCGGTGATCACATCGACCTGGCTGTCGGGTCCCAGGACCCTCGTGGCGGACGCGCCGGGCCGGGCAAGAAAACAATGTTCTCCCCACGCCAGAACGGGGCGAGTACACCAGACGGCACCGGTGGTCGGCCCACTGCCTCACTGCCTCCAGTCACTTCGGCTCAGCTCTCGCCGGCCCTCCAACAGCTCTCTCCAGCCCCCTACAGCTCTATTTGGCCCTTGTGCCCAATGCGGACGGCGAATATGGCGGAAAATTATCAGATTATTAGTTTATATTTTTGTTGTGAAGACGGAAAAGGAAGCTAACGAAAACGGTCAGATTCCCTCCTCACTGACTAGAACTCGAACCATGACAGCTATGGCGTGTCTTGCCTGATCCAGTGGAGAATAACTCTGGACACCGCTGGCGTGTCTTGCCTGATCCAGTGGAGAATAACTCTGGACACCGCTGGCGTGTCTTGCCTGATCCAGTGGAGAATAACTCTGGACACCGCTGGCGTGTCTTGCCTGATCCAGTGGAGAATAACTCTAGACACCGCTGGCGTGTCTTGTCTGATCCAGTGGAGAATAACTCTGGACACCGCTGGCGTGTCTTGCCTGATCCAGTGGAGAATAACTCTGGACACCGCTGGCGTGTCTTGTCTGATTCAGTGGAGAATAACTCTGGACACCGCTATCGTGTCTTGTCTGATCCAGTGGAGAACAACTCTGGACACCGCTGGCGTGTCTTGTCTGATCCAGTGGAGAATAACTCTGGACACCGCTGGCGTGTCTTGTCTGATCCAGTGGAGAATAACTCTGGACACCGTTGACGTGTCTTGCCTGATCCAGCAGAGAATAACTCTGGACACCGCTGGCGTGTCTTGTCTGATCCAGTGGAGAATAACTCTGGACACCGCTGGCGTGTCTTGTCTGATCCAGTGGAGAATAACTCTGGACACCGTTGACGTGTCTTGCCTGATCCAGCAGAGAATAACTCTAGGCACCGCTGGAGTGTCTTGTCTGATCCAGCAGAGAATAACTCTAGACACCGCTGGAGTGTCTTGTCTGATCCAGCAGAGAATAACTCTAGACACCGCTGGAGTTTCTTGCCTGATCCAGCAGAGAATAACTCTAGACACCGCTGACGTGTCTTGCCTGATCCGGCAGAGGATACAGGGAGACACATCGGACAGACCGAAGTGCCTTGCGTGGCACGGAAGGTGCGTGAAGCGGTCCTTTGTTGATGGCGTCCGTGGTCCACGCGGCTACATACTAGGGCGACACCTGGTGATGATTGGGTAGACAATGGAGAGTGAAGACGGTTTGTGGCAGGAGTGCGGGCCACGCCTCAGGGGGGTCCCCACAGGCCGGGATTGCCCGGGGCTGGGCTGCCCGAACCCCTCCCCATGCCCCCAGCCCTCACACCCCTGCCCAGCCCTGGTCCCGCGTCTGGGGGGTCACGGGACACCCCAACCTTCCCTATCCGGGACACCCCAACCCTCTCCACGTGGGACACCCCAACCCTCTCCCCGTGGGACACCCCAACCCGGCCAGTCACTGCGACCCACCACCCCGCTGGCTGCCACTGGGGGAGGGGGCCGCGCGCGAGGGCGTGTCATGCCGGACACCGCACGCCTTGGGGGTGAGGGAGTGGTGGCCGCACTCCCGGGGAATAGTGCTGAGTCAGGCGTCAGCCAAAGTCTCACTCTACATGCTCTAGGTGGCGCTGAGCTTCACACACAGCGTGGTAACCAGAAGAGAGATAGCGACGCTGTGACTGTGGGTGGGAACCAGCCCTCTGGCGGCAGCGGAAACCCCTCCCCCTACCCTGCCCCTGACGTGACCCCGCCCTGTGGCACTGACCACTCCACAGGTGCCCAGTCTGTCAGGAGAGTGGAGTTCCGGCCCCAACGGTCGGTCAGCCCTGTACCAGGCCGAGGGGTGTCAGGCTCCTGGCAGCGGTCCGGAGCCGGCCCGCCACCCACTGCCAGCCCGCCCGCCCACTGCACAGCATTGCAAGGCCTCCGCGCGCTCTTCTTACGCAGTGGCAGCCGCAGCCACAGCCAGGGCCACAACACCCACAGCCACAACAGCCACAGCCACGGCCACAACAACACCCACAGCCACGGCCACAACACCATCCACGGCCACAACACCATCCAAGGCCATAACACCCACAGCCCGGGCCACAACAACACCCTAGGCCACAATATCCACAACCCTCACAGTCTCGACCACAGTCTCGACCACAGTCTCCACTACAGCGATCACAGTGACCGCCAGGGCCTGAAGCAGCAGCAGCCGCCCAAGGGGACCGGAGGCCAGTCACAGGGGCCTGCTACTCTCGGACCCCTGAATCAACTCGCTCTCCAATCTGGATTACTGCTAATGCCGCGCCACCTGCCGGATTACTACCCACCTTCTTCTGTCTCCGGTGGGGTCACTGATGGGGTCACTGGTGGTGTCTCCGGTGGGGTCACTGATGGGGTCACTGATGGGGTCACTGATGGGGTCACTGATGGGGTCACTGATGGGGTCACTGATGGGGTCACTGATGGGGTCACTGGTGGTGTCACTGGTGGGGTCACTGGTGGGATATCACATCCTAATGAAAGTAATGGCATCAACTGTGTGACCTCAATTGATGCGACCTCTAAGGATGTGACCTTTAATAATGTGATCTCTAAAGATATGACCTGCCAAGATATGAGCTCCAGGCGTGTGACGTCACGGGATATAGCCTCCCAGGATATAGCCTTACAGGAAATAGCGTCACAGGATACTACCTCCCAGGATACAACCTCCCAGGATACAACCTCCCAGGATACAACCTCCCAGGATACAACCTCCCAGGATAAAACCCCCCAGGATACAACCTCCCAGGATACTACCTCCCAGGATACAACCTCCCAGGATACAACCTCCCAGGATACAACCTCCCAGGATACAACCTCCCAGGTTAAATCCTCCCGGGATATATCCTCGCAGCATGCAGCTTCTCAGGATACGCACCCCTGGGATGTGCCGACGCCGGGGTGCTCGGCCCCCTGCCCGTCTGAACCGGTGGTGGTGAGGGCGGGGCGAGGGTGGCTGGCCCGGCCTGGGGAGGGGGATGAGGGGATCTCGGTGAGAGGTCACATCCTGGCCCAGGCTATGCGACAGGCCAACCTCTGCGCCAGCATTCCCCTCGTCACCCTCCAACTCACCAACTCCAGCGCTCCCCATGGTAACGGCAAAGCCAAAGGCGCTCGCAAAGTGTCGGTGAGTGACGTCACAATGCACTTCCTGTTTCCACTTTCAGTATCCCATTCGCAGTGGTAATTAACGTTGTCAAGGATACCAGGTGATACATATCTTTTCCTGGTGAGAGACCCTGAATAACAACTAATTCGCTTTTAAGAAGAATTATTTCTCCTTGACGAAGAACAAGTATTTATCTTTTAGGGAGAAATATACAACTATTTCTCTTTTAGGGAGAAATATACAACTATTTCTCTTTTAGGGAGAAATATACAACTATTTCTCTTTTAGGAAGAGCAAATATTTTTCCTTGTGACTTCATTGAAGGCCCTGAGCCTGACGGTTTAGTAGTGTTAATGGTTGGTTGGTTGGTTGGTTATTCAGGACGCTTTAACCACTTTTGGTTATATCGCGTCAATGGGAGAAGGAAGGGAGAGTGGAGCCATGTCCCCGGGGGTAACCCCCTACTCTTTACGAAGAAAGACATGGGATCTTTATCCTGCGACCAGACAGATATGGCCACAGCAGGGCTCGAACCACCGACTCACGTGCCGTTAGGCTCTCAGGTGACCAGAGCACTCAATGCGAGCGCTCTAACCCACTGAGCTGTCGCGCCGGCCCCAGTAGTGTTAATGCAGTGCTACATGAATATAGGGACAGGGAGAATAATGCCATGGCGCCTTGACCACCCAGAGAGAGGCACACTCCACAGGGAAACAACCGGTTGTACCTCACTTGTCTTGTAGCAGTGTTTGCTTCCTTCGCGGCTCACAGTTATCTCTTGGCAGGGTGGTCGGCAGTGTGATGCAAGAGATACCAGTTAATACAAGGGGTGAGGTGAGGGTATGTTACAGGGGTAACATATGCTAATGCAAGGGGTGAGGTGAGGGTATGGTATAGGAATATCATCTGTTAATACAAGGGGTGAGGTGAGGGTATGGTATAGGAATATCATCTGTTAGTACAAGGGGTGAGGTGAGGGTATGGTAGAGGAATATCATCTGTTAGTAGAAGGGGTGAGGTGAGGGTATGTTACAGGGGTAATATCTGTTAGTACAAGTGGCGACGCGCGCAGGTCTTTACCAAACGTAAGGCTGTTTCACGACGTCACACTGCTGTATGACTGTGCGACTGTTTCATGACGTGAAGCTGTTTCATGACGTGAGGCTGTTTCATGACGTGAGGCTGTTTCATGACGTGAGACTGTTTCATGACGTAAGGCTGTTTCATGACGTGAGACTGTTCCATGACGTGCGACTGTTCCATGACGTGAGGCTGTTCCATGACGTGAGGCTGTTCCATGGCGTGAGGCTGTTCCATGACGTGCGACTGTTCCATGATGTTAGGCTGTTTCATGACGTGAGACTGTTTCATGACGTGAGGCTGTTCCATGACGTGCGACTGTTCCATGACGTGAGGCTGTTTCATGACGTGAGACTGTTTCATGACGTGAAGCTGTTTCATGACGTGAGGCTGTTCCATGACGTGAGGCTGTTTCATGACGTGAGACTGTTTCATGACGTGAGGCTGTTTCATGACGTGAGACTGTTTCATGACGTGAGGCTGTTCCATAACGTGCGACTGTTTCATGACGTAAGGCTGTTTCATGACGTGAGGCTGTTCCATGACGTGCGACTGTTCCATGATGTTAGGCTGTTCCATGACGTGACGCTGTTTCATGACGTGAGGCTGTTTCATGACGTGAGGCTGTTCCATGACGTGCGACTGTTCCATGACGTGAGGCTGTTTTATGACGTGAGACTGTTCCATGACGTGAGGCTGTTTCATGACGTGAGGCTGTTTCATGACGTGAGACTGTTTCATGACGTGCGACTGTTTCATGACGTGATCCTGTTTCATGACGTGAGGCTGTTTAATGACGTGCGACTGTTCCATAATGTTAGGCTGTTTCATGACGTGAGACTGTTTCATGACGTGATCCTGTTTCATGACGTGAGGCTGTTCAATGACGTGAGGTTGTTCCATGACGTGCGACTGTTCCATAATGTTAGGCTGTTTCATGACGTGAGGCTGTTTCATGACGTGAGACTGTTTCATGACGTGAGGCTGTTTCATGACGTTAGGTTGTTCCATGACGTGCGACTGTTCCATGATGTTAGGCTGTTTCATGACGTGAGACTGTTTCATGACGTGAGACTGTTTCATGACGTGAGGCTGTTCCATGACGTGAGACTGTTCCATGACGTGAGACTGTTTTATGACGTGAGGCTGTTTCATGACGTGAGGCTGTTCCATGACGTGAGACTGTTCCATGACGTGAGACTGTTTCATGACGTGAGGCTGTTTCATGACGTGAGGCTGTTCCATAACGTGAGACTGTTTCATGGCGTGAGGCTGTTCCATGACGTGCGGCTGTTCCATGACGTGCGACTGTTCCATGATGTTAGGCTGTTTCATGGCGTGAGACTGTTTTATGACGTGAGGCTGTTTTATGACGTTAGGCTGTTCCATGACTTGCGACTGTTCCATGACGTGCGACTGTTCCATGATGTTAGGCTGTTTCATGACGTGAGACTGTTTCATGACGTAAGGCTGTTTCATGACGTGAGACTGTTCCATGACGTGCGACTGTTCCATGATGTTAGGCTGTTTCATGACGTGAGACTGTTTCATGACGTGAGGCTGTTTCATGACGTGAGGCTGTTTCATGACGTGAGGCTGTTCCATGACGTGCGACTGTTCCATGATGTTAGGCTGTTTCATGACGTGAGACTGTTTCATGACGTGAGGCTGTTTCATGACGTGAGGCTGTTTCATGACGTGAGGCTGTTCCATGACGTGAGACTGTTCCATGACGTGAGACTGTTTCATGACGTGAGGCTGTTTCATGACGTGAGGCCGTTCCATGACGTGAAGCTGTTCCATGACGTGAGACTGTTTCATGACGTGAGACTGTTTCATGACGTGAGGCTGTTCCATGACGTGAGGCTGTTCCATGACGTGAGACTGTTCCATGACGTGAGGCTGTTTCATGACGTGAGACTGTTTCATGACGTGAGGCTGTTTCATGACGTGAGGCTGTTTCATGACGTGAGGCTGTTCCATGACGTGAGACTGTTCCATGACGTGAGACTGTTTCATGACGTGAGGCTGTTTCATGACGTGATGCTGTTCCATGACGTGAGACTGTTCCATGACGTGAGACTGTTTCATGACGTGAGGCTGTTTCATGACGTGAGGCTGTTCCATAACGTGAGACTGTTTCATGGCGTGAGGCTGTTTCATGACGTGATGCTGTTCCATGACGTGCGACTGTTCCATGACGTGAGGCTGTTTCATGACGTGAGACTGTTTCATGACGTAAGGCTGTTTCATGACGTGAGGCTGTTCCATGACGTGCGACTGTTCCATGATGTTAGGCTGTTTAATAACGTGAGACTGTTTCATGACGTGAGGCTGTTTCATGACGTGAGGCTGTTCCATGACGTGCGGCTGTTTCATGGCGTGAGACTGTTCCATGGCGTGAGGCTGTTTCATGACGTGATGCTGTTCCATGACGTGCGACTGTTCCATGACGTGAGGCTGTTTCATGACGTGAGACTGTTTCATGACGTAAGGCTGTTTCATGACGTGAGGCTGTTCCATGACGTGCGACTGTTCCATGATGTTAGGCTGTTTAATAACGTGAGACTGTTTCATGACGTGAGGCTGTTTCATGACGTGAGGCTGTTTCATGACGTGAGGCTATTTCATGGCGTGAGACTGTTCCATGACGTGAGGCTGTTTCATGACGTGAGGCTGTTCCATGACGTGAGACTGTTTCATGACGTGAGGCTGTTCCATGACGTGCGGCTGTTCCATGACGTGCGACTGTTCCATGATGTCAGGCTGTTTCATGACGTGAGGCTGTTTCATGACGTGAGGCTGTTTCATGGCGTGAGACTGTTCCATGACGTGAGGCTGTTTCATGACGTGAGGCTGTTCCATGACGTGAGACTGTTTCATGACGTGAGGCTGTTCCATGACGTGCGGCTGTTCCATGACGTGCGACTGTTCCATGATGTCAGGCTGTTTCATGACGTGAGACTGTTTCATGACGTAAGGCTGTTTCATGACGTGCGACTGTTCCATGACGTGAGGCTGTTTCATGACGTGAGGCCGTTCCATAACGTGAGACTGTTCCATGACGTGAGGCTGTTCCATGACGTGCGATTGTTCCATGATGTTAGGCTGTTTCATGACGTGAGGCTGTTTCATGACGTGAGGCTGTTTCATGGCGTGAGACTGTTCCATGACGTGAGACTGTTTCATGACGTGAGGCTGTTCCATGACGTGAGGCTGTTCCATAACGTGCGACTGTTCCATGATGTTAGGCTGTTTCATGACGTGAGGCTGTTTCATGACGTGAGGCTGTTTCATGGCGTGAGACTGTTCCATGACGTGAGGCTGTTTCATGACGTGAGGCTGTTCCATGACGTGAGACTGTTTCATGACGTGAGGCTGTTCCATGACGTGAGGCTGTTCCATAACGTGAGACTGTTTCATGACGTGAGGCTGTTCCATGACGTGAGACTGTTCCATGACGTGAGACTGTTTCATGACGTGAGGCTGTTCCATGACGTGAGACTGTTCCATGACGTGAGACTGTTTCATGACGTGAGGCTGTTTCATGACGTGAGGCTGTTCCATGACGTGAGACTGTTCCATGACGTGAGACTGTTTCATGACGTGAGGCTGTTCCATGACGTGAGACTGTTCCATGACGTGAGACTGTTTCATGACGTGAGGCTGTTCCATGACGTGAGACTGTTCCATGACGTGAGACTGTTTCATGACGTGAGGCTGTTTCATGACGTGATGCTGTTCCATGACGTGCGACTGTTCCATGACGTGAGGCTGTTTCATGACGTGAGACTGTTTCATGACGTAAGGCTGTTTCATGACGTGAGGCTGTTCCATGACGTGCGACTGTTCCATGATGTTAGGCTGTTTCATAACGTGAGACTGTTTCATGACGTGAGGGTGTTTCATGACGTGAGGCTGTTCCATGACGTGCGGCTGTTCCATGACGTGCGACTGTTCCATGATGTGCGACTGTTTCATGACGTGAGGCTGTTTCATGACGTGAGGCTGTTCCATGACGTGCGACTGTTTCATGACGTAAGGCTGTTTCATGACGTGAGGCTGTTCCATGACGTGCGGCTGTTCCATGACGTGCGACTGTTCCATGATGTGCGACTGTTTCATGACGTGAGGCTGTTCCATGACGTGCGACTGTTCCATGACGTGCGACTGTTTCATGACGTGAGGCTGTTTCATGACGTGAGGCTGTTCCATGACGTGCGGCTGTTCCATGACGTGCGACTGTTCCATGATGTGCGACTGTTTCATGACGTGAGGCTGTTCCATGATGTGCGACTGTTCCATGATGTGCGACTGTTTCATGACGTAAGGCTGTTTCATGACGTGAGGCTGTTCCATGACGTGCGACTGTTCCATGATGTTAGGCTGTTTCATAACGTGAGACTGTTTCATGACGTGAGGCTGTTTCATGACGTGAGGCTGTTCCATGACGTGCGGCTGTTCCATGACGTGCGACTGTTCCATGACGTGCGACTGTTTCATGACGTGAGGCTGTTTCATGGCGTGAGACTGTTTCATGACGTGAGGCCGTTCCATAACGTGAGACTGTTCCATGACGTGAGGCTGTTCCATGACGTGCGATTGTTCCATGGTGTTAGGCTGTTTCATGACGTGAGGCTGTTTCATGGCGTGAGACTGTTCCATGACGTGAGGCTGTTCCATGACGTGAGGCTGTTCCATGACGTGCGACTGTTCCATGATGTTAGGCTGTTTCATGACGTGAGGCTGTTTCATGGCGTGAGACTGTTCCATGACGTGAGGCTGTTCCATGACGTGCGACTGTTCCATGATGTTAGGCTGTTTCATGACGTGAGACTGTTCCATGACGTGAGGCTGTTTCATGACGTGAGGCTGTTCCATGACGTGAGGCTGTTCCATGACGTGCGACTGTTCCATGATGTTAGGCTGTTTCATGACGTGAGACTGTTCCATGACGTGAGGCTGTTTCATGGCGTGAGACTGTTCCATGACGTGAGGCTGTTCCATGACGTGCGACTGTTCCATGGTGTTAGGCTGTTTCATGACGTGAGACTGTTTCATGACGTGAGGCTGTTTCATGGCGTGACAGTCCAGAAAAGCCATAAACACGATTCCCACTCGTTTTGTTCCGTATTATCGCCCGCCAAGTATACGCTTACTCAGGCGGCTCAGGCGGGACAGTTTTGTTCCTTATTATCGCCCGCCAAGGATACGCTTATTCAGGCGGCTCAGGCAGGACAGTTTTGTTCCTTATTATCGCCCGCCAAGGACACGTCGACTCGGGACAGCCTAGAACATGTTTGCTGTCGTTTTTCTACCCAGACGGCACAATAACTGAGGGATGCTGCCCATGTCCGATATTATTGATTGACCTTGGCTGTCAAATCGCACGGCGCTCCTCGAACTCTCGCGGAGTCTTGGACTCCCAACGCGTGTAAGTGATCCGAGAAGTCAACGTCTCGTTATTCAATCGTTTCCTGGACTCTGCAATATGAGACACTAAATCTCGCTACCCGGTTCTCAGATTGCCGGCGGAGGCATCACAGTGCCCTCTGTCGATGGAGATTAATTCCGCAGCTGGCAGACGGCAACGGAATGCAAATAAGAGTTAAGGCTGCTGTGGGCTGGCGTGGTCGGGGGTTCATTGTGTATGCTAGCCACAAGCTGCAGACCAATCAGACAGCAAACTTCCCAAGACGACACTCCACAGGAATATGCAGATCGAGTCTACACCTCTCGCATCCTTGTTCCCGACACCCATCTCGGTCTCCAGCGTCCGGTGTCTCCAGCTTCCGGTGTGCCAGCTTCCGATGTGCCCGCTTCCGGTATTTATAGCTTTCGTTGTGCCAGCTTCTGGTGTCTCCAGCTTCCCGCGTCTCCAGCTACCGGTTCCTCCAGCTTCCGATGCCTGCAGCTTCCGGTGTGCCAGCTTCTCGTGTGCCAGCTTCCGGTATGCCAGCTTCCGGTGTGCCAGCTTTCGGTTCTTCCAGCTTCCGGTTCCTCCAGATTCCGGCGTTTCCAGCTTCCGGTGTCTCCAGCTTCCAATGTACCAGCTTCCGATCCACCGAATACGGTCGCGATGGGAGGGTGGGTGGCTGGGAGGGTGTCAGGGTGTGAGGACGGGAGGATGTGCAGGTGAGTGTCCGGGTATCCCTGTCAATGCGTCATGTCCTCAATGATGTCACTATTGTCTCAAGTTGTATCAAGATTGAGATAATCAATACTATCCTTGCGGCGGCCATATTGGACCACTGCCATAGGACCGGTCACCTCTCCCAGGTCACCTAGCCCAGGTCACCTCTCCTAGGTCACCTCTCAGGTTACACCCCTTAGGTCACTTTGCAACCCCTGTAATCATTTGACCTTTCTAGTGTTGTACTTTGGGCGACATTGCGTCCTAGCGAGCCATGACGCTTGCCAAATCACAGGCCTATTTGAGGAAATTGTCCGCGACAGAGATAAGCTCTATGGTAATTCCCACTGTTCTGCAGCAAAAAACTTCATGTTATTTTGGCAGTGGCCGTACTTTGTAAAAGACACCGTCTTAGACAGCTCCAAATCACCCCTACCCGCCGCTTCACCCTCACCCCCGCCTCACCCCCTCACGCCCTCACACCCCTCCCTCCACGCCGAGTAGGCGGCGTCGATTTCGTACAGCGGGCGAAAACCCCAAAGGCCGTCCTCTCCCACCGCTCGCTCAGTCCCGCGCACCCCTTCTGCTGCGGCCAGAATCACGTGACCCGTACGAGGCCACGGAGCCAGTCTGGCGGGGGAAGTCCTTGTTTTGTGTCGTCGGTGCCAGCACAAAAAGTTGCATTTGTCAGGCTGGGGCGACCGGGTTTGGCGGTGGGGATGGGGGTGGGGGTGGGGGGGGGGTCTGGGGACTAAGGCGGGGATGGCCAGGACGGGGATGGCTAGGGCGGGGATGGCCAGGGCGGGGATAGCCAGAGCGGGGAATGGCAGGGCGGGGGATGGCCAGGGCGGGGAATGGCCAGGGCGGGGATGGCTAGGGCGGGAATGGCTAGGGCGGGGATGGTCAGGGCGAGGATGGCCAGGGCGGGGATGGCTAGGGCGGGGATGGCCAGGGCGGGGATGGCCAGGGCGGGGATGGCTAGGGCGGGGATGGCCAGGGCGGGGATGGCCAGGGCGGGGATGGCCAGGGCGGGGATAGCCAGGGGGGTGGATGGCCAGGGCGGGGATGGCCAGGGCGGGGATGGCTAGGGCGGGGATGGCTAGGGCGGGGATGGCCAGGGCGGGGATGGCCAGGGCGGGGGATGGCCAGGGCGGGGGATGGCTAGGGCGGTGATGGCCAGGGCGGGGATGGCCAGGGCGGGGATGGCCAGGGCGGAGATGGCCAGGGCGGGGATGGCCAGGGCGGGGGATGGCCAGGGCGGGGATGGCCAGGGCGGGGATGGCCAGGGCGGGGATGGCTAGGACGGGGATGGCTAGGGCGGGGATGGCCAGGGCGGGGATGGCCAGGGCGGGGATAGCCAGGGGGGTGGATGACAGGAGCGGGGATGGCCAGGGCGGGGGATGGCCAGGGCGGGGATGGCCAGGGCGGGGATGGCCAGGGCGGGGGATGGCCAGGGCGGGATGGCCAGGGCGGGGGATGGCCAGGGCGGGGATGGCTAGGACGGGGATGGCTAGGGCGGGGATGGCCAGGGCGGGGATGGCCAGGGCGGGGGATGGCCAGGGCGGGGAATGGCCAGGGCGGGGGATGGCCAGGGCGGGGATGGCTAGGACGGGATGGCTAGGGCGGGGATGGCCAGGGCGGGGATAGCCAGAGCGGGGAATGGCCAGGGGCGGGGGATGGCCAGGGCGGGGAATGGCCAGGGCGGGGATGGCTAGGGCGGGAATGGCTAGGGCGGGATGGCCAGGGCGGGGATGGCTAGGGCGGGGATGGCCAGGGCGGGGATGGCCAGGGCGGGGATGGCTAGGGCGGGGATGGCCAGGGCGGGGATGGCCAGGGCGGGGATGGCCAGGGCGGGGATAGCCAGGGGGGTGGATGGCCAGGGCGGGGATGGCCAGGGCGGGGATGGCTAGGGCGGGGATGGCTAGGGCGGGGATGGCCAGGGCGGGGATGGCCAGGGCGGGGGATGGCCAGGGCGGGGGATGGCTAGGGCGGTGATGGCCAGGGCGGGGATGGCCAGGGCGGGGATGGCCAGGGCGGAGATGGCCAGGGCGGGGATGGCCAGGGCGGGGGATGGCCAGGGCGGGGATGGCCAGGGCGGGGGATGGCCAGGGCGGGGATGGCTAGGACGGGGATGGCTAGGGCGGGGATGGCCAGGGCGGGGATGGCCAGGGCGGGATAGCCAGGGGGGTGGATGACAGGAGCGGGGATGGCCAGGGCGGGGGATGGCCAGGGCGGGGATGGCCAGGGCGGGGATGGCCAGGGCGGGGGATGGCCAGGGCGGGGATGGCCAGGGCGGGGGATGGCCAGGGCGGGGATGGCTAGGACGGGGATGGCTAGGGCGGGGATGGCCAGGGCGGGGATGGCCAGGGCGGGGGATGGCCAGGGCGGGGAATGGCCAGGGCGGGGGATGGCCAGGGCGGGGATGGCTAGGACGGGGATGGCTAGGGCGGGGATGGCCAGGGCGGGGATAGCCAGAGCGGGGAATGGCCAGGGCGGGGGATGGCCAGGGCGGGGAATGGCCAGGGCGGGGATGGCTAGGGCGGGAATGGCTAGGGCGGGGATGGCCAGGGCGAGGATGGCCAGGGCGGGGATGGCTAGGGCGGGGATGGCCAGGGCGGGGATGGCCAGGGCGGGGATGGCTAGGGCGGGGATGGCCAGGGCGGGGATGGCCAGGGCGGGGATGGCCAGGGCGGGGATAGCCAGGGGTGTGGATGGCCAGGGCGGGGATGGCCAGGGCGGGGATGGCTAGGGCGGGGATGGCTAGGGCGGGGATGGCCAGGGCGGGGATGGCCAGGGCGGGGGATGGCCAGGGCGGGGGATGGCTAGGGCGGTGATGGCCAGGGCGGGGATGGCCAGGGCGGGGATGGCCAGGGCGGAGATGGCCAGGGCGGGGATGGCCAGGGCGGGGATAGCCAGGGGGGTGGATGACAGGAGCGGGGATGGCCAGGGCGGGGGATGGCCAGGCGGGGATGGCCAGGGCGGGGATGGCCAGGGCGGTGGATGGCCAGGGCGGGGATGGCCAGGGCGGGGGATGGCCAGGGCGGGGATGGCCAGGGCGGGGGATGGCCAGGGCGCGGATGGCTAGGGCGGGGATGGCCAGGGCGGGGATAGCCAGGGCGGGGATGGCCAGGGCGGGGATGGCTAGGGCGGGGATGGCCAGGGCGGGGGATGGCCAGGGCGGGGGATGGCCAGAGCGGGGATGGCTAGGGCGGGGATGGCCAGGGCGGGGATGGCCAGGGCGGGGATGGCCAGGGCGGGGATGGCCAGGGCGGGGATGGCCAGGGCGGGGATAGCCAGCGGGGTGGATGACAGGAGCGGGGATGGCCAGGGCGGGGATGGCCAGGGCGGGGGATGGCTAGGGCGGGGATGGCCAGGGCGGGGATGGCTAGGGCGGGGGATGGCCAGGGCGGGGATGGCCAGGGCGGGGATGGCCAGGGCGGGGGATGGCTAGGGCGGGGATGGCTAGGGCGGGGGATGACAGGAGCGGGGATGGCCAGGGCGGGGATGGCCAGGGCGGGGATGGCCAGGGCGGGGATGGCCAGGGCGGGGGATGACAGGAGCGGGGATGGCCAAGACGGGGATGGCCAGGGCGGGGATGGCTAGGGCGGGGATGACCAGGGCGGGGGATGACAGGAGCGGGGATGGCCAGGGCGGGGATGGCCAGGGCGGGGATGTCCAGGGCGGGGGATGGCCAGGGCGGGGGATAGCCAGGGCGGGGATGGCCAGGGCGGGGATAGCCAGGGGGGTGGATGACAGGAGCGGGGATGGCCAGGGCGGGGGGTGGCTAGGGCGGGGATGCCTAGGGCGGGGATGGCTAGGGCGGGGGATGACAGGAGCGGGGATGGCCAGGGCGGGGATGGCCAGGGCGGGGATGGCTAGGGCGGGGATGGCCAGGGCGGGGGATGACAGGAGCGGGGATGGCCAGGGCGGGGATGGCCAGGGCGGGGATGGCCAGGGCGGGGGATGGCCAGGGCGGGGGATAGCCAGGGCGGGGATGGCCAGGGCGGGGATAGCCAGGGGGGTGGATGACAGGAGCGGGGATGGCCAGGGCGGGGGATGACAGGAGCGGGGGTGGCCAGGGCGGGGGATGGCCAGGGCGGGGGATGACAGGAGCAGGGATGGCCAGGGCGGGGATGGCCAGGGGGGTGGATGACAGGAGCGGGAATGGCTAGTGCTAGGGATGGCCAGGGAGAAAGTCGGGGTGGGGGAGCGTGGTCTGGGCTCGCGTGTCGCCGGCGCCGGACACGGGGTCCACATGGGGCTCCGTGCCGGGTCATGTGACATCCTCCATTGTCTCAGACTGTGCTAGTGATTCATCGGGGCGGGCCGCTCCACCTCCTGAGTAATTGACTAATTTATTATAACGGCATTACTGTTACTGTGTTTTATACTGCGCTGTGGCTGGCGATAAGCAGGGTGGGCGAAAATAGAGGATAGTGATCATGGTGAAATCCGTTTGATTGGTTCACAGTACATTGATGTGTGTGTGTTTTTTTTGGGGGGGGGGCGTTGTACACAGTACATTGAAACCGCGGAGGGGGGGGGGGGGCTCAGGAGTTGGGGAAAAGGGGGATTGGTTGGGGGGGAGGGTAGAGTTGGTGGGCGGTGCACACAGACAACACAGGTCTACCTGCAACAAGGCAAGAAGCAAAGTTTTGTAGGATGTAAATATTTCAAGATGGCGGGTGCCGCCGGACCGAGTATTGAGTTTCGAAACTGATGCATCCTTTGTTACCACTCATACCCATAGCGTTCCCCCCACCCCTACCCGCTCCATTACCAGCTGAACTTATTGGGGATCCCCCCCCACCCCCCCCCCCCCACCCAGAGGCCGCCCCATCTTAGGGGGACGGCCTCCCAGGCTAATCCCTCCCCTGTCCCCTCCGATATCTCATCCCCCACGCCGTCCTCCGCCCTACCCCCCAGCCGCCTGCTCCCCCACGCCCCAATCCCCTTTTCACAATGATGGATCCTGCTCTACGATTAAACAGAGATCCCTGCGGTTGTATATGGCCGCAACACGTGATGTAAGTGCAGCCATTAGGATAGCGGATGAAAGCGGATGGCATTATATTGACGAGTTGGTTGGTCGCGAGGCGGAAGCGAGCCGCGTGTGTAGCGCGGTGACCGATCAGGCCGCTGGGTGTCGCTGCGGTAGCCCGTAGACTCCGGTCTTTAGGAAGTCCTCGGGTAATGTAGCTCCATGGCTATCTGGCCTGCGCGATCAAAGCGATCCGTTAAACCTACTTGTTTGCTCGGGTGTTCGATATGTGTGCGCAGGTCGGGGCAGCCCGTCAGCCCCCGGCCACGTGCTCCTTACTCAGACACCTTGGCGGGGAGGACGGCGGCGCCTGGGTGGAACGGGGCGCTTAGTCCTAGCCCCCCACTGCCACTCCATCCCCCAACACCCACCCCATCAGTCTCTCTCTGGCCCCAATTTTCTGTCCTTTAATCACTCAGTTTACTATTATTTTATGCGAAGAAAGCAGACAATAGGAAAAAAAAAAGATTTATTACTGCATCTCGACGCAGAAAATCGATGTGACACTTGATGTTGTCACTCGTCTATAGATAATCTGCCTTACGGGGGAACTATTCCATGGACGTGAACTGCTCTACCGTGGGAACTATTCCACAGCCGGGAGCTATTCCACAGAGTGGAACTATTCCAGACTGGAGCTATTCCACAGACTGGAGCTATTCCACAGACAGGAGCTACTCCACAGACTGGAGCTATTCCACAGACAGGAGCTACTCCACAGACTGGAGCTATTCCACAGACAGGAGCTACTCCACAGACTGGAGCTATTCCACAGACAGGAGCTATTCCACAGACAGGAGCTATTCCACAGACAGGAGCTACTCCACAGACTGGAACTATTCCACAGACTGGAGCTATTCCACAGACTGGAGCTATTCCACAGACTGGAGCTATTCCACAGACTGGAGCTATTCCACAGACAGGAGCTATTCCACAGACAGGAGCTGTTCCACAGACTGGAGCTACTCCACAGACTGAAACTATTCCACAGACTGGAGCTATTCCACAGACAGGAGCTATTCCACAGACTGGAACTATTCCACAGACAGGAGCTATTCCACAGACTGGAACTATTCCACAGACTGGAGCTATTCCACAGACTGGAACTATTCCACAGACTGGAGCTATTTCACAGACAGGAGCTACTCCACAGACTGGAACTATTCCACAGACTGGAGCTATTCCACAGACAGGAGCTATTCCACAGACTGGAGCTATTCCACAGACAGGAGCTACTCCACAGACTGGAACTATTCCACAGACTGGAGCTATTCCACAGACAGGAACTATTCCACAGACTGGAGCTATTCCACAGACTGGAGCTATTCCACAGACAGGAGCTACTCCACAGACTGGAACTATTCCACAGACTGGAGCTATTCCACAGACTGGAACTATTCCACAGACTGGAGCTATTCCACAGACAGGAGCTATTTCACAGACAGGAGCTACTCCACAGACTGGAACTATTCCACAGACAGGAGCTACTCCACAGACTGGAACTATTCCACAGACAGGAGCTACTCCACAGACTGGAGCTATTCCACAGACAGGAGCTATTCCACAGACTGGAGCTATTCCACAGACAGGAGCTATTTCACAGACAGGAGCTACTCCACAGACTGGAACTATTCCACAGACAGGAGCTACTCCACAGACTGGAACTATTCCACAGACAGGAGCTACTCCACAGACTGGAGCTATTCCACAGACAGGAGCTATTCCACAGACTGGAGCTATTCCACAGACAGGAGCTATTTCACAGACAGGAGCTACTCCACAGACTGGAACTATTCCACAGACAGGAGCTACTCCACAGACTGGAACTATTCCACAGACAGGAGCTACTCCACAGACTGGAACTATTCCACAGACAGGAGCTATTCCACAGACTGGAGCTATTCCACAGACAGGAGCTATTTCACAGACAGGAGCTACTCCACAGACTGGAACTATTCCACAGACTGGAGCTATTCCACAGACTGGAACTATTCCACAGACAGGAGCTACTCCACAGACTGGAACTATTCCACAAACAGGAGCTATTCCACAGACTGGAGCTATTCCACAGACAGGAGCTGTTCCACAGACTGGAGCTACTCCACAGACTGGAACTATTCCACAGACTGGAGCTATTCCACAGACTGGAACTATTCCACAGACAGGAGCTACTCCACAGACTGGAACTATTCCACAGACAGGAGCTATTCCACAGACTGGAGCTATTCCACAGACAGGAGCTATTTCACAGACAGGAGCTACTCCACAGACTGGAACTATTCCACAGACAGGAGCTACTCCACAGACTGGAACTATTCCACAGACTGGAACTATTCCACAGACAGGAGCTACTCCACAGACTGGAACTATTCCACAGACAGGAGCTATTCCACAGACAGAAGCTACTCCACATACAGGAGCTATTCCACATACTGGAACCATTCCACAGGCGGTAACTGTGCCACAGACAAAACTATTCCACATTGTGACTCCCATTGTCACGTTGCTGCATTGAAAAATCAACACAATAAATGCCATCTAAAGACATTGTTCAATAAAACTAATATTATCTAAGGTTTTCTTAGTAGGTTGAACGTCAATGTTCATACGAGCTGCAGATCACGAAGGCGCCCCTCGTGGATAATGCGAGAGAATAATGGAGATTGATACATGTTCAAAGGCTGCAATGTCATCAAGCAAAAACAATTGTGACATAGGGGAGACATTTGATCAGTTAATAACGAACTGCATCTTACGTAGCAGGGAAAATACTTGATGGTATCAGAATGATTGATGGAGACCACAAACCCTACCCCCTCAGTCCTCCATTGTCGTAGATGGATACCTGACGACCCCCTCAGTCGTCCACCCCCACCCCCTCAGTCGTCCAATGTCGTGGAGGGACACCTGACGACCACAAGCTCCGCCCCCTCAGTCGTCTAATGTCGTGGAGGGAGACCTGACGACCACAAGCCCCGCCCCCTCAGTCCACCATGTGGTGGATGGAGACCTGACGACCACAAGCCCCGCCCCCTCCGTCCACCATGTCGTGGAGGGAGACCTGACGACCACCAGCCCCGCCCCCTGAATCCACCAATGTCGTGGATGGAGACCTGACGACCACAAGCGCCGCCCCCTCAGTCAGTCAACCTATGTCGTGGATGGAGACCTGACGACCACAAGCCCCACGCCCTCAGTCCACCAATGTCGTGTCCACCCCCACCCCCTCAGTCGTCCAATGTCGTGGAGGGAGACCTGACGACCACAAGCCCCGCCCCCTCAGTCGTCCAATGTCGTGGAGGGAGACCTGACGACCACAAGCCCCGCCCCCTCAGTCCACCATGTCGTGGAGTCCACCATGTCGTGGATGGAGACCTGACGACCACAAGCCCCGGCCCCTCAGTCCACCATGTCGTGGAGGGAGACCTGACGACCACAAGCCCCGCCCCCTCAGTCGTCCAATGTCGTCGAGGGAGACCTGACGACCACAAGCCCCGCCCCCTCCGTCCACCATGTCGTGGAGGGAGACCTGACGACCACCAGCCCCGCCCCCTCAATCCACCAATGTCGTGGATGGAGACCTGATGACCACAAGCCCCGCCCCCTCAGTCCTCCTATGTCGTGGATGGAGACCTGACGACCACAAGACCCGCCCCCTCAATCCACCAATGTCGTGGATGGAGACCTGACGACCACAAGCCTCGCCCCCTCAGTCCACCTATGTCGTGGATGGAGACCTGACGACCACAAGCCCCGCCACCTCAGTCCACCTATGTCGTGGATGGAGACCTGACGACCACAAGCCCCACCCCCTCAGTCTACCAATGTCGTGGATGAAGACCTGACGACCACAAGCCCCACGCCCTCAGTCCACCAATGTCGTGTCCACCCCCACCCCCTCAGTCGTCCAATGTCGTGGAGGGAGACCTGACGACCACAAGCCCCGCCCCCTCAATCCACCAATGTCGTGGATGGAGACATGACGACCACAAGCCCCGCCCCCTCCGTCCACCATGTTGTGGAGGGAGACCCGACGACCACCAGCCCCGCCCCCTCAATCCATCAATGTCGTGGATGGAGACCTGACGACCACAAGCCCCGCCCCCTCAGTCCACCTATGTCGTGGATGGAGACCTGACGACCACAAGCCCCACGCCCTCAGTCCACCAATGTCGTGTCCACCCCCACCCCTCAGTCGTCCAATGTCGTGGAGGGAGACCTGACGACCACAAGCCCCGCCCCCTCAGTCCACCTATGTCGTGGATGGAGACCTGACGACCACAAGCCCCGCCCCCTCAGTCCACCTATGTCGTGGATGGAGACCTGACGACCACAAGCCCCACGCCCTCAGTCCACCAATGTCGTGTCCACCCCCACCCCCTCAGTCGTCCAATGTCGTGGAGGGAGACCTGACGACCACAAGCCCCGCCCCCTCAATCCACCAATGTCGTGGATGGAGACATGACGACCACAAGCCCCGCCCCCTCCGTCCACCATGTCGTGGAGGGAGACCCGACGACCACCAGCCCCGCCCCCTCAATCCATCAATGTCGTGGATGGAGACCTGACGACCACAAGCCCCGCCCCCTCAGTCCACCAATGTCGTGGATGGAGACCTGACGACCACAAGCCCCGCCCCCTCCGTCCACCATGTCGTGGCGGGAGACCTGACGACCACCAGCCCCGCCCCCTCAATCCACCAATGTCGTGGATGGAGACCTGACGACCACAAGCCCGCCCCTCAGTCCACCTATGTCGTGGATGCAGACTTGACGACCACAAGCCCCGCCCCCTCCGTCCACCATGTCGTGGAGGGAGACCTGACGACCACAAGCCCCGCCCCCTCAGTCCACCTATGTCGTGGATGGAGACCTGACGACCACAAGCCCCGCCCCCTCCGTCCACCATGTCGTGGAGGGAGACCTGACGACCACAAGCCCCGCCCCCTCAATCCACCAATGTCGTGGATGGACATCTGACGACCACAAGCCCCGCCCCCTCAGTCCTCCAATGTCGTGGATGAAGACCTGACGACCACAAGCCCCGCCCCCTCAATCCACCAATGTCGTGGATGGAGACCTGACGACCACAAGCCCCGCCCCTCAATCCACCAATGTCGTGGATGGAGACCTGACGACCACAAGCCCCACCCCCTCAGTCCTCCAATGTCGTGGATGACGACCTGACGACCACAAGCCCCACACCCTCAGTCTACCAATGTCGTGGATGAAGACTTGACGACCACAAGCCCCACCCCCTCCGTCCACCATGTCGTGGAGGGAGACCTGACGACCACAAGCCCCGCCCCCTCAATCCACCAATGTCGTGGATGGAGATCTGACGACCACAAGACCCGCCCCCTCAATCCACCAATGTCGTGGATGGAGACCTGACGACCACAAGCCCCGCCCCCTCCGTCCACCATGTCGTGGATGGAGACCTGACGACCACAAGCCTCGCCCTCTCAATCCACCAATGTCGTGGATGGAGACCTGCGGAACAAAAGCCCCACCCCCTCAGTCCTCCAATGTCGTGGATGAAGACCTGACGATCACAAGCCCCGCCCCCTCAATCCACCAATGTTGTGGATGGAGACCTGACGACCACAAGACCCGCCCCCTCAATCCACCAATGTCTTGGATGGAGACCTGACGACCACAAGCCTCGCCCCCTCAGTCCACCTATGTCGTGGATGGAGACCTGACGACCACAAGCCCCGCCCCCTCCGTCCACCATGTCGTGGCGGGAGACCTGACGACCACCAGCCCCGCCCCCTCAGTCCACCAATGTCGTGCATGGAGACCTGCCGACCACAAGCCCGCCCCCTCAGTCCACCTATGTCGCGGCTGGAGACCTGACGACCACAAGCCCCGCCCCCTCCGTCCACCATGTCGTGGAGGGAGACCTGACGACCACAAGCCCCGCCCCCTCAATCCACCAATGTCGTGGATGGAGACCTGACGACCACAAGCCCCGCCCCCTCAATCCACCAATGTCGTGGATGGAGACCTGACGACCACAAGCCCCACCCCCTCAGTCCTCCAATGTCGTGGATGACGACCTGACGACCACACGCCCCACCCCCTCCGTCCACCATGTCGTGGCGGGAGACCTGACGACCACCAGCCCCGCCCCCTCAATCCACCAATGTCGTGGATGGAGACCTGACGACCACAAGCCTCGCCCCCTCAGTCCACCTATGTCGTGGATGGAGACCTGACGACCACAAGCCCCGCCCCCTCCGTCCACCATGTCGTGGCGGGAGACCTGACGACCACAAGCCCCGCCCCCTCAATCCACCAATGTCGTGGATGGAGACCTGCCGACCACAAGCCCCGCCCCCTCAGTCCACCTATGTCGTGGATGGAGACCTGTCGACCACAAACCCCGCCCCCTCCGTCCACCATGTCGTGGAGGAAGACCTGACGACCACCAGCCCCGCCCCCTCAATCCACCAATGTCGTGGATGGAGATCTGACGACCACAAGCCCCGCCCCCTCAGTCCTCCAATGTCGTGGATGAAGACCTGACGACCACAAGCCCCGCCCCCTCAATCCACCAATGTCGTGGATGGAGACCTGACGACCACAAGCCCCGCCCTCTCAATCCACCAATGTCGTGGATGGAGACCTGACGACCACAAGCCCCACCCCCTCAGTCCTCCAATGTCGTGGATGACGACCTGACGACCACAAGTTCCACCCCCTCAGTCTACCAATGTCGTGGATGAAGACCTGACGACCACAAGCCCCGCCCCCTCAATCCACCAATGTCGTGCATGGAGACCTGACGACCACAAGCCCCGCCCCCTCCGTCCACCATGTCGTGGAGGGAGACCTGACGACCACCAGCCCCGCCCCCTCAATCCACCAATGTCGTGGATGGAGATCTGACGACCACAAGCCCCGCCCCCTCAGTCCTCCAATGTCGTGGATGAAGACCTGACGACCACAAGCCCCGCCCCCTCAATCCACCAATGTCGTGGATGGAGACCTGACGACCACAAGCCCCGCCCCCTCAATCCACCAATGTCGTGGATGGAGACCTGACGACCACAAGCCCCGCCCCCTCAATCCACCAATGTCGTGGATGAAGACCTGGCGACCACAAACCCCACCCCCTCAGTCCACTAATGTCGTGTCCACCCCCACCCCCTCAATCGTCCAATGTCGTGGAGGGAGACCTGACGACCACAAGCCCCGCCCCCTCAGTCGTCCAATGTCGTGGAGGGAGACCTGACGACCACAAGCCCCGCCCCCTCAATCCACCAATGTTGTGGATGGAGACCTGACGACCACAAGACCCGCCCCCTCAATCCACCAATGTCGTGGATGGAGACATGACGACCACAAGCCCCGCCCCCTCCGTCCACCATGTCGTGGAGGGAGACCTGACGACCACCAGCCCCGCCCCCTCAATCCACCAATGTCGTGAATGGAGACCTGACGACCACAAGCCCCGCCCCCTCAGTCCACCTATGTCGTGGATGGAGACCTGACGACCACAAGCCCCGCCTCCTCCGTCCACCATGTCGTGGAGGGAGACCTGACGACCACCAGCCCCGCCCCCTCAATCCACCAATGTCGTGGATGGAGACCTGACGACCACAAGCCCCGCCCCCTCAGTCCACCTATGTCGTGGATGGAGACCTGACGACCACAAGCCCCGCCCCCTCCGTCCACCATGTCGTGGAGGGAGACCTGACGACCACAAGCCCCGCCCCCTCAATCCACCAGTGTCGTGTATGGAGACCTGACGACCACAAGCCCCGCCCCCTCAGTCCACCTATGTCGTGGATGGAGACCTGACGACCACAAGCCCCGCCCCCTCCGTCCACCATGTCGTGGAGGGAGACCTGACGAAAACCAGCCTCGCCCCCTCAGTCCACCTATGTCGCGGATGGAGACCTGACGACCACAAGCCCCGCCCCTTCCGTCCACCATGTCGTGGAGGGAGACCTGACGACCACAAGCCCCGCCCCCTCAATCCACCAATGTCGTGGATGGAGACCTGACGACCACAAGCCCCGCCCCCTCAATCCACCAATGTCGTGACGAGAGACCTGAGGACCACCAGCCCCGCCCCCTCAATCCACCAATGTCGTGGATGGAGACCTGACGACCACAAGCCCCGCCCCCTCAGTCCACCTATGTCGTGGATGGAGACCTGACGACCACAAGCCCCGCCCCCTCCGTCCACCATGTCGTGGAGGGAGACCTGACGACCACCAGCCCCGCCCCCTCAATCCACCAATGTCGTGGATGGAGACCTGACGACCACAAGCCCCGCCCCCTCCGTCCACCTATGTCGTGGATGGAGACCTGACGACCACAAGCCCCGCCCCCTCCGTCCACCATGTCGTGGAGAGAGACCTGACGACCACAAGCCCCGCCCCCTCAATCCCCTAATGTCGTGGATGGAGACCTAGCGACCACAAGCCCCGCCCCCTCAGTCCACCTATGTCGTGGATGGAGACCTGACGACCACAAGCCCCGCCCCCTCCGTCCACCATGTCGTTGAGGGAGACCTGACGACCACCAGCCCCGCCCCCTCAATCCACCAATGTCGTGGATGGAGATCTGACGACCACAAGCCCCGCCCCCTCAGTCCTCCAATGTCGTGGATGAAGCCCTGACGACCACAAGCCCCGCCCCCTCAATCCACCAATGTCGTGGATGGAGACCTGACGACCACGAGCCCCGCCCCCTCAATCCACCAATGTCGTGGATGGAGACCTGACGACCACAAGCCCCACCCCCTCAGTCCCCCAATGTCGTGGGTGACGACCTTACGACCACAAGCCCCACCCCCTCAGTCTACCAATGTCTTGGATGAAGACCTGACGACCACAAGCCCCACCCCCTCAGTCCACCAATGTCGTGGATGAAGACCTGACGACCACAAGCCCCGCCCCCTCAATCCACCAATGTCGTGGATGGAGACCTGACGACCACAAGCCCCGCCCCCTCAATCCATCAATGTCGTGGATGGAGACCTGACGACCACAAGTCCCGCCCCCTCAATACACCAATGTCGTGGATGGAGACCTGACGACCACAAGCCCCGCCCCCTCAGTCCTCCAATGTCGTGGATGAAGACCTGACGACCACAATCCCCACCCCCTCAGTCCACCAATGTCGTGGATGGAGACCTGACGACCACAAGCCCCGCCCCCTCAATCCACCATGTCGTGGATGGAGACCTGCCGACCACAAGCCCCGCCCCCTCAGTCCACCTATGTAGTGGATGGAGACCTAAAAGACCACACGCCCCGCCCCCTAATCCACCTATGTCGTGGATGTTGACCTGGGGACCACAAGCCCCACTCCCTCAGTTCATCAATGCCATAGATGGAGATTTAACGACCACAAGCCCCGCCCCCTCAATCCACCAATGTCGTGGATGAAGGCCTGGCGACCACAAGCCCCTCCCTCTCAGTCCTCCAATGTCGTGGATGGAGACCTGACGACCACAAGCCCCGCCCCCTCAGTCCGCTGATGGCTAACATTGTGTGAAAGGCTTGGGATTGGCTGAAGTTACCCTGGCGCCTTAGAGTGTATATTTGTTGTGTCATGACGTTCTAACCCACGTGACCGGCCCACTACACTTGTTCCTTGGTCTGACACTCTATGGCCGCTACCACAGGACGGGGGGGATGGCGGGGGGCGGTGTCAGATACCCACTATTGATTCCATCTCGCCTTGTGTTCTTGAGTCTTGGTTTAAGGAGTCACTTGTTTTGCTCATTTTTTGGCCCAATCAGAAACATTGGGGCAGGGGACCGGGGCCGGGGGGTGTGGGGGTCTTAAGTGGTTTTAGTCCTGGCTTCCTAAGATATTATCCGCGACCTTCACCTTGCTGCGCCCCTTGTGACTATACTACGTTGTTTGTTATTCGCCAAAATGATGAGAGTCTAGGGGTGGGGTGACGGGGATGGGGGTAGAAGGGAGAAGTGAAATGCGCGACTTGCGCGAGGGTTGCAGTGCCTGGGGCAGGGTTTCGGCTATTGACTGTAGTCTGGGGAGCGATCACGTGGCCAGTGATTGAACGATTAGCGACTCCCGGAGGCGGCAACGACCCCCGCGGGAGGTCACTTCCGGTGCCGAAACTGACGCGAAATGGTGCGCATCGAGACTAGAGGCGACATGGGGTTCTGGGGTGTCGTGGGCGGGGGGGGGGGGCAACCCCGAGTCTTTACCCTTGAATCCCTATAGTCCTGTATAAATCTGTACCCCTCCAACACTGCCAACATCACCCCAACCCTATATACCCTCTGTACCCATGAACCCCCTACACCCCTGCGCCCCCTGTTCCCATGTACCCCCTATACCCCCTGTACCCCTGTCTGTAACATGTTTTCCGGTTCCACCCACCTCTGTACCCTCTATCCCTCTATCCCAAAAGCCCTCTTCCCTCCCCTCTCCTCTAATCCACCTCTAGACCACGGCACGGTCCCTGTAACGTGACGGTGAAGCTGCAGTGGCGTTGTGATGCCAGTGTTGGTGTAGGAGACACACAGACAGACGCCGAGATGCATGTCGGACTGGAACCAATCTCTGAGTCACGTGGCTGGGTCACGTGTCAAACTACAGAACGGAACGGTAGCCACCTTCCTCTCGCCAGGAGCTTGTGATACACAATACTGGAGGTGTCCCATAAACGTTTAGTACACGTATGGGGGCACAATGCTTGTTGGCATGACGACAGCAGTCACGTGCTTCCCGCAGCTAGACGCGGATTGATTTCCTGACGGACTGAGTCCTGATCTCCCGCTCCCCGCCACCCAGAACATTTACTTTGTAGACCAAGTCACTACGGGGCAAATGAAGATGTTTTTCACCCAGGACCACGTGGTTGGCATTAATAGCCTTGAGGGCAGCAGAGCACAATTAGTGGCGCGTTCACTCCCCTTGACGACATGATCCTGGGATGTTCTACGTTGTATTTTCTGTAATGTTATAACCTTTCACTGACCCTTTCATTTACCCTTACCTGTCATTGACCTGTCATTGACCCTTTCATTGACCATGTCATTGACCTTTCCTTGACCCTGTCATTGACCCTTCTATGGCTGTGATAACTCACGTCGACATGCCCTTTATCGTGCTCCCAGTGGAGGCCAGAAACCTGTTCATGGCTCACCCTCCCCGCTGTAATTCCCTCACTGGGAACCTGCCGCCCCCCACCCCCCCGCCTTCCCCATGCAACCATAACCACTATCAGTCGTTGGTTGGCAATGCTATTCCAGCCAGGTGCCTGTGTTGTTTGTTGTTTGTTGTTGGCCGCCATTGCCACCGCCGGGCAGACGCCTGACGAGCCTCGCCAGCTGCGCTCTCCTTGAGTGGCACCTGTCAGCGCCGGCAGGCGGCGCCACATTCCTGCAAGAATACATCCGGGCTCCACAACTGTGGCGTGGCTCTGGTGTGGAGCCCGACATCGCCCTATAATAGCAGTGTTATCTACCATAAAGCCGTGTAACCTCAACACCTATAGGTACATCTCTGTGGCCTTGTGTTTTCAGATACTCCACCAGTGTCCCGAAAGGAAGACCATTTGAACTTTCAGACTGGCTTGTGTTAACTACATCAGGAATTAGCTTGCCTGTCTTGTATTTACTACATCAGGTATCAGTTTGCCTGTCTTGTATTTACTACATCAGGAATCAGCTTGCCTGTCTTGTATTTACTACACCAGAAAGCAACTAACAGCTTGCCTGTCTTGTATCTACTACATCATGAACCAATTTGCCTGTCTTGTATTTATTACATTAAGGAAACAGTTTGCCTGTCTTGTATTTACTACATCAAGAATCAGCTTGCCTATCTTGTATCTACTACATCAAGAATCAGCTTGCCTATCTTGTATTTACTGCATTAGGAATCAGTTTGCCTGTCTTGTATTTACTACATCAGGAACCAGTTTGCCTGTCTTGTAAGTACTACATCAGGAACCAGTTTGCATGTCTTGTATTTACTACATCAGGTGTCAGTTTACCTGTCTTGTATTCACTATATCCGCTTGGCTGTCCTGCTGCCAGGGGTTCACCCACTCTCTATGATGATGTTGGTGCTCATGGTCAGTGACATCTCTCAAGTTCTGCCGACTGTGGACGTCATGGACCATGGTAGTCAGTGTGGCCGTCATGAATTTATGTTCGGACCTCAACCAATGTGCTATCACGCTGCTTCATTACAACGCTAAACTAGAGTGGTAATATGGTCACACCTAAACCGATCTGTAACTTGAGCAATGGGCAAGCTGACGAAGTGTGTAGACCCGTGTCAAGCTGACGTACATCTTGCACTAGAGCCTTCAGCCTCCAGTACACTCACCACCCTTCCACCACCCTTTTTCATCCCCCGCCCCCCTTATGAAGTGTGTCATCCTCTGGTACTGGCAATTTCCCCACAATAAAGAGTGTGCTGCAGAGTGTTTCTCTGTTTGAGTGTCTCTCTGTGACCTATGACCCTCCACGGGGAGACACCGCCGGAGATGCAGTTTTACGCATGCGCCGTACGAGGCTATTGACGATGCACAACGCAAACACGCGGTGTTTGGGCGGCCCACGTGGCTCACGTGACCCACGTGACCCACGGCCACAGACCGCCTACGTCTACGGGACCCCCTGGGTAGGGTCTGGCGGTATAGGCTTTGGGGGAGCCCGGCGGCAGGGTGGCTGGGGGGTGGAGTATGGTTGTTTGGAGCCTTGAGGGGGTAGGTTCTGTTGTGGGTGAGTTGGGGACGGGATGCTGTGGGTAGGACCTCGTGGGAGCGTCTGTGAGGACGCGGTCTGTATGTGGGACCTGTTGAGATGGGGTGGAGGGTGGGGGGGGCTGCCGTGGGTAAGGCCTGTCGTGGCCTGGGGGCGTAGCAAGGTGCGGGCCTCTATGTCGAACCTCTGGGGACACAGAACATTAATCTCTGATGGCCGATGATGGTCAGACAAAGGGCAATCTTCTCTCAAAGCAACCGGCCAATGCAACACGATATCCCGCCGGAAATGACGTCATGACTGACAAGGGACGCTCATTGGTCTCTGAAGACCCCATGCCTGTCGGCTCCAGGACGATAATACCTCTCATTCTTGCTCCTTGGCTCTGATATTTGCGTAATAAACGCGTATTTTACGGCCTGTTTGTCGTTCCTATACGGGGAAAACACCGAATTTAATCAACTGGACTGTTTTGTCTTGGGTCGGATGGCAAGTAATGGGTCTCTGCTTTTCTCCTTTATTACTTTTATTACTTCTGGTCACATGTTATAGTAACGTACGACGCACTCTACGCCTCAAACCCAAAACGCACGCGCGCACGAAAAACTCCCTTTCTTCCACTCTTAGCCGCAGTATTCTCAATCACAAGGTGTGTCTCCTGTTTCTTGCCCAGAAATAAAATGTTGTACTTATTTGTGGCTAAGTCGCGCTTACGCATGAACTGTGGCAGGCCCATCGCAGAGTTAGTGGTGTCGTCATGAGTGTATCTGTCACATCTATAGCCACACTTAGCTTACGCATGAACTGTGGCAGGCCCATCGCACAGTTAGTGGCGTCGTCATCAGTGTATCTGTCACATCTATAGCCACACTTAGCTTACGCATGAACTTAGGCAGGCCCATCGCACAGTTAGTGGCGTCGTCATCAGTGTATCTGTCACATCTATAGCCACACTTAGGTTACGCATGAACTGTGGCAGGCCCATCGCACAGTTAGTGGCGTCGTCATCAGTGTATCTGTCACATCTATAGCCACACTTAGCTTACGCATGAACTGTGGCAGGCCTATCGCACAGTTAGTGGCGTCGTCATCAGTGTATCTGTCGCATCTATAGCCACACTTAGCTTACGCATGAACTTAGGCAGGCCCATCGCACAGTTAGTGGCGTCGTCATGAGTGTATCTGTCACATCTATAGCCACACTTAGCTTACGCATGAACTGTGGCAGGCCTATCGCACAGTTAGTGGCGTCGTCATCAGTGTATCTGTCGCATCTATAGCCACACTTAGCTTACGCATGAACTTAGGCAGGCCCATCGCACAGTTAGTGGCGTCGTCATGAGTGTATCTGTCACATCTATAGCCACACTTAGCTTACGCATGAACTGTGGCAGGCCCATCGCACAGTTAGCGGTGTCGTCATGAGTGTATCTGTCACATCTATAGCCACACTTAGCTTACGCATGAACTGTGGCAGGCCTACCGCACAGTAAGCTGTGTCGTCATGAGTGTATCTGTCACATCTATAGCCACACTTAGCTTACACATAAACTGTGGCAGGCCCATCGCACAGTTAGTGGCGTCGTCATCAATGTATCTGTCGCATCTATAGCCACACTTAGCTTACGCATGAACTTAGGCAGGCCTATCGCACAGTTAGTGACGTCGTCATCAGTGTATCTGTCACATCTATAGCCACTGCTGTCATGTCCAATTGGAATGACACGCAGTAGCTCTGAAATGACTCTTGGCTTAAACATATTTTATGTTCAAATTAGGAAAGAGGCAATGCCTAAACAAATTCCTCTTGCTTTCATGTGATGCACAAGTAACAAGCAGAACATTAATTAATCTTAAACACACCCGCACAGGCTTAGGAAGGTTGTTGCGATCGGGGGGCGGGGGCACAACCAATACGTACCAGGGGCGTGTGCAGGAATTCTTAAAAGGGGGGGGGGGCACAAAGGGGGTGCACACAAACATTAAATATGTGTGTAGAATACTGAGACCCATGTGACCGTTGTTCACAGAATTTGAAACAGGGGGGGGGGGGGTAAGGTATACCATAGGGTCTGAGAGGGAAGGGAGGGCACATAATTTGAAAAGGGAGAGGAGCACAGATATATATCCTAGATCTGAAAGGGGAGGCACGTGCCCCCTGATCATTGCCCCCCCCCCCCCCGGACACGCCCATGCGTACGGGGTCGAACACTTTTCGTTCGGTCATAGTCTGCAAGTTGGTAAATCACCGTATTTGAGCCCTCGTCAGGGGCGTTTGCAGGAATTCTTGAAAGGGGGGGGGCACAATAAATTGTTTCACAATAACATAATTTTAAAGGGGTAGGGGAGGGGGTTAGGTATATCTTGGGGTCTGAAAGGGAAGGGCACGTACCCCCTGTTCCCTCTCCCCACCCCTGGCGAGGTGGCACAGAATGGGAACGGCGGGGGGGGGGCACAATAAGAGCACGTACCCCCTGTTCCCTCTCCCCACCCCTGGCGAGGTGGCACAGAATGGGAACGGCGCGGGGGGGTGCACAGATATATACATATTAGGGTCTGAAAGGGGGGCCACGTGCAACCTGTGCCCCCCCCCCCCCCCCGGACACGCCGATGCGCATGAATATAACGCTATTTATAGAGATATACCCCGCCAAAATAACACTGGATTGCATATAGTCTGCCGCTTTATTGCAGTTTTAGGTTCTGCAGATTCCACGCAATTAGATCTAATGTTAGTGACAATAGCTGTATTTGAACGAGAGACTTGCTAGAAAAATATAGTCTGGTCATCAATTATCACGCCTAGTTAAATAAATCTTCTTTTCGCTTTTTATTCCGACATAAAATTTTAAGGAACCTGTTTGACAGGTCATGGCATTCATGTACTAGCTGTCACCGCAGGGTTCAAACAAAGTGCGTGTATTTCGTCCTCAGAAAATAAAATAAAATAAAGCAACAAAGGAAAATACTAATTTATCTTGTCGTTAGGGAAGTCTTGTCTGTTCTGTGCTTAAAAAAGCGCAACATAAGACAATTTTTTTAACATCTGCTGTGTCATTGTGCTTCTGAGATAAGATTTTAGTCGCCGCAAAGTCGAAAACGTCTTCTCTACTGCTGCTGCTGTGGGGACGGGGGTTATAACAACCAGCCACGACAAGTTGTATGCATATTAGTATTATGACTAGAAGTCGAGAATCATACGCCGCAAATGCCTGTGATCAAATTTCCTTGTACTCAGTATGCTCAAAGAATGCCCAATTGAGAGCAAACTGCACTAATAAAAGTGTCATGTTCATTGAGCTTAAACTTGTCTATTACGTGGAAGTCACATACACATTATTCGCATTATTCGCATAAATTTGTGTTTTAACTCGTTGGGAAGATAAAGAAAGAACACATAAACTAGAAAGATTGATGCATTGTACTATATAAGGAGAGGCCAGGGGGCACACAATTTGAAATTGGGGGGGGGGGGTGGAGGGTCGCATGTGCCCCCTGTGCCCCCCCCCCACCCACGGGCTTGTTTGAGCACTGCGTAATCCATACGAGGTTCTGGCTGACACAGATTGAGGCAGAAGTTCACAAAGGTAGCTTGGAGCCTTATGGTCAAACATTTTATGAAATAAAACTAATTTAAATCTGTGCCGAAGATTACACAGTTTTTCCCATCCAAGCTCGTTGTAGATAAGACTGTGACTAGTATATTTGGTCGCTCCATATACGAGTTGCACCGATTCTAATTTATCCGCGCCTGAGCACAGCCGTCCAATTCAATACATGCATACTCCATGACTGGACGTACAAACGTCCGATACATCAAGTCTAATGAACTGCGACTCATTACGCTACGTAGCCGCGCTAACATGTCTACTCGCCTGCTGGCTTTTAAGCAAATTTCATTAATGTGGGCTGACCATGTTAACTTGGAGGTTACTGTCACACCTAGCATATCTGCTAACTTATCTGTTTGATATTACCAGCGACTTAGTTTTAGGGGCGCTAAAATTTATAAATCGTTGAGACGCCCATCTCTCCATTTGACCCAGTTCCTCCCTAAGGATGCTATTTGCAGGTTCCTGGGTTACATCGTCAACAATTATAAAAACAGTCGTGTCGTCAGCAAATAAACGTATACCCGATTGTAACCCTTCGGCTATATCATTGATATAAACTAAAAACAGCAGCGGTCCCAGTACTGAACTCTTGGAAATGTCGTTCGTAAACTATGTACGTTTGAGTTTTGTTTACAGCCGCGAACACCGTTTTTTAAGTATGTACTTAAAGCTCAGCATGGAGGGATGAATACAGCGCCAGGACCGTGTTTACCCACCGCACGGGAGGTGGCAGGACCATCACAGTCATTGACGGCGTGACGGCATGACGGCATGATGGCTGTTTCTGTCCCAGCTATTGCCACTGCCGTCATATCCTAATGGAATGACGCGTTAAACCCTGTCCGTGAGTCAGTAGCTGTGAAATGTCTCCAGTTGTGGACACGGCTCCAGGTTATTATGGCCTGCAGCCGTCCACTCTGCCAGCAGAGGGCGCTCCTTCCTCACATCGCCTCTGCCATCTGCCCACGTAACCGCCCACCACACGGTTGACCTCAACGTTGTTGGGGTCACGAATGTTTTTAGACGTTTGTTTTGATCGAATATTGTAGTTTCAATGCATAATTTGAAAAAGGTGAACAATTCCGTTGTCGAATGATCACAATAGAAGAGTTAGGCCAAAAATGTTTCAAAATAACACGGGGTCAAAACGGTTCACGTTTTGACCTCAATGGAGCTCAAAGTAGAGTTCGAAAGTAACACGGCTTCCACTTAAGTTCGAAAGTACCATGGCTTCTAATTAAGCTCGAAAGTGACATGGCTTCTAATTAAGCTCGAAAGTAACATGGCTTCCAATTAATTTCGAAAGTGACATGGCTTCTAACTAAATTCGAAAGTAACATGGCTTCTAATTAAGTTCAAAAGTAAAATGGCTTCTAATTAATCAAACTCGAATGAATTCGTCCCTTACGGTACCAGCAGCACAGTAAATGCTAAACTGTGGTGTATTTGATGGGAAGCTGCAAATCTATGTTTGATTAGATTCATTTCAATTTTCGCGACCTCCGATTGCGAGCACTGACCTCGGATATGTGGGGTCCAGTCTGCAGCCTGTTGCAGGTAAGTTAGCCTGCAGCCTGTAGGTGATCAGTTAGACCCTGTATTTGTTCAGTTAGCCTGTAGTTGTTCAGTTAGCCTGTAGTTGCCCAGTTACCCTGCACTTGCTCAGTTAGCCTGTAGTTGCCCAGTTAGCCTGTACTTGCTCAGTTAGTCTGTGCTTGCTCAGTTAGCCTGTGGCCTCCGCTTGCCTGCAGTTGCCCAATTAGCCTGTAACTGCGCAAATATCATGTACTCGGTTAGCCTGTAACCTGGGTTAGCCTGTGCTTGCTCAGTTAGCCTGTAGCCTGGGTTAGCCTGTATTTGCTCAGTTAGCCTGTATTTGCTCAGTTAGCCTTGCTGTCGCGACGGAAAACAGTCCAGTCGATGGTGGAGACGGTCTAGAAGGATCTTCGCTAACATCGGAGGAAGCAAGATATGCTTATTTATTTATAACGGCCGTTCGTTTTGGCTGAAAGGTTAGTGTAGGGGGTCCACGGTCCACGGGGTGAGGTTGTAACTTGGGGGGAGTATGTGAGGAGTTGAGGGTGTATAGTGGGGGGGAGGGTCTAGGGAGTGAGCGTGTACAATGGGAGTCCAGGGGCGAGGATGTATAATGGGCGCTTCAGGGAATGAGGGTGTAAATTGTTGGGGGGGTCCGAGATTCAATACCCGTGTTCGGGCACCTTATCTGGGGTATATTTCATCGATTAATCCTCCATCGTCCAGGTAATCCTCCCTTGGCCTAGTTCAGCACTTGTGTGCACACAAGCGGCCTAAGGCGCCAATTCCTTTCACCCCAGGGATGAGAGTACGAGTCTCTGTCACTATGGCGACGCCACCACTGATGAGTCCTCAGTGTCTAGACTGTCGACACAAAACCCGTTCGGGGACAATTTCCATGTCTACAAAAGTTTGCTGTCAAGTTTTGTATCATTACATGGAACGAATGCTGTGAATAAGTTGTTAAACACATTGAGAATAACATTGTTGTGGCGATGGCGTGACAGATGTTACGGGTCGTGGAGACAGGATGGCAGCACGTGCATCCGGCTTGTCATCCTTCGTAGTCACGCGGAACACTTCTCTGTGATATTTAAGTACCATTTGACATATGGCAGCTGGTCTCACATAAACACATTATTATATTAATAGCTGAGGACTGATTTGTTTGACGTGTGATATTAATAGGATGTAGAGCGCCCCCTGTCGGGTGACCATGGAACCAGTACCCCTCCTTGTGATAATCTCCGTGGCTCCTTCTGCCGCGTTGTTCGCTCCTCACGCGAGAGTTCAGTCGTGAAGATCCCTGGGCCGCCTCCATATTGTCGCCAGATCGATGCCGACCCACTCCCGCCACCCACCCAGCGCCCAGTCCTAACCCACGCAGCCACCCAGCCACCAAGCCACCAGCCCCCACCCACCCATCTACCCAGCCCCCCACCTACCCGCCACCAACCCTACCCCTACAGGCCCTCACCCCCCCCCCATCCACCCAGCCACCACCTACCCAGCGCCAGGCGTGGCTGTACGCCCCCCCCCCCCGCCCCTCTCTCCGCCTTTCAATCAGTACCCGGCACGGCCACCAGTTTTCGCCTCCTACCCGGGTTGGTGGGCACGATGTTAGGTGAGATATATCTGCTGGGATGAAGCATCGCCGACGTGAGCATAAAGACAAACCTAAGTAATGGCCACTTGCGATAGGCAGAGACCCCTGGCGGCGATAGAGTGAGGAGAGATTCCCGGAAGATACACGCCCACCCCCCCCCCCTCCACCCACTCATCCCTCCATTCCCTAGGCGCCGTACCGACCGCTAAGCTGTGAGCATCTGTTGTCTTTCACAGATAACCACTTCCTTCTATCACTGCTGCGCGATAACCCAGATAGCTGGATAATGCCCAGGGGTCGAGCTAAGCCATGGCTGCCCTCCCCCCCCCCCACCCCCCACCCCCCGCCGTCCTTCACTGACGGCGTATCTCCACAGACACACATCCCGCGAGTATCCAATGCTCACCCAGTGCTAACTCAGTGCTCATTACTTTATAACTTGATTACAGCCTGGAGAGTGAGTGTAATTAGCGGTCGCTGGTCTCTATATTGATCACCTGGGGCAACCATCCCATCGGGATCAGCCCCATCCACACCCCCAGATAACAGCCAATATTAGCAGACCAACCCACACCCGTCCCCCCTTCTTCCCTGCCAAGGGCCTCCTCTTCCACCCTACCAGGCCACCCCCACTATCAGGCCAGCCCTCCCCCCCTCCCCCCTGTCACACCACTCCTCCCATGCCTGGCTACCCCCACCCCCACCCTGCCAGGCCAGGGCCTGCCCCCCACCCCCCCTGCCAGGACATCCATGGCTGCTGGTAATGTTGGGTGCGTGGTATGATCTATGCGCATAGTCCACCGTGACGTGTGTCCCCTAGGCGTGCCTCCTGGTGACGCTCTATAGGACCCACCGTGACGTGTGCCCCCTAGACTGGCCTCCTGGTGACGCTCTATAGGACCCACCGTGACGTGTGTCCCCTAGGCTTGCCTCCTGGTGACGCTCTATAGGACCCACCGTGACGTGTGTCCCCTAGGCTTGCCTTCTGGTGACGCTCTATAGGATCCACCGTGACGTGTGTCCCCTAGGCTTGCCTCCTGGTGACGCTCTATAGGACCCACCGTGACGTGTGTCCCCTAGGCTTGCCACTTGGTGACGCTCTATAGGACCCACCGTGGCGTGTGTCCCCTAGGCTGGCCTCCTGGTGACACTCTATAGGACCCACTGTGACGTGTGTCCCCTAGGCTTGCCTCCTGGTGACGCTCTATAGGACAAACCGTGACGTGTGTCCCCTAGGCTTGCCTCCTCGTGACGGTCTATAGGACCCACCGTGACGTGTGTCCCCTAGGCTGGCCTCCTGGTGACGCTCTATAGGACCCACCGTGGCGTGTGTCCCCTAGGCTGGCCTCCTGGTGACACTCTATAGGACCCACCGTGACGTGTGTCCCCTAGGCTTGCCTCCTGGTGACGCTCTATAGGACCAACCGTGACGTGTGTCCCCTAGGCTTGCCTCCTCGTGACGCTCTATAGGACCCACCGTGACGTGTGTCCCCTAGGCTTGCCTCCTAGTGACGCTCTATAGGACCCACCGTGACGTGTGTCCCCTAGGCGTGCCTCCTGGTGACGCTCTATAGGACCCACCGTGACGTGTGTCCCCTAGGCTTGCCTCCTAGTGACGCTCTATAGGACCCACCGTGACGTGTGTCCCCTAGGCGTGCCTCCTGGTGACGCTCTATAGGACCCACCGTGGCGTGTGTCCCCTAGGCTTGCCTCCTGGTGACGCTCTATAGGACCCACCGTGACGAGTGTCCCCTAGGCTTGCCTCCTAGTGACGCTCTATAGGACCCACCGTGACGTGTGTCCCCTAGGCTGGCCTCCTGGTGACACTCCATGGGACCCACCGTGGCGTGTGTCCCCTAGGCTGGCCTCCTGGTGACACTCTATAGGACCCACCGTGACGAGTGTCCCCTAGGCGTGCCTCCTGGTGACGCTCTATAGGACCCACCGTGACGTGTGTCCCCTAGGCGTGCCTCCTGGTGACACTCTATAGGACCCACCGTGACGTGTGTTCCCTAGGCGTGCCTCCTGGTGACGCTCTATAGGACCCACCGTGACGTGTGTCCCCTAGGCGTGCCTCCTGGTGACGCTCTATAGGACCCACCGTGGCGTGTGCCCCCTAGGCGTGCCTCCTGGTGACGCTCTATAGGACCCACCGTGACGTGTGTCCTCTAGGCTTGCCTCCTAGTGACGCTCTATAGGACCCACCGTGACGTGTGTCCCCTAGGCTTGCCTCCTGGTGACGCTCTATAGGACCCACCGTGGCGTGTGTCCCCTAGGCTTGCCTCCTGGTGACGCTCTATAGGACCCACCGTGGCGTGTGCCCCCTAGGCTTGCCTCCTGGTGACACTCTATAGGACCCACCGTGACGTGTGTCCCCTAGGCGTGCCTCCTGGTGACGCTCTATAGGACCCACCGTGACGTGTGTCCCCTAGGCGTGCCTCCTGGTGACACTCTATAGGACCCACCGTGACGAGTGTCCCCTAGGCTTGCCTCCTAGTGACGCTCTATAGGACCCACCGTGGCGTGTGTCCCCTAGGCGTGCCTCCTGGTGACGCTCTATAGGACCCACCGTGACGTGTGTCCCCTAGGCTGGCCTCCTGGTGACGCTCTATAGGACCCACCGTGACGAGTGTCCCCTAGGCTTGCCTCCTGGTGACACTCTATAGGACCCACCGTGACGTGTGTCCCCTAGGCTCGCCTCCTGGTGACACTCTATAGGACCCACCGTGACGAGTGTCCCCTAGGCTTGCCTCCTAGTGACGCTCTATAGGACCCACCGTGACGTGTGTCCCCTAGGCGTGCCTCCTGGTGACGCTCTATAGGACCCACCGTGACGTGTGTCCCCTAGGCGTGCCTCCTGGTGACGCTCTATAGGACCCACCGTGACGTGTGTCCCCTAGGCTTGCCTCCTGGTGACGCTCTATAGGACCCACCGTGACGTGTGTCCCCTAGGCTTGCCTCCTGGTGACGCTCTATAGGACCCACCGTGGCGTGTGTCCCCTAGGCCTGCCTCCTCGTGACGGTCTATAGGACCCACCGTGACGTGTGTCCCCTAGGCTCGCCTCCTGGTGACACTCTATAGGACCCACCGTGACGAGTGTCCCCTAGGCTGGCCTCCTGGTGACACTCTATAGGACCCACCGTGGCGTGTGTCCCCTAGGCTCGCCTCCTAGTGACGCTCTATAGGACCCACCGTGGCGTGTGTCCCCTAGGCTGGCCTCCTGGTGACACTCTATAGGACCCACCGTGACGTGTGTCCCCTAGGCTGGCCTCCTGGTGACGCTCTATAGGACCCACCGTGACGTGTGTCCCCTAGGCTGGCCTCCTGGTGACACTCTATAGGACCCACCGTGACGAGTGTCCCCTAGGCTTGCCTCCTAGTGACGCTCTATAGGACCCACCGTGGCGTGTGTCCCCTAGGCGTGCCTCCTGGTGACGCTCTATAGGACCCACCGTGACGTGTGTCCCCTAGGCTCGCCTCCTGGTGACACTCTATAGGACCCACCGTGACGAGTGTCCCCTAGGCCTGCCTCCTCGTGACGGTCTATAGGACCCACCGTGACGTGTGTCCCCTAGGCTCGCCTCCTGGTGACACTCTATAGGACCCACCGTGACGAGTGTCCCCTAGGCTTGCCTCCTAGTGACGCTCTATAGGACCCACCGTGGCGTGTGTCCCCTAGGCTGGCCTTCTGGTGACGCTCTATAGGACCCACCGTGACGTGTGTCCCCTAGGCTGGCCTCCTGGTGACACTCTATAGGACCCACCGTGACGAGTGTCCCCTAGGCTGGCCTCCTGGTGACACTCTATAGGACCCACCGTGACGAGTGTCCCCTAGGCTGGCCTCCTGGTGACGCTCTATAGGACCCACCGTGGCGTGTGTCCCCTAGGCTGGCCTCCTGGTGACGCTCTATAGGACCCACCGTGACGAGTGTCCCCTAGGCTCGCCTCCTGGTGACATTCTATAGGACCCACCGTGGCGTGTGTCCCCTAGGCTTGCCTCCTGGTGACGCTCTATAGGACCCACCGTGACGAGTGTCCCCTAGGCCTGCCTCCTCGTGACGGTCTATAGGACCCACCGTGGCGTGTGTCCCCTAGGCTTGCCTCCTGGTGACACTCTATAGGACCCACCGTGACGTGTGTCCCCTAGGCTTGCCTCCTAGTGACGCTCTATAGGACCCACCGTGGCGTGTGTCCCCTAGGCGTGCCTCCTGGTGACGCTCTATAGGACCCACCGTGACGTGTGTCCCCTAGGCTCGCCTCCTGGTGACACTCTATAGGACCCACCGTGGCGTGTGTCCCCTAGGCTTGCCTCCTGGTGACGCTCTATAGGACCCACCGTGACGAGTGTCCCCTAGGCCTGCCTCCTCGTGACGGTCTATAGGACCCACCGTGGCGTGTGTCCCCTAGGCTTGCCTCCTGGTGACACTCTATAGGACCCACCGTGACGTGTGTCCCCTAGGCTCGCCTCCTGGTGACACTCTATAGGACCCACCGTGACGAGTGTCCCCTAGGCCTGCCTCCTCGTGACGGTCTATAGGACCCACCGTGACGTGTGTCCCCTAGGCTCGCCTCCTGGTGACACTCTATAGGACCCACCGTGACGAGTGTCCCCTAGGCCTGCCTCCTCGTGACGCTCTATAGGACCCACCGTGACGTGTGTCCCCTAGGCTTGCCTCCTAGTGACGCTCTATAGGACCCACCGTGGCGTGTGTCCCCTAGGCTGGCCTCCTGGTGACGCTCTATAGGACCCACCGTGACGAGTGTCCCCTAGGCTGGCCTCCTGGTGACGCTCTATAGGACCCACCGTGACGTGTGTCCCCTAGGCTGGCCTCCTGGTGACACTCTATAGGACCCACCGTGACGAGTGTCCCCTAGGCTTGCCTCCTGGTGACGCTCTATAGGACCCACCGTGACGTGTGTCCCCTAGGCTGGCCTCCTGGTGACACTCTATAGGACCCACCGTGACGTGTGTCCCCTAGGCGTGCCTCCTGGTGACGCTCTATAGGACCCACCGTGACGTGTGTCCCCTAGGCTGGCCTTCTGGTGACGCTCTATAGGACCCACCGTGACGAGTGTCCCCTAGGCGTGCCTCCTGGTGACGCTCTATAGGACCCACCGTGACGTGTGTCCCCTAGGCGTGCCTCCTGGTGACACTCTATAGGACCCACCGTGACGTGTGTCCCCTAGGCTTGCCTCCTGGTGACACTCTATAGGACCCACCGTGACGTGTGTCCCCTAGGCTGGCCTCCTGGTGACACTCTATAGGACCCACCGTGACGAGTGTCCCCTAGGCCTGCCTCCTCGTGACGGTCTATAGGACCCACCGTGACGTGTGTCCCCTAGGCTGGCCTCCTGGTGACGCTCTATAGGACCCACCGTGACGTGTGTCCCCTAGGCCTGCCTCCTCGTGACGGTCTATAGGACCCACCGTGACGTGTGTCCCCTAGGCTTGCCTCCTGGTGACACTCTATAGGACCCACCGTGGCGTGTGTCCCCTAGGCCTGCCTCCTGGTGACACTCTATAGGACCCACCGTGACGAGTGTCCCCTAGGCTGGCCTCCTGGTGACGCTCTATAGGACCCACCGTGACGTGTGTCCCCTAGGCTGGCCTCCTGGTGACACTCTATAGGACCCACCGTGACGAGTGTCCCCTAGGCGTGCCTCCTGGTGACGCTCTATAGGACCCACCGTGACGTGTGTCCCCTAGGCGTGCCTCCTGGTGACACTCTATAGGACCCACCGTGACGTGTGTCCCCTAGGCTTGCCTCCTGGTGACACTCTATAGGACCCACCGTGACGTGTGTCCCCTAGGCTTGCCTCCTGGTGACGCTCTATAGGACCCACCGTGACGAGTGTCCCCTAGGCCTGCCTCCTCGTGACGGTCTATAGGACCCACCGTGACGTGTGTCCCCTAGGCTGGCCTCCTGGTGACGCTCTATAGGACCCACCGTGACGAGTGTCCCCTAGGCTTGCCTCCTGGTGACACTCTATAGGACCCACCGTGACGAGTGTCCCCTAGGCCTGCCTCCTCGTGACGGTCTATAGGACCCACCGTGACGTGTGTCCCCTAGGCTGGCCTCCTGGTGACGCTCTATAGGACCCACCGTGACGTGTGTCCCCTAGGCTGGCCTCCTGGTGACACTCTATAGGACCCACCGTGACGAGTGTCCCCTAGGCCTGCCTCCTCGTGACGGTCTATAGGACCCACCGTGACGTGTGTCCCCTAGGCTGGCCTCCTGGTGACACTCTATAGGACCCACCGTGACGAGTGTCCCCTAGGCCTGCCTCCTCGTGACGGTCTATAGGACCCACCGTGACGTGTGTCCCCTAGGCTGGCCTCCTGGTGACGCTCTATAGGACCCACCGTGACGAGTGTCCCCTAGGCTGGCCTCCTGGTGACGCTCTATAGGACCCACCGTGACGTGTGTCCCCTAGGCTTGCCTCCTGGTGACACTCTATAGGACCCACCGTGACGTGTGTCCCCTAGGCGTGCCTCCTGGTGACGCTCTATAGGACCCACCGTGACGTGTGTCCCCTAGGCCTGCCTCCTCGTGACGCTCTATAGGACCCACCGTGGCGTGTGTCCCCTAGGCTGGCCTCCTGGTGACGCTCTATAGGACCCACCGTGACGTGTGTCCCCTAGGCTGGCCTCCTGGTGACACTCTATAGGACCCACCGTGGCGTGTGTCCCCTAGGCTGGCCTCCTGGTGACGCTCTATAGGACCCACCGTGACGAGTGTACCCTAGGCCTGCCTCCTCGTGACGGTCTATAGGACCCACCGTGACGTGTGTCCCCTAGGCTGGCCTCCTGGTGACGCTCTATAGGACCCACCGTGACGAGTGTCCCCTAGGCGTGCCTCCTGGTGACGCTCTATAGGACCCACCGTGACGTGTGTCCCCTAGGCTGGCCTCCTGGTGACGCTCTATAGGACCCACCGTGACGTGTGTCCCCTAGGCTGGCCTCCTGGTGACGCTCTATAGGACCCACCGTGACGAGTGTCCCCTAGGCCTGCCTCCTCGTGACGGTCTATAGGACCCACCGTGACGTGTGTCCCCTAGGCTGGCCTCCTGGTGACGCTCTATAGGACCCACCGTGACGAGTGTCCCCTAGGCGTGCCTCCTGGTGACGCTCTATAGGACCCACCGTGACGTGTGTCCCCTAGGCGTGCCTCCTGGTGACACTCTATAGGACCCACCGTGACGTGTGTCCCCTAGGCTTGCCTCCTAGTGACGCTCTATAGGACCCACCGTGACGTGTGTCCCCTAGGCTCGCCTCCTGGTGACGCTCTATAGGACCCACCGTGACGAGTGTCCCCTAGGCGTGCCTCCTGGTGACGCTCTATAGGACCCACCGTGACGTGTGTCCCCTAGGCTGGCCTCCTGGTGACGCTCTATAGGACCCACCGTGACGAGTGTCCCCTAGGCTTGCCTCCTGGTGACGCTCTATAGGACCCACCGTGACGTGTGTCCCCTAGGCTTGCCTCCTGGTGACGCTCTATAGGACCCACCGTGACGTGTGTCCCCTAGGCTCGCCTCCTGGTGACACTCTATAGGACCCACCGTGACGTGTGTCCCCTAGGCTTGCCTCCTGGTGACGCTCTATAGGACCCACCGTGACGTGTGTCCCCTAGGCTTGCCTCCTGGTGACGCTCTATAGGACCCACCGTGACGAGTGTCCCCTAGGCTTGCCTCCTGGTGACGCTCTATAGGACCCACCGTGGCGTGTGTCCCCTAGGCTGGCCTCCTGGTGACGCTCTATAGGACCCACCGTGGCGTGTGTCCCCTAGGCTGGCCTCCTGGTGACGCTCTATAGGACCCACCGTGACGTGTGTCCCCTAGGCTTGCCTCCTGGTGACACTCTATAGGACCCACCGTGACGAGTGTCCCCTAGGCTTGCCTCCTGGTGACACTCTATAGGACCCACCGTGACGAGTGTCCCCTAGGCTGGCCTCCTGGTGACGCTCTATAGGACCCACCGTGACGAGTGTCCCCTAGGCGTGCCTCCTGGTGACGCTCTATAGGACCCACCGTGACGTGTGTCCCCTAGGCTGGCCTCCTGGTGACGCTCTATAGGACCCACCGTGACGAGTGTCCCCTAGGCTTGCCTCCTGGTGACGCTCTATAGGACCCACCGTGACGTGTGTCCCCTAGGCTGGCCTCCTGGTGACACTCTATAGGACCCACCGTGACGAGTGTCCCCTAGGCTTGCCTCCTGGTGACGCTCTATAGGACCCACCGTGACGTGTGTCCCCTAGGCTTGCCTCCTGGTGACGCTCTATAGGACCCACCGTGACGTGTGTCCCCTAGGCTCGCCTCCTGGTGACACTCTATAGGACCCACCGTGACGTGTGTCCCCTAGGCTCGCCTCCTGGTGACGCTCTATAGGACCCACCGTGACGAGTGTCCCCTAGGCTGGCCTCCTGGTGACGCTCTATAGGACCCACCGTGACGAGTGTCCCCTAGGCGTGCCTCCTGGTGACGCTCTATAGGACCCACCGTGACGTGTGTCCCCTAGGCTTGCCTCCTGGTGACACTCTATAGGACCCACCGTGACGAGTGTCCCCTAGGCTGGCCTCCTCGTGACGCTCTATAGGACCCACCGTGACGTGTGTCCCCTAGGCGTGCCTCCTGGTGACGCTCTATAGGACCCACCGTGGCGTGTGTCCCCTAGGCTCGCCTCCTGGTGACACTCTATAGGACCCACCGTGACGAGTGTCCCCTAGGCCTGCCTCCTCGTGACGGTCTATAGGACCCACCGTGACGTGTGTCCCCTAGGCTCGCCTCCTGGTGACACTCTATAGGACCCACCGTGACGAGTGTCCCCTAGGCGTGCCTCCTGGTGACGCTCTATAGGACCCACCGTGACGTGTGTCCCCTAGGCCTGCCTCCTCGTGACGGTCTATAGGACCCACCGTGACGTGTGTCCCCTAGGCTCGCCTCCTGGTGACGCTCTATAGGACCCACCGTGACGAGTGTCCCCTAGGCCTGCCTCCTCGTGACGGTCTATAGGACCCACCGTGACGTGTGTCCCCTAGGCTGGCCTCCTGGTGACACTCTATAGGACCCACCGTGACGTGTGTCCCCTAGGCTGGCCTCCTGGTGACGCTCTATAGGACCCACCGTGACGAGTGTCCCCTAGGCTTGCCTCCTGGTGACGCTCTATAGGACCCACCGTGACGTGTGTCCCCTAGGCTTGCCTCCTGGTGACGCTCTATAGGACCCACCGTGACGTGTGTCCCCTAGGCTCGCCTCCTGGTGACACTCTATAGGACCCACCGTGACGTGTGTCCCCTAGGCTCGCCTCCTGGTGACGCTCTATAGGACCCACCGTGACGTGTGTCCCCTAGGCTCGCCTCCTAGTGACGCTCTATAGGACCCACCGTGACGTGTGTCCCCTAGGCTGGCCTCCTGGTGACACTCTATAGGACCCACCGTGACGTGTGTCCCCTAGGCTTGCCTCCTCGTGACGGTCTATAGGACCCACCGTGACGTGTGTCCCCTAGGCGTGCCTCCTGGTGACGCTCTATAGGACCCACCGTGGCGTGTGTCCCCTAGGCTCGCCTCCTGGTGACACTCTATAGGACCCACCGTGACGAGTGTCCCCTAGGCCTGCCTCCTCGTGACGGTCTATAGGACCCACCGTGACGTGTGTCCCCTAGGCTCGCCTCCTGGTGACACTCTATAGGACCCACCGTGACGAGTGTCCCCTAGGCGTGCCTCCTGGTGACGCTCTATAGGACCCACCGTGACGTGTGTCCCCTAGGCCTGCCTCCTCGTGACGGTCTATAGGACCCACCGTGACGTGTGTCCCCTAGGCTCGCCTCCTGGTGACGCTCTATAGGACCCACCGTGACGAGTGTCCCCTAGGCCTGCCTCCTCGTGACGGTCTATAGGACCCACCGTGACGTGTGTCCCCTAGGCTGGCCTCCTGGTGACACTCTATAGGACCCACCGTGACGTGTGTCCCCTAGGCTGGCCTCCTGGTGACGCTCTATAGGACCCACCGTGACGAGTGTCCCCTAGGCTTGCCTCCTGGTGACGCTCTATAGGACCCACCGTGACGTGTGTCCCCTAGGCTTGCCTCCTGGTGACACTCTATAGGACCCACCGTGACGTGTGTCCCCTAGGCTCGCCTCCTGGTGACGCTCTATAGGACCCACCGTGACGTGTGTCCCCTAGGCTCGCCTCCTAGTGACGCTCTATAGGACCCACCGTGACGTGTGTCCCCTAGGCTGGCCTCCTGGTGACACTCTATAGGACCCACCGTGACGTGTGTCCCCTAGGCTTGCCTCCTCGTGACGGTCTATAGCACCCACCGTGACGAGTGTCCCCTAGGCTTGCCTCCTGGTGACGCTCTATAGGACCCACCGTGGCGTGTGTCCCCTAGGCTTGCCACCTGGTGACGCTCTATAGGACCCACCGTGGCGTGTGTCCCCTAGGCTGGCCTCCTGGTGACGCTCTATAGGACCCACCGTGGCGTGTGTCCCCTAGGCTGGCCTCCTGGTGACGCTCTATAGGACCCACCGTGACGTGTGTCCCCTAGGCTGGCCTCCTGGTGACGCTCTATAGGACCCACCGTGGCGTGTGTCCCCTAGGCTGGCCTCCTGGTGACGCTCTATAGGACCCACCGTGACGAGTGTCCCCTAGGCTGGCCTCCTGGTGACACTCTATAGGACCCACCGTGACGTGTGTCCCCTAGGCTGGCCTCCTGGTGACGCTCTATAGGACCCACCGTGACGTGTGTCCCCTAGGCTTGCCTCCTGGTGACGCTCTATAGGACCCACCGTGACGTGTGTCCCCTAGGCTCGCCTCCTGGTGACACTCTATAGGACCCACCGTGACGTGTGTCCCCTAGGCTGGCCTCCTGGTGACGCTCTATAGGACCCACCGTGACGTGTGTCCCCTAGGCTTGCCTCCTGGTGACGCTCTATAGGACCCACCGTGACGAGTGTCCCCTAGGCTTGCCACCTGGTGACGCTCTATAGGACCCACCGTGACGTGTGTCCCCTAGGCTTGCCTCCTGGTGACGCTCTATAGGACCCACCGTGACGAGTGTCCCCTAGGCTTGCCACCTGGTGACGCTCTATAGGACCCACCGTGACGTGTGTCCCCTAGGCTTGCCTCCTGGTGACGCTCTATAGGACCCACCGTGACGTGTGTCCCCTAGGCTTGCCTCCTGGTGACGCTCTATAGGACCCACCGTGACGAGTGTCCCCTAGGCTTGCCTCCTGGTGACGCTCTATAGGACCCACCGTGGCGTGTGTCCCCTAGGCTGGCCTCCTGGTGACACTCTATAGGACCCACCGTGACGAGTGTCCCCTAGGCTTGCCTCCTGGTGACGCTCTATAGGACCCACCGTGACGTGTGTCCCCTAGGCTTGCCTCCTGGTGACGCTCTATAGGACCCACCGTGACGTGTGTCCCCTAGGCTCGCCTCCTGGTGACACTCTATAGGACCCACCGTGACGTGTGTCCCCTAGGCTCGCCTCCTGGTGACGCTCTATAGGACCCACCGTGACGTGTGTTCCCTAGGCTTGCCTCCTCGTGACGGTCTATAGCACCCACCGTGACGAGTGTCCCCTAGGCTTGCCTCCTGGTGACGCTCTATAGGACCCACCGTGGCGTGTGTCCCCTAGGCTGGCCTCCTGGTGACGCTCTATAGGACCCACCGTGGCGTGTGTCCCCTAGGCTGGCCTCCTGGTGACGCTCTATAGGACCCACCGTGGCGTGTGTCCCCTAGGCTTGCCTCCTAGTGACGCTCTATAGGACCCACCGTGACGTGTGTCCCCTAGGCTTGCCTCCTAGTGACGCTCTATAGGACCCACCGTGACGTGTGTCCCCTAGGCTGGCCTCCTGGTGACACTCTATAGGACCCACCGTGACGTGTGTCCCCTAGGTTTGCCTCCTGGTGACACTCTATAGGACCCACCGTGACGTGTGTCCCCTAGGCTGGCCTCCTGGTGACACTCTATAGGACCCACCGTGACGTGTGTCCCCTAGGCTTGCCTCCTGGTGACACTCTATAGAACCCACCGTGACGTGTGTCCCCTAGGCTGGCCTCCTGGTGACACTCTATAGGACCCACCGTGACGTGTGTCCCCTAGGCTCGCCTTCTGGTGACGCTCTATAGGACCAACCGTGACGTGTGTCCCCTAGGCTTGCCTGCTCGTGACGGTCTATAGGACCCACCGTGACGTGTGCCCCCTAGGCTTGCCTCCTCGTGACGCTCTATAGGACCCACCGTGACGTGTGTCCCCTAGGCTTGCCTGCTCGTGACGCTCTATAGGACCCACCGTGACGTGTGTCCCCTAGGCTTGCCTCCTGGTGACGCTCTATAGGACCCATCGTGGCGTGTGACCCCTAGGCTCGCCTCCTGGTGACACTCTATAGGACCCATCGTGGCGTGTGACCCCTAGGCTCGCCTCCTGGTGACACTCTATAGGACCCACCGTGACGTGTGACCCCTAGGCTCGCCTCCTGGTGACACTCTATAGGACCCACCGTGACGTGTGTCCCCTAGGCTTGCCTGCTCGTGACGCTCTATAGGACCCACCGTGGCGTGTGTCCCCTAGGCTTGCCTCCTGGTGACGCTCTATAGGACCCATCGTGGCGTGTGACCCCTAGGCTGGCCTCCTGGTGACACTCTATGGGACTTTCCCGCCGTGTTCGAGTGCCTGGATACCCCATATGTTTGGCGCCACGCTGGGGCGCCCTCTAGGGCGGAGATTGGCCCCGGGCTGTGGTTATTGTGCCCCCCGCGGTGCACACCTCGTGTGTCAGACACAGAGTGTCCGGGTGACAGTCCACAATTACCTCTGATTGGAGAAAATCTTTATGGGCGCCGTCTATTGGTCGGGGGCCGACAATGGGGCCATGAAGTGGAGAGTGCACCTCCTGACTACCCTGGTGAAGCCTCAGCTTGGTTCCTAGTCATGCCTGTCTGCCTCCATACATTACGACATTGGCTCATTTACGGCAGGCCGGTAGAAGGGCGTCGGCTTGTGGTATGCTTGGTTAGGTCAAAATAAAGGTCAAGTTTGTACATGTATTTGCACTTTCCATGTGGTTGTCGTTTAGTCGAGTTGATCGACTTCATATCACGAACACATGGCATGTAATGAGGCAGGCATTGATCCCCGCAGTCTGTCCAACCCGGCCTCTGACTCTGGCCTCTGACTGGCCTCTGACTCCGGCCTCTGACTCTGGCCTCTGACTCCGGCCTCTGACTCCGGCCTCTGACTCCGGCCTCTGACTCTGGCCTCTGACTCTGGCCTCTGACTCCGGCCTCTGACTCTGGCCTCTGACTCTGGCCTCTGACTCTGGCCTCTGACTGGCCTCTCATTCCGGCCTCTGACTCTGGCCTCTGACTCTGGCCTCTGACTCCGGCCTCTGACTCCGGCCTCTGACTCTGGACTCTGGCCTCTGACTCTGGCCTCTGACTCCGGCCTCTGACTCTGGCCTCTGACTCTGGCCTCTGACTCCGGCCTCTGACTCTGGCCTCTGACTCCGGCCTCTGACTGGCCTCTCATTCCGGCCTCTGACTCTGGCCTCTGACTCTGGCCTCTGACTCCGGCCTCTGACTCTGGCCTCTGACTCTGGCCTCTGACTCTGGCCTCTGACTCCGGCCTCTGACTCCGGCCTCTGACTGGCCTCTCATTCCGGCCTCTGACTCTGGCTTCAGATTCTGACCTCTGACTCTGGACTCTGGCCTATGACTCTGGCCTCTGATTCTGGCCACTGGCCTCTGGCATCTGACTCTGGCCTCTGGCATCTGACTCTGGCCTCTGACTCTGACTCTGGCCTTTGAGTCTGGCCTCTGATTCTGGCCCCTGACTCTGGCCTCTGACTCTGGCCTCTGACTCTGGCCTCTAACTCTGGCCTCTGACTCTGGCCTCTGACTCTTGCCCCTGACTCCGGCCTCTGACTCCGGCCTCTGACTCCGGCCCCTGACTCTGGCCTCTAACTCTGGCCTCTGATTCTGGCCTCTGACTCTGGCCTCTGACTCTGGCCCCTCACTCCGGCCCCTCACTCTGTCCTCTGACTCCGGCCTCTGACTCCGGCCTCTGACTCCGGCCTCTGACTCTGGACCCTGACTCCGGCCTCTGACTCTGGCCTCTGACTCTGGCCTCTGACTCTGGCCTCTGATTCTGGCCTCTGACTCTGGCCCCTGACTCTGGCCTCTGATTCTGGCCTCCGACTCTGGCCTCTGACTCTGGCCTCTGACTCTGGCCTCTAATTCTGGCCTCTGACTGTGACTCTGGCCTCTGACTCTGACCTCGCACTCTGGCCTCTGGTCTGTGACTCTGGCCTCTGACTGGCCTCCGATTCTAGCCTCTGACTCTGGCATCTAATTCTGGCCTCTGACTCTGGCCTCTTACTCTGACCCTGGCCTCTGACTCTGGACTCTGGCCTCGGGCCTCTGACTCTGGCCTCTAACTCTGGCCTCTGACTCTGGCCTCTGACTCTGGCCTCTGACTCTGGCCCCTCACTCTGTCCTCTGACTCCGGCCTCTGACTCCGGCCTCTGACTCCGGCCTCTGACTCTGGACCCTGACTCTGGACCCTGACTCCGGCCTCTGACTCTGGCCTCTGACTCTGGCCTCTGATTCTGGCCTCTGACTCTGGCCTCTGACTCTGGCCTCTGACTCTGGCCTCTGACTCTGGCCTCTGACTCTGGCCCCTGACTCTGGCCTCTGATTCTGGCCTCCGACTCTGGCCTCTGACTCTGGCCTCTGACTCTGGCCTCTAATTCTGGCCTCTGACTGTGACTCTGGCCTCTGACTCTGGCCTCGCACTCTGGCCTCTGGTCTGTGACTCTGGCCTCTGACTGGCCTCCGATTCTAGCCTCTGACTCTGGCATCTAATTCTGGCCTCTGACTCTGGCCTCTTACTCTGACCCTGGCCTCTGACTCTGGACTCTGGCCTCGGGCCTCTGACTCTGGCCCCTGACTCCGGCCCCTGACTCCGGCCCCTGACTCTGGCCTCTGACTCTGGCCCCTGACTCCGGCCCCTGACTCTGGCCTCTGACTCTGGCCCCTGACTCCGGCCCCTGACTCTGGCCCCTGATTCTGGCCTCTGACTCTGGCCTCTGGCCTCTGACTCCGGCCTCTGACTCTGGCCTCTGACTATGCAGTGGGTACACTGATTTACAGCTTGCTACTCGTTTGAAACGACCGGGCGAGGAAGGTGGGCGGGTGGGTGCCTTGCAAGGATAGGGGGGGGGGGGGTGCTCCATTAAACGCGGAAGAACGTTTTTCCCCCTTTTTTGTCTTAGTTTAAAGTTTAAGAATCTGATCTCTAGTGCACCTAACAGCACTGCCAGTAAATCCTGCCCCTGCCCACACCGCTGACAGTGGTGGCAACAGGCTACGTACCTCCTGCCCCTGCCCACGCCGCTGACAGTGGTGATAACAGGCTTCGTACCTCCTGCCCCTGCCCACGCCGCTGACAGTGGTGGTAACAGGCTTCGTTCCTCCTGCCCCTGCCCACGCCGCTGACAGAGGCCGGGTTGGAAAGGGCAGCACCGAAGCATCAAGATCTAGGCTACTGATACCTAACCCTGTAATGCTGAACAGAATCATGTTTTATACAAGTTCAAGGCACTGGGCAGACGTAGATTAGAGATAATATTATCGTTCCAGACCCACTACTACGGCACTAGTCCTATATATATGCCGGTATGCTTCAGCTGGGCGCTCACATTTATATCATTCCGGATGGCAGCAATAAGCAGTGACCCCCAGTATCACTGAGGTACGCTCTCGGCCAACGTCCCTGTCTCAATGATTATATCGTTGTCTTCACTGACTGACATATACCGCGAGACCCGCGACCACGTGCGCCTCGTCCCTTTAAATACCACGATGACACGTGACACCTTATGCGGCAATAACAAGAGCGGCTATTAACCTGGACGGAGCAGTTGACTGTAATGCGTGGACAATCGGTCCCGGGCGATTGCTCCAGGTGGATTTCTCGGATGTGTGTGTGTGAGGGGGCGTGGGGGTGGATAGGAGGGTGTACATCTGACAGCGGCCGCCGTTCCCTGGGGGGGGGGGCATGGGGGTGGGAGGTGGACAGGAGGGTGTACATCTGACAGCGGCCGCCGTTCCCTGGGGGGGGGGGGGGGCGTGGGGGTGGGAGGTGGACAGGAGGGTGTACATCTGACAGCGGCCGCCGTTCCCTGGGGGGGGGGGGGGCGAGCGTGGGGGTGGGAGGTGGACAGGACAGCAGCCGCCGTTTCCCGGGAGAACGATTTGCCGTTTTGCAGACAATTTTAAGCCGCTGGGACCCTGAGCGGACGGGGTGGGGGTGGGGGGAGGGAGGCGAGGGGGGCGTGGTGCTGGCGACGGGCCATGGTGTGGGGGAGAGGATGGAGTGCTCACGACGGGCCGGAGTAGGGGTCGGGGTGCTGGCGACAGGCTGGCGTGGGGGAGGGGGGGGGGGGTGGTGCTGACGTGGGCATCCACATGACACGATCAATTTGAAACTCATCGCCCACCTTAACCGCCAGCACAACGAGGAGTCGGGGCAGACTGGGGAGGAGGGGGGGGGGGGGCAGACGCCTGCACTGCCACTGCATGGGGGAGGGGGGGGGGCAGACACCTGCACTGTCACTGTCAACGAATATGAAGGCGGAGCCAATGGCATCCAGTACGGAGGTGTGTTTTGCTGCATTTGATGGTTTCTGCTGAACCTGGAATCCCTCACTGAGCGGACATGGCTCACTCTGTTACTCTGTCACCTCTTGTAGCACTGAGCGGACATGGCTCACTCTGTTACTCTGTCACCTCTTGTAGCACTGAGCGGACATGGCTCACTCTGTTACTCTGTCACCTCTTGTAGCACTGAGCGGACATGGCTCACTCTGTTACTCTGTCATCTCTTGTAGCATTGAGCGGACATGGCTCACTCTGTTACTCTGTCACCTCTTGTAGCATTGAGCGGACATGGCTCACTCTGTTGCTCTGTCACCTCTTGTAGCACTGAGCGGACATGGCTCACTCTGTTACTCTGTCACCTCTTGTAGCACTGAGCGGACATGGCTCACTCTGTTACTCTGTCACCTCTTGTAGCATTGAGCGGACATGGCTCACTCTGTTACTTTGTCACATCTTGTAGCACTGAGCGGACATGGCTCACTCTGTTACTCTGTCACCTCTTGTAGCATTGAGCGGACATGGCTCACTCTGTTACTTTGTCACATCTTGTAGCACTGAGCGGACATGGCTCACTCTGTTACTCCGTCACCTCTTGTAGCACTGAGCGGACATGGCTCACTCTGTTACTCTGTCACCTCTTGTAGCACTGAGCGGACATGGCTCACTCTGTTACTCTGTCATCTCTTGTAGCATTGAGCGGACATGGCTCACTCTGTTACTCTGTGACCTCTTGTAGCATTGAGCGGACATGGCTCACTCTGTTGCTCTGTCACCTCTTGTAGCACTGAGCGGACATGGCTCACTCTGTTACTCTGTCACCTCTTGTAGCACTGAGCGGACATGGCTCACTCTGTTACTCTGTCACCTCTTGTGGCATTGAGCGGACATGGCTCACTCTGTTACTTTGTGACCTCTTGTAGCACTGAGCGGACATGGCTCACTCTGTTACTCTGTCACCTCTTGTAGCATTGAGCGGACATGGCTCACTCTGTTACTCTGTCACCTCTTGTAGCACTGAGCGGACATGGCTCACTCTGTTACTCTGTCACCTCTTGTAGCACTGAGCGGACATTGTTCACTCGGTTACTCTGTCACCTCTTGTAGCATTGAGCGGACATGGCTCACTCTGTTACTCTGTCAACTCTTGTAGCATTGAGCGGACATGGCTCACTCTGTTACTTTGTGACCTCTTGTAGCACTGAGCGGACATGGCTCACTCTGTTACTCTGTCACCTCTTGTAGCATTGAGCGGACATGTCTCACTCTGTTACTGTGTCACCTCTTCTAGCATTGAGCGGACATGGCTCACTCTGTTACTCTGTCACCTCTTGTAGCATTGAGCGGACATGGCTCACTCTGTTACTCTGTCACCTCTTGTAGCACTGAGCGGACATGGCTCACTCTGTTACTCTGTCACCTCTTGCAGCACTGGGAATTTACATCGCTTACGTGAGAGGTGTGAATAATATTGATTGTAGAAATCGGTTGTCGTTGACGGCAGCATTGTGCAAATCGATTACATGGAACGTTCTTGTGCCAAAGTCTAATTCGATCCTGCGCAAAAAAAACATCGACGACTGGCAATAAGCCTTCATTGTTTCCATAATGAAGGGTTTACAAAGCCCATTATGTTTTCACATTACACGGGGGCGGCATCTTTGGCCAAATAGGGAGGATAATGCCACACCCGCCTTTGTTTAGGTTTAGAAGTACCGTGACAGTCACTGGGTGTTGCCGATGGACTGCTAGTTAAAGCAATATATTCCGTAATTTTTTGTATTACCGACCTCTTCCCCATGTCAAATAAGTATATTCTGTCTTGAATTTGAATCGTGAAAGCATGTGGGCTATCCGGAGAGAAGCATTTTGGTCAACGGAGCAGAAGTTGGTGGCCGGCTTTATATCCCTGCGCGCCTGTTCGCAGATCGCTATTTTGTGTGTGATGTCGACCGCGGCTCGCTATCACGTCCGCGCGATAAAAATAAACCGCGCAGTTTTATGTTGAAATTGTTGTTTTACAAATTCTCTGAGATGTAAGACATATATGCATCATAATTTTGAGATACTGGTAGTCTTAATTCTAACATGTAAACAATCTAGGATGGCGCATGTAAGTATATTGCTTAAATAGCCCGACATGAAGGAAATTACGGCCTATATGTACCCAGTGACAATACAATATCGGTGCTGATATACCGCAGGGTGAGAGGGTCGTGCTGATATACCGCAGGGTGAGAGGGTCGTGCTGATATACCGCAGGGTGAGAGGATCGTGCTTTATGGGACGCCAGGGTGAGAGGGTCGTGCTGATATACCGCAGGGTGAGAGGATCGTGCTTTATGGGACGCCAGGGTGAGAGGGTCGTGCTGATATACCGCAGGGTGAGAGGATCGTGCTGATATACCGCAGGGTGAGAGGGTCGTGCTGATATACCGCAGGGTGAGAGGATCGTGCTTTATGGGACGCCAGGGTGAGAGGGTCGTGCTGATATACCGCAGGGTGAGAGGATCGTGCTTTATGGGACGCCAGGGTGAGAGGGTCGTGCTGATATACCGCAGGGTGAGAGGATCGTGCTGATATACCGCAGGGTGAGAGGGTCGTGCTGATATACCGCAGGGTGAGAGGGTCGTGCTGATATACCGCAGGGTGAGAGGATCGTGCTTTATGGGATGCCAGGGTGAGAGGGTCGTGCTGATACACCGCAGGGTGAGAGGGTCGTGCTGATATACCGCAGGGTGAGAGGATCGTGCTGATATACCGCAGGGTGAGAGGATCGTGCTGATATACCGCAGGGTGAGAGGATCGTGCTTTATGGGACGCCAGGGTGAGAGGATCGTGCTTTATGGGACGCCAGGGTGAGAGGGTCGTGCTTTATGGGACGCCAGGTTGAAGGGTGTCGCCGAACTCAATCTGTCACAGAAGTCGATCAGACACAGAAGTCAATCGGTCACAAAAAGTCAATCGGTCACAAAAAGACAGTCAATGCCACAACAGGCAATCAGACACAGAAGTCAATCAGTCACAACATGTTAACTTAATGATCTGGCCTCCCAAACCCACCTACAGGGCTGTCCATGTTAACTGTGATGATCTGTCCGCCCACACCCACCTGCAGGGCTGTCCATGTTAACTGTGATGATCTGTCCGCCTAAACCCACCAACTTCAGGGCTGTCCATGTTAACTGTGATGATCTGTCCACCCACACCCACCTACAGAGTTGTCTATGTTAACTGTGATGATCTGTCCACCCACACCCACCTACAGGGTTGTCCATGTTAACTGTGATGATCTGTCCGCCTAAACCCACCTACAGAGCTGTCCATGTTAACTTAATGATCTGGCCGCCCAAACCCACCTACAGGGCTGTCCATGTTAACTGTGATGATCTGTCCGCCTAAACCCACCTACAGAGCTGTCCATGTTAACTGTGATGATCTGTCCACCCACACCCACCTACAGGGTTGTCCATGTTAACTGTGATGATCTGTCCGCCTAAACCCACCTACAGAGCTGTCCATGTTAACTTAATGATCTGGCCGCCCAAACCCACCTACAGGGCTGTCCATGTTAACTGTGATGATCTGTCCGCCTAAACCCACCTACAGAGCTGTCCATGTTAACTGTGATGATCTGTCCGCCCAAACCCACCTACAGAGCTGTCTATGTTAACTGTGATGATCTGTCCGCCTAAACCCACCTACAGAGCTGTCCATGTTAACTGTGATGATCTGTCCGCCCAAACCCACCTACAGAGCTGTCTATGTTAACTGTGATGATCTGTCCGCCTAAACCCACCTACAGAGCTGTCTATGTTAACTGTGATGATCTGTCCGCCCAAACCCACCTACAGAGCTGTCCATGTTAACTGTGATGATCTGTCCGCCCAAACCCACCTACAGAGCTGTCCATGTTAACTGTGATGATCTGTCCACCCACACCCACCTACAGAGTTGTCTATGTTAACTGTGATGATCTGTCCGTCTAAACCCACCTACAGAGCTGTCCATGTTAACTGGGATGATCTGTCCGCCTAAACCCACCTACAGAGCTGTCCATGTTAACTGTCATGATCTGTCCGCCTAAACCCACCTACAGAGCTGTCCATGTTAACTGGGATGATCTGTCCGCCTAAACTCACCTACAGAGCTGTCCATGTTAATTGTGATGATCTGTCCGCCCAAACCCACCTACAGAGCTGTCCATGTTAACTGTCATGATCTGTCCGCCCACACCCACCTACAGAGCTGTCCATGTTAACTCTCATGATCTGTCCGCCCAAACCCACCTACAGAGTTGTCCATGTTAACTGTGATGATCTGTCCGCCCAAACCCACCTACCGGGCTGTCCATGTTAACTGTAATGATCTGTCCGCCCACACCCACCTACAGAGCTGTCCATGTTAACTGGGATGATCTGTCCGCCTAAACCCACCTACAGAGCTGTCCATGTTAATTGTGATGATCTGTCCGCCCAAACCCACCTACAGAGCTGTCCATGTTAACTGTCATGATCTGTCCGCCTAAACCCACCTACAGAGCTGTCCATGTTAACTGGGATGATCTGTCCGCCTAAACCCACCTACAGAGCTGTCCATGTTAATTGTGATGATCTGTCCGCCCAAACCCACCTACAGAGCTGTCCATGTTAACTGTCGTGATCTGTCCGCCTAAACCCACCTACAGAGCTGTCCATGTTAACTGGGATGATCTGTCCGCCTAAACCCACCTACAGAGCTGTCCATGTTAATTGTGATGATCTGTCCGCCCAAACCCACCTACAGAGCTGTCCATGTTAACTGTCGTGATCTGTCCGCCTAAACCCACCTACAGAGCTGTCCATGTTAACTGTGATGATCTGTCCGCCCAAACCCACCTACAGAGCTGTCCATGTTAACTGTGATGATCTGTCCGCCCACACCCACCTACAGAGCTGTCCATGTTAATTGTGATGATCTGTCCGCCCAAACCCACCTACAGAGCTGTCCATGTTAACTGTCGTGATCTGTCCGCCTAAACCCACCTACAGAGCTGTCCATGTTAACTGTGATGATCTGTCCGCCCACACCCACCTACAGAGCTGTCCATGTTAATTGTGATGATCTGTCCGCCCAAACCCACCTACAGAGCTGTCCATGTTAACTGTCGTGATCTGTCCGCCTAAACCCACCTACAGAGCTGTCCATGTTAACTGTGATGATCTGTCCGCCCACACCCACCTACAGAGCTGTCCATGTTAATTGTGATGATCTGTCCGCCCAAACCCACCTACAGAGCTGTCCATGTTAACTGTGATGATCTGTCCGCCCACACCCACCTACAGAGCTGTCCATGTTAATTGTGATGATCTGTCCGCCCAAACCCACCTACAGAGCTGTCCATGTTAACTGTCGTGATCTGTCCGCCTAAACCCACCTACAGAGCTGCCCATGTTAAGTGTGATGATCTGTCCGCCCAAACCCACCTACAGAGCTGTCCATGTTAACTGTGATGATCTGTCCGCCCACACCCACCTACAGAGCTGTCCATGTTAACTGTGATGATCTGTCCGCCCACACCCACCTACAGAGCTGTTCATGTTAACTGTCATGATCTGTCCGCCTCGGGGTTCACAATGACTGCCTCAGTTCTATTCCCTAATTAGATTGCGAGACCTGCCCCGGTCGGTGTCCCGTGGTAGGGCGTGGTGCCTAGGGCCTAGGAGGTATACAGTAGTGGCCTCTTGTTTCACAGCGGCACTGGCACCCTGAGGTCGGAGACCGGGGGCCCGGGGCCCGGGGGTTGGACTTCTCATCGTGCCAGAGGGTTGTAAACACAGCTTTCGGACTTCACAGATGTCTTGTGACCCGCAAACGGCGTCAGAACACGCCATGCTATGTACACGCACCCACTGCCCACATCCCTCCCCCGCGCCCAGATCATCCTTCCTGGCAGGCAACCCGTCCCCAGATAAAACCACCTTTGTATAGCCCCCGCCCCCCCGACGCCATCGGTAGAACTCCCCCTACTAGCGCCACCATGCCTAGCGCCACCATGCCTGGCACCACCATGCCTAGCGCCACCATGCCCATCCCCAACATGCCTAGCGCCACCATGCCTAGCGCCACCATGCCTAGCGCCACCATGCCAAGCGCCACCATGCCCATCTCCACCATGTCTAGCGCCACCATGCCCATCCCCACCATGCCTAGCGCCACCATGCCTAGCGCCACCATGCCTAGCGCCACCATGCCCATCCCCACCATGCCTAGCGCCACCATGCCAAGCGCCACCATGCCCATCTCCACCATGTCTAGCGCCACCATGCCCATTCCCACCATGCCTAGCGCCACCATGCCTAGCGCCACCATGCCTAGCGCCACCATGCCTAGCGCCACCATGCCAAGCGCCACCATGCCCATCTCCACCATGCCTAGCGCCACCATGCCCATCCCCACCATGCCTAGCGCCACCATGCCCATCCCCACCATGCCTAGCGCCACCATGCCAAGCGCCACCATGCCTAGCGCCACCATGCCCATCCCACCATGCCGAGCGCCACCATGCCCATCCCCACCATGCCTAGCGTCACCATGCCTGGCGCCAACATGCCTAGCGCCACCGTGCCCATCCCCACCATGCCGAGCGCCACCATGCCAAGCGCCACCATGCCTAGCGCCACCATGCCCATCCCCACCATGCCGAGCGCCACCATGCCCATTCCCACCATGCCTAGCGCCACCATGCCTAGCGCCACCATGCCTAGCACCACCATGCCCATCCCCACCATGCCTAGCGCCACCATGCTTTGCGCCACCATGCCTAGCACCACCATGCCCATCCCCACCATGCCTAGCGCCACCATGCCCATCCCCACCATGCCTAGCCCCACCATGCCTAGCGCCACCATGCCTAGCGCCACCGTGCCCATCCCCACCATGCCTGGCGCTACCAGGCCTAGCGCCACCATGCCTAGCGCCACTATGCCTAGCGCCACCATGCCTAGCGCCACCATGCCCATCCCCACCATGCTTAGCGCCACCATGCCTAGCGCCACCATGCCTGGCGCCACCATGCCTAGCGCCACCACGCCTAGCGCTACCATGCCTGGCGCCAACATGCCTAGCACCACCATGCCTAGCGCCACCATGCCTAGCGCCACCATGCCTGGCGCCACCATGCCTAGCGCCACCATGCCTGGCGCTACCATACCTAGCGCCACCATGCCTAGCGCCACCATGCCTAGCGCCACCATGCCTAGCACCACTCATGCCAAGCGCCACCATGCCTAGCGCCACTCATGTTTAGCGCCACCCATGAGTAGCGCCATTCATGCCTAGGACCACTATGAAAAGCGCCACTAATGACAAGTGCCACCATGACTAGCGCCACCCATGCCTAGCCCCACCATGACTTGCACCACCATGACTAGCGCCACCATGACTAGCGCCACCATGCCTAGTGCCACCCATGACAAGCGGCACCCATGACTAGCGCCACCCATGGTCACTGGTACTGTGATACGTGCTCGCCGTCACGCCAGTTCGGAACATTCAGAGGCTGTTTCCCAGTGATAACGGGAACGCAAGCCTCGTTGAAAACCTTCACTGACGATGTATCACCAGATAACACAGGAGCCCTATGTCAGGTTTTGCAGGTTTCTTTCCAGTATGTGGGAGGTGGGGAGTGGGAGGGGGGAGGGGGTGGAGGGGGGCGGGGGTTGAGGGGCATACATACTAGATTGCTTCATATTTAAAGTCGCTATAGAGAAGACAAGTATTCTGCATGTTTATCCAGGAATTGACAATTCAAGTCACCCGAAGCTATCGGTGAATGAATGAATTTATCTATCATTCACGGGATGGTTGTGTCAAGAAAGTTACCGGTCGCGTGGCTGCATATACCCATCAGTCTGTGACCAGTGGCCTCATTGCCCTTGGACCATTGGCCTGCAGGCCGCAGCAATATAAGCGCTCCCTCACCTCCTCAGCGCCCAACCTGGATGTCACTAGCTTCACTAGGCACCCCTCCCCCCCACCCTCCCCTCCACTTCTTGGCTTCAACCCTGTTCTGTCTTTTCGTGCCTTCGTGTGCCTAAGTGGGCCAAAGTACTGCCTTGTCCACATTGTACCTTATTGGGCCACCTAATACCTCCACTGGTCACCTTTAACCACCTTTGGCCACCTTTAACCTCGTTTGGCCACCTTATACCTCCACTGGCCACCTTATACCTCCACTGGCCACCTTATACTTCCACTGGCCACCTTATACCTCCACTGGCCACCTTTAACCTCCTTTGGCCACCTTGTACCTCCTTTGGCCGCTTTATCTCAATGTTGGTAGCACTTGTCGATATTGTTGCATTTTTTTTTATTGATAAATTATTTAGTATGCAAACATGTAGCCACGTGGGACGTTCAACTCCCTCTGGACACCACCATTGTCGTAAGTCTTCTGGTCATCAGTGCGCTTTACAGGAGTTGTTAAGGCGAGCGTGCGGTCTCTGGTGGCACTGGACCAGAACCCTCCTCCCCCCCCCCCCCCCGGCCTCCTCTCCACCACCCTGGCGTACAGCCATCACGTGTCACTCTGGGGAGCACTAAAATTGCAACAGTCGCTCTCGTGTTGCTGTGTATCTTGGTAAACACACCGCCAAATTCAGCAGCAATCCGGGTTTTATACAAAAACTGGCACTTTTCCCTTGTGACCACCTAGCCACCGCCTGCCTCCACCCAACCACATACATACAGAGCCCTCAACTACACCCCCCCCCCCACCCCCCCACATACTTAGTCACATACAGGCTGCGGCCCCGTTCCAATACAATGATAAGTCCCCTTCCCAAGCCACACGCTGACAAGTCCCCTTCCCAAGCCACACGCTGACAAGTCCCCTTCCCAAGCCACACGCTGATAAGTCCCCTTCCCAAGCCACACGCTGATAAGTCCCCTTCCCACGCCAAACGCTGACAAGTCCACTTCCCCAGCCACACGCTGACAAGTCCCCTCCCCAAGCCACCTCTGACAAGTCCCCTCCCCCAGCCACACACTGACAAGTCCCCTTCCCCAGCCACACGCTGACAAGTCCCCTCCCCAAGCCACACGCTGACAAGTTCCCTACCCCCAGCCACACGCTGACAAGTCCCCTCCCCCAGCCACACGCTGACAAGTCCCCTCCCCAAGCCACACGCTGACAAGTTCCCTACCCCCAGCCACACACTGACAAGTCCCCTCCCCAAGCCACACGCTGACAAGTTCCCTACCCCCAGCCACACACTGACAAGTCCCCTTCCCCAGCCACCTCTGACAAGTCCCCTCCCCCAGCCACACACTGACAAGTCCCCTTCCCCAGCCACACGCTGACAAGTCCCCTCCCCAAGCCACACGCTGACAAGTTCCCTACCCCCAGCCACACGCTGACAAGTCCCCTCCCCCAGCCACACGCTGACAAGTCCCCTCCCCAAGCCACACGCTGACAAGTTCCCTACCCCCAGCCACACACTGACAAGTCCCCTTCCCCAGCCACACGCTGACAAGTCCCCTCCCCAAGCCACACGCTGACAAGTTCCCTACCCCCAGCCACACACTGACAAGTTCCCTACCCCCAGCCACACGCTGACAAGTCCCATTCCCCAGCCACACGCTGACAAGTCCACTTCCCCAGCCACATGCTGACAAGTCCCCTCCCCAAGCCACCTCTGACAAGTCCCCTCCCCCAGCCACACACTGACAAGTTCCCTTCCCCAGCCACACGCTGACAAGTCCCCTTCCCCAGCCACATGCTGACAAGTCCTCTTCCCAAGCCACCTCTGACAAGTCCCCTCCCCCAGCCACACACTGACAAGTCCCCTTCCCCAGCCATACGCTGACAAGTCCCCTCCCCAAGCCACACGCTGACAAGTCCCCTCCCCCAGCCACACACTGACAAGTTCCCTTCCCCAGCCACACGCTGACAAGTCCCATTCCCCAGCCACACGCTGACGTCCCCTTCCCCAGCCACACGCTGACAAGTCCCCTCCCCCAGCCACACGCTGCCAAGTCCCCTACCCCAGCCACACGCTGACAATTCCCCTCCCCCAGCCACACGCTGACAAGTCCCCTACCCCAGCCACACGCTGACAATTCCCCTCCCCCAGCCACACGCTGACAAGTCCCCTCCCCAAGCCACACGCTGACAAGTTCCCTTCCCCAGCCACACGCTGACAAGTCCCATTCCCCAGCCACACGCTGATAAGTCCCCTTCCCCAGCCACACGCTGACAAGTCCCCTCTCCCAGCCACACGCTGACAAGTCCCCTACCCCAGCCACACGCTGACAATTCCCCTCCCCCAGCCACACGCTGATAAGTCCCCTTCCCAAGCCAAACGCTGACAAGTCCCGTTCTCCAGCCACACGCTGACAAGTCCACTTCCCCAGCCACATGCTGACAAGTCCCCTCCCCAAGCCACCTCTGACAAGTCCCCTCCCCCAGCCACACACTGACAAGTCCCCTTTCCTAGCCACAAGCTGACAAGTCCCCTCCCCAAGCCACACGCTGACAAGTTCCCTTCCCCAGCCACACGCTGACAAGTCCCATTCCCCAGCCACACGCTGACAAGTCCCCTTCCCCAGCCACACGCTGACAAGTCCCCTCCCCCAGCCACACGCTGACAAGTCCCCTACCCAGCCACACGCTGACAATTCCCCTCCCCCAGCCACACGCTGACAAGTCCCCTACCCCAGCCACACGCTGACAATTCCCCTCCCCCAGCCACACGCTGACAAGTTCCCTACTCCCAGCCACACACTGACAAGTCTCCTCCCCCAGCCACTCGCTGACAGGTCCCCAACCCCAGCTACACGCTGACAAGTCCCCTCCCCCAGCCACACACTGACAAGTCCCCTCCCCCAGCCACACGCTGACAAGTCCCCTCTCCCAGCCACACGCAGACAAGTCCCCTCCCCTAGCCACACGCTGACAAATCCCCTCCCCCAACCACACGCTGACAAGTCCCCTCCCCCAGCTACACGCTGACAAGTCCCCTCCCCCAGCCACACGCTGACAAGTCCCCTCTCCCAGCTACACGCTGACAAGTCCGCTCCCCCAGCCACACGCTGACACGTCTCCACTCCCAGCTACACGCTGACAAGTCCCCTTCCTTAGCCACACACTGACAACCGTTCCCACTCATCCCCTAGCCACACACTGTTATGCCCCCATCCCCGCCCCTAGCCACACACTGGTATGCCCCCACCCCCGCCCCTAGCCACACACTGGTATGCCCCCACCCCCGCCCCTAGCCACACACTAGTATGCCCCCACCCGCGCCCCTAGCCACACACTGGTATGCCCCCACCCCCGCCCCTAGCCACACACTGGTATGCCCCCGCCCCCGCCCCTAGCCACACACTAGTATGCCCCCACCCCCGCCTCTAGCCACACACTAGTATGCCCCCACACCCGCCTCTAGCCACACACTAGTATGCCCCCACCCCCGCCTCTAGCCACACACTAGTATGCCCCCACCCACGCCCCTAGCCACACACTGGTATGCCCCCGCCCCCGCCCCTAGCCACACACTAGTATGCCCCTACCCCCGCCCCCAGCCACACACTAGTATGCCCCCACCCCCGCCCCTAGCCACACGCTGGTATGCCCCCACCCCCGCACCTAGCCACACACTAGTATGCCCCCACCCCCGCCCCTAGCCACACACTGGTATGCCCCCACCCCCGTCCCTAGCCACACACTGGTACCGGCTTGGTGGGGTGAAGGCGGATTTCGGAAGCCATCGATGAATGAATGAATTCATCTATCATTCACGAGAAGGTTGTGTCAAGAAAGTTACCGGTCGTGTGGCTGTATGAACCCATCTAGCGCGACTACGGGCCGTGTTAGGTATGTACCCTCGCACACACGCCGGCACCATGTCAAGTCATTGATGACTGATGGAGTCCCTTGGATTGTTTACCGAGACAGCTTTTGTTAGGTAAAATACGCGCCTATGCATGTCATAGGGTACTCGCCTACACACGTCATAGGGTATTCGCCTACACATGTCATAGACTACTCGCCTACACACGTCATATGGTATTCGCCTACACATGTCATATTGTACTCGCCTACATATTTCATAGGGTACTTGCCTACACATGTCATAGGGTACTCGCCTACACATGTCATAGGGTACTCGCCTACACATGTCATAGGGTACTCGCCTACACACGTCATAGGGTATTCGCCTACACATGTCATATTGTACTCGCCTACATATGTCATAGGGTACTCGCCTACACATATCATAGGATACTCGCCTACACATGTCATAGGATACTCGCCTACACATGTCATATTGTACTCGCCTACACATGTCTGCTCAGATAAAGTCGTCCAGCTGGTGTCCGCTCAGATAAAGTCGTCCGGCTGGTGTCCGCTCAGATAAAGTCGTCCGGCTGGTGTCCGCTTAGATAAAGTCGTCCGGCTGGTGTCCGCTCAGATAAAGTCGTCAGGCTGGTGTCCGCTCAGATAAAGTCGTCCGTCTGGTGTCCGCTCAGATAAAGTCCGGCTGGTGTCCGGTCAGATAAAGTCGTCCGGCTGGTGTCCGGTCAGATAAAGTCGTCCGGCTGGTGTCCGGCCAGATCAAGTCGTCCGGCTGGTGTCCGGTCAGATAAAGTCGTCCGGCTGGTTTCCGGTCAGATAAAGTCGTCCGGCTGGTGTCCGGTCAGATAAGGTCGTCCGGCTGGTGTCCGCTCACATAAAGTCGTCCGGCTGGTGTCCGGCCAGATAAAGTCGTCCGGCTGGTGTCCGGTCAGATAAAGTCGTCCGGCTGGTTTCCGGTGAGATAAAGTCGTCCGGCTGGTGTCCGGTCAGATGAAGTCCGGCTGGTGTTTGTTCAGATAAAGTCGTCCGGCTGGTTTCCGGTCAGATAAAGTCGTCCGGCTGGTGTCCGGTCAGATGAAGTCCGGCTGGTGTCTGTTCAGGTAAAGTCGTCCGGCTGGTTTCCGGTCAGATATAGTCGTCCGGCTGGTTTCCGGTCAGATAAAGTCCGGCTGGTGTCTGTTCAGATAAAGTCGTCCGGCTGGTGTCCGCTCAGATAAAGTCGTCCGGCTGGTGTCCGCTCAGATAAAGTCGTTCGGCCGTCCCTTCCCACCAAGCCGGCTGTTATGGTCGCCCGCTTTATTACTAGTGCACTAAGCAGCCGCCATACACGTGGCCCCGAGAGACACAACCCGCTGACTAACGACCTGGGTCAGACCCCGAGTCCCGCCTCCTACCCAAACAGCCCTGTCTTCAAGCAGCCATCTATTCTGCCTCGTCTCCGCGGTCCTGATTTAGATAGATAGCCCTGGACGTGTCTCGGTGTTTAATGGGACAGCGCGCCGTGGTCAGTCCGCGTACCGCCTGCCCCAGTGCCCGAATAAAGACTGCTTTATTTGGTTGGATGACCTGGCTCTCTCGCGTCGGGAGACCCGCAGATTGGGTTCGCTGTCCAGTCAATCCCTGGAGGCCAACTAATGGTATGGACCACGGACCCTGCACATCAAACTTCACCCTTACTGACTAATTGCAAACCAGTTGCCAACCAGGTCAGGGTGTTAAACACTGAAAGGGAACCGATTGCTCTCACTGTCCCGCCTGTCTCATAGAGTATCGAAAACTGCCGGAAATTATCGATAGCTATCGCATTGTATCTGCGGCCATTGGGAGATACGTCGCCCAACATGAACACACACATAAACAGGGAACACGTTGTGATACCTGAATTGACACTATCAACGAATGCCTTACAATGCCAACACTGTGGGCAGATGAATGGGATTGCAATTATTGCAATACAAAACGTCAATATGTGACAGAAATGTTGTCGGAGTGTCTGATTGGCTCTTCGTGTCTTAGTTGAACAGACGAAGTCCGATATAAGCGTCGTTCGGATTGGCTCTTCGATTCTATTTTGTTTTATTTTGCAGACGCGTTCCGATGCATAACCACCATTGCGATTGGCTATTCCAAGCTATTCACTGTATGGGATACATTTAAGGTGACCGCAGTGAGACACCCTCCCCATGTAATAGTATCCCCGTGTTTTCTCTCCAGTTCACAGTGACCGCAGTGAGACACCCTCCCCATGTAATAGTGTCCCCGTGTTATCTCTCCAGTTCACGGTGACCACAGTGAGACACCCTCCCCATGTAATAATGTCCCCGTCTTATCTCTCCAGTTCACGGTGACCACAGTGAGACACCCTCCCCATGCAATAGTATCCCCGTGTTATCTCTCCAGTTCACGGTGACCGCAGTGAGACACCCTCCCCATGTAATAGTGTCCCCGTGTTATCTCCAGTTCACGGTGACCACAGTGAGACACCCTCTCCATGTAATAGTATCCCCGTGTTATCGCTCCAGTTCACGGTGACCACAGTGAGACACCCTCCCCATGCAATAGTATCCCCGTGTTATCTCTCCAGTTCACGGTGACCACAGTGAGACACCCTCCCCATGCAATAGTATCCCCGTGTTATCTCTCCAGTTCACGGTGACTACAGTGAGACACCTTCCCCATCTAATAGTATCGCCGTGTTATCTCTCCAGTTCACGGTGACCACAGTGAGACATCCTCCCCATGTAATAGTGTCCCCGTGTTATCTCCAGTTCACGGTGACCACAGTGAGACACCCTATCCATGTAATAGTATCCCTGTGTTATCTCTCCAGTTAACGGTGACCACAGTGAGACACCCTCCCCATGTAATAGTGTCCCCGTGTTATCTCTCCAGTTCGCGGTGGCCGCAGTTAGACACCCTTCCCATGTAATAGTATCCCCGTGTTATCTCTCCAGTTCACGGTGACCGCAGTGAGACACCCTCCCCATGTAATAGTGTCCCCGTGTTATCTCTCCAGTTCACGGTGACCGCAGTGAGACACCCTCTCCATGTAATAGTATCCCCGTGTTATCTCTCCAGTTCACGGTGACCGCAGTGAGACACCCTCCCCATGTAATAGTATCCCCGTGTTATCTCTCCAGTTCACGGTGACCGCAGTGAGACACCCTCCCCATGTAACAGTGTCCCCGTGTTATCTCTCCAGTTCACGGTGACCGCAGTGAGACACCCTCTCCATGTCATAGTGTCCCCGTGTTATCTCTCCAGTTCACGGTGACCGCAGTGAGACACCCTCCCCATGTAATAGTATCCCCGTGTTATCTCTCCAGTTCAGGGTGACCGCAGTGAGACACCCTCCCCATGTAATAGTGTCCCCGTGTTATCTCTCCAGTTCACGGTGACCACAGTGAGACACCCTCCCCATGTAATAGTATCCCCGTGTTATCTCTCCAGTTCACGGTGACCACAGTGAGACACCCTCCCCATGTAATAGTATCCCCGTGTTATCTCTCCAGTTCACGGTGAACACAGTGAGACACCCTCCCCATGTAATAGTATCCCCGTGTTATCTCTCCAGTTCACGGTGACCACAGTGAGACACCCTCCCCATGTAATAGTATCCCCGTGTTATCTCTCCAGTTCACGGTGACTACAGTGAGACACCTTCCCCATGTAATAGTGTCCCCGTGTTATCTCTCCAGTTCACGGTGACCACAGTGAGACACCCTCCCCATGTAATAGTATCCCCGTGTTATCTCTCCAGTTCACGGTGACCACAGTGAGACACCCTCCCCATGTAATAGTATCCCCGTATTATCTCTCCAGTTCACGGTGACCACAGTGAGACACCCTCCCCATGTAATAGAATCCCCGTGTTATCTCTCCAGTTCACGGTGACTACAGTGAGACACCTTCCCCCTGTAATAGTGTCCCCGTGTTATCTCTCCAGTTCACGGTGACCACAGTGAGACACCCTACCCATGTAATAGTATCCCCGTGTTATCTCTCCAGTTCACGGTGACCGCAGTGAGACACCTTCCCCATGTAATAGTGTCCCCGTGTTATCTCTCCAGTTCACGGTGACCACAGTGAGGCACCCTCCCCATGTAATAGTATCTCCGTGTTATCTCTCCAGTTCACGGTGACCACAGTGAGACACCCTCCCCATGTAATAGTGTCCCCGTGTTATCTCTCCAGTTCACGGTGACCACAGTGAGACACCCTCCCCATGTAATAGTATCTCCGTGTTATCTCTCCATTTCACGGTGACCACAGGGAGACACCCTGTCCATGTAATAGTGTCCCCGTGTTATCTCTCCAGTTCACGGTGACCGCAGTGAGACACCCTCCCCATGTAATAGTATCCCCGTGTTATCTCTCCAGTTCACGGTGACTACAGTGAGACACCTTCCCCATGTAATAGTGTCCCCGTGTTATCTCTCCAGTTCACGGTGACCACAGTGAGACACCCTCCCCATGTAATAGTATCCCCGTGTTATCTCTCCAGTTCACGGTGACCGCAGTGAGACACCTTCCCCATGTAATAGCGTCCCCGTGTTATCTCTCCAGTTCACGGTGACCACAGTGAGACACCCTCCCCATGTAATACTATCCCCGTGTTATCTCTCCAGTTCACGGTGACCACAGTGAGACACCCTCCCCATGTAATAGTGTCCCCGTGTTATCTCTCCAGTTCACGGTGACCGCAGTGAGACACCCTCTCCATGTAATAGTATCCCCGTGTTATCTCTCCAGTTCACGGTGACCACAGTGAGACACCCTCCCCATGTAAGAGTATCCCCGTGTTATCTCTCCAGTTCACGGTGACCACAGTGAGACACCCTCCCCATGTAATAGTATCGCCGTGTTATCTCTCCAGTTCACGGTGACTACAGTGAGACACCTTCCCCATGTAATAGTGTCCCCGTGTTATCTCTCCAGTTTACGGTGACCACAGTGAGACACCCTCCCCATGTAATAGTATCCCCGTGTTATCTCTCCAGTTCACGGTGACTACAGTGAGACACCTTCCCCATGTAATAGTGTCCCCGTGTTATCTCTCCAGTTCACGGTGACCACAGTGAGACACCCTCCCCATGTAATAGTATCCCCGTGTTATCTCTCCAGTTCACGGTGACCACAGTGAGACACCCTCCCCATGTAATAGTATCCCCGTGTTATCTCCCCAGTTCACGGTGACTACAGTGAGACACCTTCCCCATGTAATAGTGTCCCCGTGTTATCTCTCCAGTTCACGGTGACCACAGTGAGACACCCTCCCCAGGGAATAGTATCCCCGTGTTATCTCTCCAGTTCACGGTGACCGCAGTGAGACACCTTCCCCATGTAATAGTGTCCCCGTGTTATCTCTCCAGTTCACGGTGACCACAGTGAGACACCCTCCCCATGTAATAGTATCTCCGTGTTATCTCTCCAGTTCACGGTGACCACAGTGAGACACCCTCCCCATGTAATAGTATCTCCGTGTTATCTCTCCAGTTCACGGTGACCACAGTGAGACACCCTCCCCATGTAATAGTATCCCCGTGTTATCTCTCCAGTTCACGGTGACCACAGTGAGACACCCTCCCCATGTAATAGTATCCCCGTGTTATCTCTCCAGTTCACGGTGACCACAGTGAGACACCCTCCCCATGTAATAGTATCCCCGTGTTATCTCTCCAGTTCACGGTGACCACAGTGAGACACCCTCCCCATGTAATAGTATCCCCGTGTTATCTCTCCAGTTCACGGTGAACACAGTGAGACACCCTCCCCATGTAATAGTATCCCCGTGTTATCTCTCCAGTTCACGGTGACCACAGTGAGACACCCTCCCCATGTAATAGTATCCCCGTGTTATCTCTCCAGTTCACGGTGACTACAGTGAGACACCTTCCCCATGTAATAGTGTCCCCGTGTTATCTCTCCAGTTCACGGTGACCACAGTGAGACACCCTCCCCATGTAATAGTATCCCCGTGTTATCTCTCCAGTTCACGGTGACCACAGTGAGACACCCTCCCCATGTAATAGTATCCCCGTATTATCTCTCCAGTTCACGGTGACCACAGTGAGACACCCTCCCCATGTAATAGAATCCCCGTGTTATCTCTCCAGTTCACGGTGACTACAGTGAGACACCTTCCCCCTGTAATAGTGTCCCCGTGTTATCTCTCCAGTTCACGGTGACCACAGTGAGACACCCTCCCCATGTAATAGTATCCCCGTGTTATCTCTCCAGTTCACGGTGACCGCAGTGAGACACCTTCCCCATGTAATAGTGTCCCCGTGTTATCTCTCCAGTTCACGGTGACCACAGTGAGGCACCCTCCCCATGTAATAGTATCTCCGTGTTATCTCTCCAGTTCACGGTGACCACAGTGAGACACCCTCCCCATGTAATAGTGTCCCCGTGTTATCTCTCCAGTTCACGGTGACCACAGTGAGACACCCTCCCCATGTAATAGTATCTCCGTGTTATCTCTCCATTTCACGGTGACCACAGGGAGACACCCTGTCCATGTAATAGTGTCCCCGTGTTATCTCTCCCGTTCACGGTGACCGCAGTGAGACACCCTCCCCATGTAATAGTATCCCCGTGTTATCTCTCCAGTTCACGGTGACTACAGTGAGACACCTTCCCCATGTAATAGTGTCCCCGTGTTATCTCTCCAGTTCACGGTGACCACAGTGAGACACCCTCCCCATGTAATAGTATCCCCGTGTTATCTCTCCAGTTCACGGTGACCGCAGTGAGACACCTTCCCCATGTAATAGCGTCCCCGTGTTATCTCTCCAGTTCACGGTGACCACAGTGAGACACCCTCCCCATGTAATACTATCCCCGTGTTATCTCTCCAGTTCACGGTGACCACAGTGAGACACCCTCCCCATGTAATAGTGTCCCCGTGTTATCTCTCCAGTTCACGGTGACCGCAGTGAGACACCCTCTCCATGTAATAGTATCCCCGTGTTATCTCTCCAGTTCACGGTGACCACAGTGAGACACCCTCCCCATGTAAGAGTATCCCCGTGTTATCTCTCCAGTTCACGGTGACCACAGTGAGACACCCTCCCCATGTAATAGTATCGCCGTGTTATCTCTCCAGTTCACGGTGACTACAGTGAGACACCTTCCCCATGTAATAGTGTCCCCGTGTTATCTCTCCAGTTTACGGTGACCACAGTGAGACACCCTCCCCATGTAATAGTATCCCCGTGTTATCTCTCCAGTTCACGGTGACTACAGTGAGACACCTTCCCCATGTAATAGTGTCCCCGTGTTATCTCTCCAGTTCACGGTGACCACAGTGAGACACCCTCCCCATGTAATAGTATCCCCGTGTTATCTCTCCAGTTCACGGTGACCACAGTGAGACACCCTCCCCATGTAATAGTATCCCCGTGTTATCTCCCCAGTTCACGGTGACTACAGTGAGACACCTTCCCCATGTAATAGTGTCCCCGTGTTATCTCTCCAGTTCACGGTGACCACAGTGAGACACCCTCCCCATGTAATAGTATCCCCGTGTTATCTCTCCAGTTCACGGTGACCGCAGTGAGACACCTTCCCCATGTAATAGTGTCCCCGTGTTATCTCTCCAGTTCACGGTGACCACAGTGAGACACCCTCCCCATGTAATAGTATCTCCGTGTTATCTCTCCAGTTCACGGTGACCACAGTGAGACACCCTCCCCATGTAATAGTATCTCCGTGTTATCTCTCCAGTTCACGGTGACCACAGTGAGACACCCTCCCCATGTAATAGTATCCCCGTGTTATCTCTCCAGTTCACGGTGACCACAGTGAGACACCCTCCCCATGTAATAGTATCCCCGTGTTATCTCTCCAGTTCACGGTGACCACAGTGAGACACCCTCCCCATGTAATAGTATCCCCGTGTTATCTCTCCAGTTCACGGTGACCACAGTGAGACACCCTCCCCATGTAATAGTATCCCCGTGTTATCTCCCCAGTTCACGGTGACTACAGTGAGACACCTTCCCCATGTAATAGTGTCCCCGTGTTATCTCTCCAGTTCACGGTGACCACAGTGAGACACCCTCCCCATGTAATAGTATCCCCGTGTTATCTCTCCAGTTCACGGTGACCGCAGTGAGACACCTTCCCCATGTAATAGTGTCCCCGTGTTATCTCTCCAGTTCACGGTGACCACAGTGAGACACCCTCCCCATGTAATAGTGTCCCCGTGTTATCTCTCCAGTTCACGGTGACCACAGTGAGACACCCTCCCCATGTAATAGTATCTCCGTGTTATCTCTCCAGTTCACGGTGACCACAGTGAGACACCCTCCCCATGTAATAGTATCCCCGTGTTATCTCTCCAGTTCACGGTGACCACAGTGAGACACCCTCCCCATGTAATAGTATCTCCGTGTTATCTCTCCAGTTCACGGTGACCACAGTGAGACACCCTCCCCATGTAATAGTGTCCCCGTGTTATCTCTCCAGTTCACGGTGACTACAGTGAGACACCCTCCCCATGTAATAGTATCTCCGTGTTATCTCTCCAGTTCACGGTGACCACAGTGAGACACCATCCCCATGTAATAGTATCTCCGTGTTATCTCTCCAGTTCACGGTGACCACAGTGAGACACCCTCCCCATGTAATAGTATCTCCGTGTTATCTCTCCAGTTCACGGTGACCACAGTGAGACACCCTCCCCATGTAATAGTGTCCCCGTGTTATCTCTCCAGTTCACGGTGACTACAGTGAGACACCCTCCCCATGTAATAGTATCTCCGTGTTATCTCTCCAGTTCACGGTGACCACAGTGAGACACCCTCCCCATGTAATAGTATCTCCGTGTTATCTCTCCAGTTCACGGTGACCACAGTGAGACACCCTCCGGATGTAATAGTATCTCCGTGTTATCTCTCCAGTTCACGGTGACCACAGTGAGACACCCTCCCCATGTAATAGTATCTCCGTGTTATCTCCCCAGTTCACGGTGACCACAGTGAGACACCCTCCCCATGTAATAGTATCTCCGTGTTATCTCTCCAGTTCACGGTGACCACAGTGAGACACCCTCCCCATGTAAGAGTATCCCCGTGTTATCTCTCCAGTTCACGGTGACCGCAGTGAGACACCCTCCCCATGTAATAGTATCCCCGTGTTATCTCTCCAGTTCACGGTGACCGCAGTGAGACACCTTCCCCATGTAATAGTGTTCCCGTGTTATCTCTCCAGCTCACGGTGACTACAGTGAGACACCCTCCCCATGTAATAGTGTCCCCGTGTTATCTCTCCAGTTCACGGTGACCACAGTGAGACACCCTCCCCATGTAATAGTATCTCCGTGTTATCTCTCCAGTTCACGGTGACCACAGTGAGACACCCTCCCCATGTAATAGTATCCCCGTGTTATCTCTCCAGTTCACGGTGACCGCAGTGAGACACCTTCCCCATGTAATAGTGTCCCCGTGTTATCTCTCCAGTTCACGGTGACCACAGTGAGACACCCTCCCCATGTAATAGTATCTCCGTGTTATCTCTCCAGTTCACGGTGACCACAGTGAGACACCCTCCCCATGTAAGAGTATCCCCGTGTTATCTCTCCAGTTCACGGTGACTACAGTGAGACACCCTCCCCATGTAATAGTATCTCCGTGTTATCTCTCCAGTTCACGGTGACCACAGTGAGACACCCTTCCCATGTAATAGTATCTCCGTGTTATCTCTCCAGTTCACGGTGACCACAGTGAGACACCCTCCCCATGTAATAGTGTCCCCGTGTTATCTCTCCAGTTCACGGTGACCACAGTGAGACACCCTCCCCATGTAATAGTATCTCCGTGTTATCTCTCCAGTTCACGGTGACCGCAGTGAGACACCTTCCCCATGTAATAGCGTCCCCGTGTTATCTCTCCAGTTCACGGTGACCACAGTGAGACACCCTCCCCATGTAAGAGTATCCCCGTGTTATCTCTCCAGTTCACGGTGACCGCAGTGAGACACCTTCCCCATGTAATAGCGTCCCCGTGTTATCTCTCCAGTTCACGGTGACCACAGTGAGACACCCTCCCCATGTAATAGTGTCCCCGTGTTATCTCTCCAGTTCACGGTGACCACAGTGAGACACCCTCCCCATGTAATAGTATCTCCGTGTTATCTCTCCAGTTCACGGTGACCACAGTGAGACACCCTCCCCATGTAATAGTATCTCCGTGTTATCTCTCCAGTTCACGGTGACCACAGTGAGACACCCTCCCCATGTAAGAGTATCCCCGTGTTATCTCTCCAGTTCACGGTGACCACAGTGAGACACCCTCTCCATGTAATAGTATCTCCGTGTTATCTCTCCAGTTCACGGTGACCGCAGTGAGACACCCTCCCCATGTAAGAGTATCCCCGTGTTATCTCTCCAGTTCACGGTGACCGCAGTGAGACACCCTCTCCATGTAATAGTATCCCCGTGTTATCTCTCCAGTTCACGGTGACCACAGTGAGACACCCTCCCCATGTAAGAGTATCCCCGTGTTATCTCTCCAGTTCACGGTGACCACAGTGAGACACCCTCCCCATGTAATAGTATCGCCGTGTTATCTCTCCAGTTCACGGTGACTACAGTGAGACACCTTCCCCATGTAATAGTGTCCCCGTGTTATCTCTCCAGTTTACGGTGACCACAGTGAGACACCCTCCCCATGTAATAGTATCCCCGTGTTATCTCTCCAGTTCACGGTGACTACAGTGAGACACCTTCCCCATGTAATAGTGTCCCCGTGTTATCTCTCCAGTTCACGGTGACCACAGTGAGACACCCTCCCCATGTAATAGTATCCCCGTGTTATCTCTCCAGTTCACGGTGACCACAGTGAGACACCCTCCCCATGTAATAGTATCCCCGTGTTATCTCCCCAGTTCACGGTGACTACAGTGAGACACCTTCCCCATGTAATAGTGTCCCCGTGTTATCTCTCCAGTTCACGGTGACCACAGTGAGGCACCCTCCCCATGTAATAGTATCCCCGTGTTATCTCTCCAGTTCACGGTGACCGCAGTGAGACACCTTCCCCATGTAATAGTGTCCCCGTGTTATCTCTCCAGTTCACGGTGACCACAGTGAGACACCCTCCCCATGTAATAGTATCTCCGTGTTATCTCTCCAGTTCACGGTGACCACAGTGAGACACCCTCCCCATGTAATAGTATCTCCGTGTTATCTCTCCAGTTCACGGTGACCACAGTGAGACACCCTCCCCATGTAATAGTATCCCCGTGTTATCTCTCCAGTTCACGGTGACCACAGTGAGACACCCTACCCATGTAATAGTATCCCCGTGTTATCTCTCCAGTTCACGGTGACCACAGTGAGACACCCTCCCCATGTAATAGTATCCCCGTGTTATCTCTCCAGTTCACGGTGACCACAGTGAGACACCCTCCCCATGTAATAGTATCCCCGTGTTATCTCCCCAGTTCACGGTGACTACAGTGAGACACCTTCCCCATGTAATAGTGTCCCCGTGTTATCTCTCCAGTTCACGGTGACCACAGTGAGACACCCTCCCCATGTAATAGTATCCCCGTGTTATCTCTCCAGTTCACGGTGACCGCAGTGAGACACCTTCCCCATGTAATAGTGTCCCCGTGTTATCTCTCCAGTTCACGGTGACCACAGTGAGACACCCTCCCCATGTAATAGTGTCCCCGTGTTATCTCTCCAGTTCACGGTGACCACAGTGAGACACCCTCCCCATGTAATAGTATCTCCGTGTTATCTCTCCAGTTCACGGTGACCACAGTGAGACACCCTCCCCATGTAATAGTATCCCCGTGTTATCTCTCCAGTTCACGGTGACCACAGTGAGACACCCTCCCCATGTAATAGTATCTCCGTGTTATCTCTCCAGTTCACGGTGACCACAGTGAGACACCCTCCCCATGTAATAGTGTCCCCGTGTTATCTCTCCAGTTCACGGTGACTACAGTGAGACACCCTCCCCATGTAATAGTATCTCCGTGTTATCTCTCCAGTTCACGGTGACCACAGTGAGACACCCTCCCCATGTAATAGTATCTCCGTGTTATCTCTCCAGTTCACGGTGACCACAGTGAGACACCCTCCCCATGTAATAGTATCTCCGTGTTATCTCTCCAGTTCACGGTGACCACAGTGAGACACCCTCCCCATGTAATAGTGTCCCCGTGTTATCTCTCCAGTTCACGGTGACTACAGTGAGACACCCTCCCCATGTAATAGTATCTCCGTGTTATCTCTCCAGTTCACGGTGACCACAGTGAGACACCCTCCCCATGTAATAGTATCTCCGTGTTATCTCTCCAGTTCACGGTGACCACAGTGAGACACCCTCCCCATGTAATAGTATCTCCGTGTTATCTCTCCAGTTCACGGTGACCACAGTGAGACACCCTCCCCATGTAATAGTATCTCCGTGTTATCTCCCCAGTTCACGGTGACCACAGTGAGACACCCTCCCCATGTAATAGTATCTCCGTGTTATCTCTCCAGTTCACGGTGACCACAGTGAGACACCCTCCCCATGTAATAGTATCCCCGTGTTATCTCTCCAGTTCACGGTGACCGCAGTGAGACACCCTCCCCATGTAATAGTATCCCCGTGTTATCTCTCCAGTTCACGGTGACCGCAGTGAGACACCTTCCCCATGTAATAGTGTCCCCGTGTTATCTCTCCAGCTCACGGTGACTACAGTGAGACACCCTCCCCATGTAATAGTGTCCCCGTGTTATCTCTCCAGTTCACGGTGACCACAGTGAGACACCCTCCCCATGTAATAGTATCTCCGTGTTATCTCTCCAGTTCACGGTGACCACAGTGAGACACCCTCCCCATGTAATAGTATCCCCGTGTTATCTCTCCAGTTCACGGTGACCGCAGTGAGACACCTTCCCCATGTAATAGTGTCCCCGTGTTATCTCTCCAGTTCACGGTGACCACAGTGAGACACCCTCCCCATGTAATAGTATCTCCGTGTTATCTCTCCAGTTCACGGTGACCACAGTGAGACACCCTCCCCATGTAAGAGTATCCCCGTGTTATCTCTCCAGTTCACGGTGACTACAGTGAGACACCCTCCCCATGTAATAGTATCTCCGTGTTATCTCTCCAGTTCACGGTGACCACAGTGAGACACCCTCCCCATGTAATAGTATCTCCGTGTTATCTCTCCAGTTCACGGTGACCACAGTGAGACACCCTCCCCATGTAATAGTGTCCCCGTGTTATCTCTCCAGTTCACGGTGACCACAGTGAGACACCCTCCCCATGTAATAGTATCTCCGTTTTATCTCTCCAGTTCACGGTGACCGCAGTGAGACACCTTCCCCATGTAATAGCGTCCCCGTGTTATCTCTCCAGTTCACGGTGACCACAGTGAGACACCCTCCCCATGTAAGAGTATCCCCGTGTTATCTCTCCAGTTCACGGTGACCGCAGTGAGACACCTTCCCCATGTAATAGCGTCCCCGTGTTATCTCTCCAGTTCACGGTGACCACAGTGAGACACCCTCCCCATGTAATAGTGTCCCCGTGTTATCTCTCCAGTTCACGGTGACCACAGTGAGACACCCTCCCCATGTAATAGTATCTCCGTGTTATCTCTCCAGTTCACGGTGACCACAGTGAGACACCCTCCCCATGTAATAGTATCTCCGTGTTATCTCTCCAGTTCACGGTGACCACAGTGAGACACCCTCCCCATGTAAGAGTATCCCCGTGTTATCTCTCCAGTTCACGGTGACCACAGTGAGACACCCTCTCCATGTAATAGTATCTCCGTGTTATCTCTCCAGTTCACGGTGACCGCAGTGAGACACCCTCCCCATGTAAGAGTATCCCCGTGTTATCTCTCCAGTTCACGGTGACCGCAGTGAGACACCCTCTCCATGTAAGAGTATCCCCGTGTTATCTCTCCAGTTCACGGTGACCACAGTGAGACACCCTCCCCATGTAAGAGTATCCCCGTGTTATCTCTCCAGTTCACGGTGACCGCAGTGAGACACCCTCCCCATGTAAGAGTATCCCCGTGTTATCTCTCCAGTTCACGGTGACCACAGTGAGACACCCTCCCCATGTAAGAGTATCCCCGTGTTATCTCTCCAGTTCACGGTGACCGCAGTGAGACACCCTCTCCATGTAATAGTGTCCCCGTGTTATCTCTCCAGTTCACGGTGACCAAGGTATCCGACGTGTCGGGAGACCTGCACGACATCGACAGCGCCTCTAGCGGCGACAGCCAGCATCAGCCGGACAGACGACGGAAGCGGGAGGTGACGTTGAACCTACCGGACGGCGTTACGGGGACGTCAGACGGAGACGAGTCTCCCTATGGTGACACCCTGACACAGACCAGCATCACCGCCCTGCTGTCCAACAAGTTTAAGGTCAGTAGATTTCCTTAACGTCGTGCGTCATTAGACAGAGACCAGAGAATATGTCTGTATATGGTCAAATTATGGCGCTATACTACCCGCCCCCCCTCCCCCAACCCCCGTGTTAATACCTGCTCGGTGGTCGCACTGTGTGGTCGGCAGTGTGGTGAGGTGTTGTCGACTATCTGTTCTGGACTATGTCAGGATTGGGCGCCATGTGTGGTGGGAGGGGGTGGGGGGGGGGGCAGAGTGCGGGTGGTTCTAGGTACGTTCTCCTTCGTCTGTAGTCAGGACCTGGGAGACAGTGTGGGGGGGGGGGGTCACACTGAGGCAAAGCAGACATGCAGCGAAGACATAGACACAGACGGAAGTAAAAACCAAGATAGGAAGTACGACATACACATCGATATTGAGTGAAGTAGATACACAGATAGGAAGTGAAGCATATCCATATTGAGTGAAGTAGATATTATAGATAGGAAGTAAAGCACATCGGTATTGAGTGAAGTAGATACATAGATAAGATGTGACGCACATCAGTATAGAGTGAATTAGATATATAGATAGGAAATAAAGCACATCAATATTGAGTGAAGTAGACACATAGATAGGAAGTGACGCACATCAATATTGAGTGAAGTAGATACATAGATAGGATGTGACGCACATCGATATTGAGTGAAGTAGATATTATAGATAGGAAGTGACGCACATCGATATTGAATGAAGTAGATCTATAGATAAGGAGTGACGCACATCGATATTGAGTGAAGTGGGTATATACATAGGAAGTAAAGCAATATTGAGTGAAGTACGTTGACAGAAACTGAAGCATATCGATATTGAGTGAAGTAGATATATATATAGGGGAAGTGACCCACATCGATGTTGAGTGAAGTAGATATATAGATAGGAAGTGACGCACATCGATGTTGAGTGAAGTAGATATATAGATAGGAAGTGACGCACATCGATATTGAGTGAAGTAGATATAAAGATAGAAAGTGACGCACATCGATGTTGAGTGAAGTAGATACACAGCTAGAAAGTGACGCACATCGATATTGAGTGAAGTAGATATAAAGATAGAAAGTGACGCACATCGATATTGAGTGAAGTAGATACATAGATAAGAAGTGACGCACATCGATGTTGAGTGAAGTAGATACACAGATAAGAAGTGACGCACATCGATGTTGAGTGAAGTGTTTATATAGATAGGAAGTGACGCACATCGATGTTGAGTGAAGTGTTTATATAGATAGGAAGTGGCGCACACCGGTTTTACGTGTAGTGACCAGGCGGGTTGAGGATGAAGCCATGGATGTGAAGAGCGCACGGCGAGTGAGTGAGGCGTGAGGGATGGCGGGGACCAATGTGTCCCAGTGTGCAGTGGGGTGAGCCGTCGCCAGCGGACTGATCTGTTTGATGGCTGACGGATCACTGCCCATATTAAGAGGTCCTCATGTAGCGGCATCGTGTGACGTCAGAGCTCAGTGTGGGAGAGCCGGCTGGTGGCAAACCATGGCACTTCTGTGTACCACACGTAAAGCCTGTGTTGCCTATGTCAAGAAGTAGATTCAACGCTGTCGGTATTTGTCATATATGGGAGGATGTTTCTCTGCAATTACATCCTGGTAGGATTTTGACCTCGTCAAAAGACCCGGAACTTCGTTAAGTTCTTGTTTGGCGTTTCAGTTGACGAAGAATTGAGTAAACCTGATTTTTACTGGGCGTGACATTGAAACCTGAAGGACAATGGTTGATTTATTGCCAGCGACAGGTCAATATTAATCTTCCAACTTCCAAGCGCAGGGAGCCGATTCCTTGGCCATACCCTCCCTGGTTTGCGTGGGAACAATGTCAAATGCCACGATGTTTATAAAGCAAATATATGGAGACCATTTGATGGTGGCACAGTCTGTTGATGTCAGCGTTGTTGGCATTGGATGACGCAGTGAGTTACGTGGTCTGCAGTCTGCCAACCAATAAAACGCAGGTCGTTAACCTCAGTGTCCGTCAATCCCAATGTCACGCCAAGGGCGTCCTCCCACAATCCGCTTGTAACAAGTGTCGAGCCGCCTCGAAATCCAATGTTAAACTGTTCTAGTGTCACCAACACAGCGACTCGGTCGTCTGCCAGCCTTTCGGGCGTGTCGCTGGCCTGACCGGGCTGAGGGTGGGGTAAGGGTGGGCTAAGGGTGGGGTAAGGGTGGGGTACGGGTGGGTAAGGGTGGGTAAGGGTGGGGTAAGGGTGGGGTAAGGGTAGGGTAAGGGTGGGGTAAGGGTGGGGTAAGGGTGGGGTACGGGTGGGTAACGGTGGGTAACGGTGGGGTAAGGGTGGGGTAAGGATGGGGTAAGGATGGGGTAAGGGTGGGTAAGGGTGGGTAATGGTGGGGTAAGGGTAGGCTAAGGGTGGGGTAAGGGTGGGGTAAGGGTGGGGTAAGGGTGGGCAACGGTGGGGTAAGGGTGGGCTAAGGGTCGGGCAAGGGTGGAGTAAGGGTGGGCAACGGTGGGGTAAGGGTGGGCTAAGGGTCGGGCAAGGGTGGAGTAAGGGTGGGGTAAGGGTGGGGTAAGGGTGGGGTAAGGATGGGGTAAGGGTGGGCTAAGGGTGGGGCAAGGGTGGGGTAAGGGTGGGTAAGGGTGGGGTAAGGGTGGGGTAAGGGTGGGCTACGGGTAGGGTAAAGGTGGGGTAAGGGTGGGATAAGGGTGGGCTAAGGGTGGGGTAAGGGTGGGGTAAGGGTGGGGTAAGGGTGGGTAAGGGTGGGGTAAGGGTGGGGTAAGGGTGGGGTAAGGGTGGGGTAAGGATGGGGTAAGGGTGGGTAAGGGTGGGTAAGGGGGGGGGTAAGGGGGGGGGCTAAGGGTGAGGTAAGGGTGGGGTAAGGGTGGGGTAAGGGTGGGGTAAGGGTGGGGTAAGGGTGGGTAAGGGTGGGTAAGGGTGGAGTAAGGGTGGGGTAAGGGTAAGGTAAGGGTGGGGTAAGGGTGGGTAAGGGTGGGTAAGGGTGGAGTAAGGGCGGGGTAAGGGTGGGGTAATGGTGGGTTAAGGGTGGGGTAAGGGTGGGGTAAGGGTGGGGTAAGGGTGGGGTAAGGATGGGGTAAGGGTGGGCAACGGTGGGGTAAGGGTGGGCTAAGGGTGGGGCAAGGGTGGAGTAAGGGTGGGGTAAGGGTGGGGTAATGGTGGGTTAAGGGTGGGGTAAGGGTGGGGTAAGGGTGGGGTAAGGGTGGGGTAAGGATGGGGTAAGGGTGGGCAACGGTGGGGTAAGGGTGGGCTAAGGGTGGGGCAAGGGTGGAGTAAGGGTGGGGTAAGGGTGGGGTAAGGGTGGGGTAAGGATGGGGTAAGGGTGGGCTAAGGGTGGGGCAAGGGTGGGATAAGGGTGGGTAAGGGTGGGGTAAGGGTGGGGTAAGGGTGGGCTAAGGGTAGGGTAAAGGTGGGGTAAGGGTCGGATAAGGGTGGGCTAAGGGTGGGGTAAGGGTGGGTAAGGGTGGGGTAAGGGTGGGCTAAGGGTGGGGTAAGGGTGGGGTAAGGGTGGGGTAAGGGTGGGCAACGGTGGGGTAAGGGTGGGCTAAGGGTGGGGCAAGGGTGGAGTAAGGGTGGGGTAAGGGTGGGGTAAGGGTGGGGTAAGGATGGGGTAAGGGTGGGCTAAGGGTGGGGCAAGGGTGGGATAAGGGTGGGTAAGGGTGGGATAAGGGTGGGTAAGGGTGGGGTAAGGGTGGGTAAGGGTGGGGTAAGGGTGGGGTAAGGGTGGGCTAAGGGTAGGGTAAAGGTGGGGTAAGGGTGGGATAAGGGTGGGCTAAGGGTGGGGTAAGGGTGGGTAAGGGTGGGGTAAGGGTGGGGTAAGGGTGGGGTAAAGGTGGGTAAGGGTGGGGTAAGGGTGGGTAAGGGTGGGTAAGGGTGGGGTAAGGGTGGGGTAAGGGTGGGGTAAGGATGGGGTAAGGGTGGGTAAGGGTGGGTAAGGGTGGGGTAAGGGTGGGCTAAGGGTGAGGTAAGGGTGGGGTAAGGGTGGGGTAAGGGTGGGGTAAGGGTGGGGTAAGAGTGGGGTAAGGGTGGGGTAATGGTGGGTAAGGGTGGGGTAAGGGTGCGTTAAGGGTGGGCTAATGGTGGGCTAAAGGGTGGGCTAAGGGTGGGCTAAGGGTGGGGTAAGGGTGGGGTAAGGGTGGGTAAGGGTGGGTAAGGGTGGGGTAAGGGTGGGCTGAGGGTGGGGTAAGGGTGGGTAAGGGTGGGCTAAGGGTGGGGTAAGGGTGAGTAAGGGTGGGTAAGGGTAGGGTAAGGGTGGGCTAAGGGTGGGGTAAGGGTGGGGTAAGGGTTGGGTAAGGGTGGGGTAAGGGTGGGGTAAGGGTGGAGTAAGGGTGGGGTAAGGGTGGGTAAGGGTGGGGTAAGGGTGCGTTAAGGGTGGGCTAATGGTGGGCTAAAGGGTGGGCTAAGGGTGGGCTAAGGGTGGGGTAAGGGTAGTTTGGGGGTACATCTGTAGCCTGTGTTCTGAGAGAATGGAAGGGTAGCTTGGGGGGTACAATTCAATTCAAATATCATTTATTTGGGCAAGAACGAGTGCATACAAACGTAAAAATACAAAACAAAGTGGTAACTTAATTCATTCTTACCCTGGAGACTCCTATTAAGACCACGATGGTCGCTAGCATAGGAGCCACCGCAAAGAAAAAAAAAGAAAAAAAAACAACAACAACAAAAAAAAAAAAAAAAACAAAAAAAAATTATCGCTTAATCGTAAGAGGGTTACATTGCACTCATTTGTATAAAAATGTAGGGATCTTGCGAGAGATAAATTAAAGACACATAGCCCATTTCTAGAGATATATAAAACAGGGGAGGACCTCTAATAACCTAATCATTTTTACAAATATAACAATTAACTAAATGACATTCCAGAGAATACTTCTCGACTAAGAAATTTTTGACATATCTTGAAAAACCGTCCAGTACATGTGTCTCAATCTTATTCAATATAATATCTGGCATTTGGTTTATGCATCTGGCAACGCGATATCTCAAACATTGTTCGGCAAACTTATGCTTCACACGTGTAACTAGCAGATCATCCTTGTGTCTTGTGTTGTAATTATGCAGATCCGACAATTTAGAAATAGACAATTCAGTTAAAAAATAATCTGGCAGATCACCGTGGAGATACTTGTAATAAAATTTTAGTTGGTGGTAAATCATTATATCAGCCAACTTCAATATACTAAATTGTTTAAATAATGGTTCCGAATGAGAAAAATAAGAGCTCTTGGCTATGATACGAGTCGCCTTTTTTTGCAATAGCCTTATACGATCAGCTTGATAACCCCATGCTAGAATATTATAATGTAAATGGGGTAGGATTAAAGAGTTGTATATAAGTTTCAGAACATGGGATGGTACGGTATGTTTTAACTTGCACATAACTCCAATAACCTTGGATATTTTAGAAGATATCTTGTTAATATGACCATTCCACTTGAGATCCTTCTGAACTGTCAGTCCCAAAAAGTCAAACTCATCTACGCACTCTAGAGGTATGTTATTTATAGACAAGTGTGGAATTCTAACAACTTTGCGCGGCATACAAAATATCATAAATTTGGTTTTTGAAACGTTAAGTGATAACTCATTTGCACATAGCCAACCGTATATCTTAGAGAGTTCATTATTTAACACATCATCAACAAGCATATTATCAGACGATGACGCAGTCAACGTGCTACACAGAGTTGTATCGTCAGCATATACAATGGCTCTAAATAGTTGACTAGCGTGTGACATGTCGTTCACATATATAATAAATAGCAGGGGACCTAGAATAGAACCTTGAGGTACCCCTCGAGATATTTTCGTTACCGTTGATTTAACATCTCCCAAGTGTACATATTGATGACGATTTGTTAGATAACACTTTAACAAAGAAATAGCTGGTTCAGATATACCATAGTGTTTTAGCCCATGGATAAGAATATTATGATTCAAAGTGTCAAACGCCTTCGACAAATCCAGATATATACTGAGAGGAACCTCGCCCTCATCCAGTTTTTGCAAAGTTCGATCAACTAATTCAAGCGCGGCAAGCTGAGTGGAATGTTTCTTTCTGAAACCATATTGACCGTTGTAAAAGAGTTTTTCTTTCTGAAAATAGTCATAGATTTGATCATAAATAGTCTTTTCAAATACCTTTGAAATTGCAGGAAGAACCGAGATAGGTCTATAATTGTCGATATTGGAAGCATCTCCTTTCTTAAAAACAGGAGTTATCTTTGCAAGTTTCAGTTTGCTGGGGAATATTCCAGTAGATAGCGATTGATTAATGATTAAGGCTAATGACTCACTTAGATCTAATTTTAATACCTTAAGTAGTTTCACAGATAGCCCATCATCCCCAGTACTTAGTTTAGGTTTGAGACCGTCGATGATTTTTTCTACTGTTGCTTTAGTTATAAGCCTAAAGTTCATTTTGGACTTAACCGGTGATCCGAGGTATTGAGAAAAAGAGGGATGGTCTTCAGTTTGAAGTCCATTACAGGCTGTCGAACCAACAGAAGAGAAGAATGCATTAAAAGTATTTGTTACGACTACTTTGTCACTAATAAGTTCTCCATTTATGTTAAATTCCTCCGGCAATGATTTATTCTTCGCCCTATTGTTATTCAGGACTGTGTTAATCGCTTGCCACGTTTTTTTTTATATCCCCCTTACACTTATCGAAGTAATTATAATACTTTTTTTTGCAGTACGGATACATTGTTTTAAAATATTATTATACGTTTTGAAATTTACATTTAACGTATTATATTGTGAACTGGTAGGTGGAGTCATCTTAAGTTTCTTATACAATCGATCCTTAAATACAATAGATTTGATGATACCTTTCGAAATCCAGTTTGACTTTTTATGCTTTCTTTTATTAAACTTCACAACTTTATCCGACAAAAAAGTTTCTTTGGATTTTACTAAGATATCCTGTAAGGTATCGTAGTTTGGGTTAGGGTCAGTTCCCAATTCATGGTTTAGTCTACTAAACACATCTAAACCTTCCACGTGATCAGAAAACGATTTAATTGCAGCAGGATTATTGTTTCTAATTGTGACATATGCGGGTGATTTTCTCGTTGCCTTTTGCTGTATGTCTAGGCTGACAAAATACGGGAAATGGTCTGATATTGATTTCACTAAAATACCAGAAACAGCAGACTGCATGACAGGGGAGATTCGTACCAGAAAATTATCTAAAAGGGTTCCTTTATACTTTGAAAGTCTTGTTGGAAATGTAATCTTTGGAAAGAACCCAAGGGATGTGATACTGTCAAAATAAGTACTAAATGCAGCTTTTTCATGGATTTGAAGCAAGTCAATATTGAAATCTCCAGTTACTAATAATTCACCGCTCTTTCTCTCAAAGAGAGATAGTATTTTAGAAAATTCCTCAGTGAATGTCGACAACTGTAGCCTGTGTTCTGAGAGAATGGAAGGGTAGCTTGGGGGTACAATTGTAGCCTGTGTTCTGAGAGAATGGAAGGGTAGTTGAGGAGTACAACTGTAGCCTGTGTTCTGAGTGAATGGAAGGGTAGTTGAGGAGTACAACTGTCGCCTGTGTTCTGAGAGAATAGAAGGGTAGCTTGGGGGATACAACTGTAGCCTGTGTTCTGAGAGAATGAAAGGGTAGCTTGAGGGGTACAACTGTAGCCTGTGTTCTGAGAGACTGAAAGGGTAGCTTGGGGGGTACAACTGGAGCCTGTGTTCTGAGTGAATGAAAGGGTAGCTTGAGAAGTACAACTGTAGCCTGTGTTCTGAGAGAATGAAAGGGTAGCTTGAGGCTTGAGGAGTACAACTGTAGCCTGTGTTCTGAGAGAATGAAATGGTAGCTTGAGGAGTGCAACTGTAGCCTGTGTTCTGAGAGAATGAAAGGGTAGCTTGAGGAGTACAACTGTAGCCTGTGTTCTGAGAGAATGAAAGGGTAGCTTAAGGAGTACAATTGTAGCCTGTGTTCTGAGAGAATGGAAGGGTAGCTTGGGGGGTACAACTGTAGTCTGTGTTCTGAGAGAATGAAAGGGTAGCTCGTGGGGTACAACTGTAGCCTGTGTTCTGAGAGAATGGAAGGGTAGCTTGGGGGGTACAACTGTAGCCTGTGTTCTGAGAGAATGAAAGGGTAGCTTGAGGGGTACAACTGTAGTCTGTGTTCTGAGAGAATGAAAGGGTAGCTTGATGAGTACAACTGTAGCCTGTGTTCTGAGAGAATGGAAGGGTAGCTTGGGGGGTACAACTGTAGCCTGTGTTCTGAGAGAATGAAAGGGTAGCTTTAGGAGAACAACTGTAGCCTGTGTTCTGAGAGAATGGAAGGGTAGCTTGGGGGGTACAACTGTAGCCTGTATTCTGAGAGAATGAAAGGGTAGCTTGAGGAGTACAACTGTAGCCTGTGTTCGGAGAAAATAGAAGGGTAGTTTCGGGGGTACAACTGTAGCCTGTGTTCTGAGTGAATGGAAAGGTAGCTTGGGGGGTACAACTGTAGCCTGTGTTCCGAGAGAACGGGAGGGTAGCTTGAGGAGTACAACTGTAGTCTATGTTCTGAGTGAATGGAAGGGTAGCTTGATGAGTACAACTGTAGCCTGTGTTCTGAGAGAATGGAAGGGTAGCTTGGGGGGTACAACTGTAGCCTGTATTCTGAGAGAATGAAAGGGTAGCTTGAGGAGTACAACTGTAGCCTGTGTTCGGAGAGAATGAAAGGGTAGTTTCGGGGGTACAACTGTAGCCTGTGTTCGGAGAGAAAGAAAGGGTAGCATGAAGGCTACAACTGTAGCCTGTGTTCTGAGAGAATAGAAGGGTAGCTCGGGGGGTACAACTGTAGCCTGTGCTCTGAGTGAATAGAAGGGTAGCTTGAGGAGTACAACTTTAGCCTGTGTTCTGAGAGAATGAAAGGGTAGCTTGGGGGGTACAACTGTAGCCTGTGTTCTGAGAGAATGGAAGGGTAGCTTGAGGAGTACAACTGTAGCCTCTGGTCTGAGAGAATGGAAGTGTAGCTTGGGGGTACAACTGTAGCCTGTGTTCTGAGAGAATGGAAGGGTAGCTTGGGAGTACAACTGTCGCCTGTGTTCTGAGAGAATAGAAGGGTAGCTTGGGGGATACAACTGTAGCCTGTGTTCTGAGAGAATGAAAGGGTAGCTTGAGGGGTACAACTGTAGCCTGTGTTCTGAGAGACTGAAAGGGTAGCTTGGGGGGTACAACTGTAGCCTGTGTTCTGAGTGAATAAAAGGGTAGCTTGAGAAGTACAACTGTAGCCTGTGTTGTGAGAGAATGGAAGGGTAGCTTGAGGAGTACAACTGTAGCCTGTGTTCTGAGAGAATGGAAGGGTAGCTTGGGGGGTACAACTGTAGCCTGTGTTCTGAGAGAATGGAAGGGTAGCTTGAGGAGTACAACTGTAGCCTGTGTTCTGAGTGTATCTAAGGGTAGCTTGGGGTGTACAACTGTAGCCTGTGTTCTGAGAGACTGGAAGGGTAGCTTGGGGGTACAACTGTAGTCTGTGTTCTGAGGGAATGAAAGAGTAGCTTGAGGAGTACAACTGTAGCCTGTGTTCTGAGTGAATGGAAGGGTAGCTTGGGAGTACAACTGTCGCCTGTGTTCTGAGAGAATAGAAGGGTAGCTTGGGGGATACAACTGTAGCCTGTGTTCTGAGAGAATGAAAGGGTAGCTTGAGGGGTACAACTGTAGCCTGTGTTCTGAGAGACTGAAAGGGTAGCTTGGGGGGTACAACTGGAGCTTGTGTTCTGAGTGAATGGAAGGGTAGCTTGAGAAGTACAACTGTAGCCTGTGTTGTGGGAGAATGGAAGGGTAGCTTGAGGAGTACAACTGTAGCCTGTGTTCGGAGAGAATAGAAAGGTAGTTTCGGGGGTACAACTGTAGCCTGTGTTCTGAGAGACTGGAAGGGTAGCTTGGGGGTACAACTGTAGCCTATGGTCTGAGTGAATGGAAGGGGAGCTTGGGGGTATATCTGTAGCCTGTGTTCTGAGAGAATGAAATGGTAGCTTGAGGAGTACAACTGTAGCCTGTGTTCTGAGAGAATGAAATGGTAGCTTGAGGAGTGCAACTGTAGCCTGTGTTCTGAGAGAATGAAAGGGTAGCTTGAGGAGTACAACTGTAGCCTGTGTTCTGAGAGAATGAAAGGGTAGCTTAAGGAGTACAACTGTAGCCTGTGTCCTGAGAGAATGGAAGGGTAGCTTGGGGGGTACAACTGTAGTCTGTGTTCTGAGAGAATGAAAGGGTAGCTCGTGGGGTACAACTGTAGCCTGTGTTCTGAGAGAATGGAAGGGTAGCTTGTGGGGTACAACTGTAGCCTGTGTTCTGAGAGAATGAAAGGGTAGCTTGAGGGGTACAACTGTAGCCTGTATTCTGAGAGAATGAAAGGGTAGCTTTAGGAGAACAACTGTAGCCTGTGTTCTGAGAGAATGGAAGGGTAGCTTGGGGGGTACAACTGTAGCCTGTATTCTGAGAGAATGAAAGGGTAGCTTGAGGAGTACAACTGTAGCCTGTGTTCGAAGAGAATAGAAAGGTAGTTTCGGGGGTACAACTGTAGCCTGTGTTCTGAGAGAATGGGAGGGTAGCTTGAGGAGTACAACTGTAGTCTATGTTCTGAGTGAATGGAAGGGTAGCTTGGGGGGTACAACTGTAGCCTGTGTTCGGAGAGAATAGAAGGGTAGTTTCGGGGGTACAACTGTAGCCTGTGTTCGGAGAGAAAGAAAGGGTAGCATGAAGGGTACAACTGTAGCCTGTGTTCTGAGAGAATAGAAGGGTAGCTCGGGGGGTACAACTGTAGCCTGTGCTCTGAGTGAATAGAAGGGTAGCTTGAGGAGTACAACTTTAGCCTGTGTTCTGAGAGAATGAAAGGGTAGCTTGGGGGGTACAACTGTAGCCTGTGTTCTGAGAGAATGGAAGGGTAGCTTGAGGAGTACAACTGTAGCCTCTGGTCTGAGAGAATGGAAGTGTAGCTTGGGGGTACAACTGTAGCCTGTGTTCTGAGAGAATGGAAGGGTAGCTTGGGAGTACAACTGTCGCCTGTGTTCTGAGAGAATAGAAGGGTAGCTTGGGGGATACAACTGTAGCCTGTGTTCTGAGAGAATGAAAGGGTAGCTTGAGGGGTACAACTGTAGCCTGTGTTCTGAGAGACTGAAAGGGTAGCTTGGGGGGTACAACTGTAGCCTGTGTTCTGAGTGAATAAAAGGGTAGCTTGAGAAGTACAACTGTAGCCTGTGTTGTGAGAGAATGGAAGGGTAGCTTGAGGAGTACAACTGTAGCCTGTGTTCTGAGAGAATGGAAGGGTAGCTTGGGGGGTACAACTGTAGCCTGTGTTCTGAGAGAATGGAAGGGTAGCTTGAGGAGTACAACTGTAGCCTGTGTTCTGAGTGTATCTAAGGGTAGCTTGGGGTGTACAACTGTAGCCTGTGTTCTGAGAGACTGGAAGGGTAGCTTGGGGGTACAACTGTAGTCTGTGTTCTGAGAGAATGAAAGAGTAGCTTGAGGAGTACAACTGTAGCCTGTGTTCTGAGTGAATGGAAGGGTAGCTTGGGAGTACAACTGTCGCCTGTGTTCTGAGAGAATAGAAGGGTAGCTTGGGGGATACAACTGTAGCCTGTGTTCTGAGAGAATGAAAGGGTAGCTTGAGGGGTACAACTGTAGCCTGTGTTCTGAGAGACTGAAAGGGTAGCTTGGGGGGTACAACTGGAGCCTGTGTTCTGAGTGAATGAAAGGGTAGCTTGAGAAGTACAACTGTAGCCTGTGTTGTGAGAGAATGGAAGGGTAGCTTGAGGAGTAGAACTGTAGCCTGTGTTCTGAGAGAATGGAAGGGTAGCTTGGGGGATACAACTGTAGCCTGTGTTCTGAGAGAATGGAAGGGTAGCTTGGGGGGTACAACTGTAGCCTGTATTCTGAGAGAATGAAAGGGTAGCTTGAGGAGTACAACTGTAGCCTGTGTTCGGAGAGAATAGAAAGGTAGTTTCGGGGGTACAACTGTAGCCTGTGTTCTGAGAGACTGGAAGGGTAGCTTGGGGGTACAACTGTAGCCTGTGGTCTGAGTGAATGGAAGGGGAGCTTGGGGGTATATCTGTAGCCTGTGTTCTGAGAGAATGAAATGGTAGCTTGAGGAGTACAACTGTAGCCTGTGTTCTGAGAGAATGAAATGGTAGCTTGATGAGTGCAACTGTAGCCTGTGTTCTGAGAGAATGAAAGGGTAGCTTGAGGAGTACAACTGTAGCCTGTGTTCTGAGAGAATGAAAGGGTAGCTTAAGGAGTACAACTGTAGCCTGTGTCCTGAGAGAATGGAAGGGTAGCTTGGGGGGTACAACTGTAGTCTGTGTTCTGAGAGAATGAAAGGGTAGCTCGTGGGGTACAACTGTAGCCTGTGTTCTGAGAGAATGGAAGGGTAGCTTGGGGGGTACAACTGTAGCCTGTGTTCTGAGAGAATGAAAGGGTAGCTTGAGGGGTACAACTGTAGCCTGTGTTCTGAGAGAATGAAAGGGTAGCTTTAGGAGAACAACTGTAGCCTGTGTTCTGAGAGAATGGAAGGGTAGCTTGGGGGGTACAACTGTAGCCTGTATTCTGAGAGAATGAAAGGGTAGCTTGAGGAGTGCAACTGTAGCCTGTGTTCGGAGAGAATAGAAAGGTAGTTTCGGGGGTACAACTGTAGCCTGTGTTCTGAGAGAATGGGAGGGTAGCTTGAGGAGTAGAACTGTAGTCTATGTTCTGAGTGAATGGAAGGGTAGCTTGGGGGGTACAACTGTAGCCTGTGTTCGGAGAGAAAGAAAGGGTAGCATGAAGGGTACAACTGTAGCCTGTGTTCTGAGAGAATGAAAGGGTAGCTTGAGGAGTACAACTGTAGCCTGGGTTCTGAGAGAATAGAAGGGTAGCTCGGGGGGTACAACTGTAGCCTGTGCTCTGAGTGAATAGAAGGGTAGCTTGAGGAGTACAACTTTAGCCTGTGTTCTGAGAGAATGAAAGGGTAGCTTGGGGGGTACAACTGTAGCCTGTGTTCTGAGAGAATGGAAGGGTAGCTTGAGGAGTACAACTGTAGCCTCTGGTCTGAGAGAATGGAAGTGTAGCTTGGGGGTACAACTGTAGCCTGTGTTCTGAGAGAATGGAAGGGCAGCTTGGGGGGTACAACTGTAGTCTGTGTTCTGAGAGAATGAAAGAGTAGCTTAAGGAGTACAACTGTAGCCTGTGTTCTGAGAGAATGAAAGGGTAGCTTGGGGGGTACAACTGTAGTCTGTGTTCTGAGAGAATGAAAGGGTAGCTTAGGGGGTACAACTGTAGCCTGTGTTCTGAGAGAATGAAAGGGTAGCTTGAGGGGTACAACTGTAGCCTGTGTTCTGAGAGAATGGAAGGGTAGCTTGAGGAGTACAACTGTAGCCTGTGTGCTGAGGGAATTGAAGGGTAGCTTGCGGGGTACAACTGTAGTCTGTGTTCTGAGAGAATGAAATGGTATCTTCTGGGGTACAACTGTAGCCTGTGTTCTGAGAGAATGGAAGGGTAGCTTGGGGGGTACAACTGTAGCCTGTGTTCTGAGAGAATGGAAGGGTAGCTTGTTGTGTACAACTGTAACCTGTGTTCTGAGAGACTGAAAGAGTATCTTGAGGAGTACAACTGTAGCCTGTGTTCTGAGAGAATGAAAGGGTAGCTTGAGGAGTACAACTGTAGCCTGTGTTCTGAGAGGATGGAAGGGTAGCTTGAGGAGTACAACTGTAGCCTGTGTTCTGAGAGAATGAAAGGGTAGCTTGAGGAGTACAACTGTAGCCTGTGTGCTTAGGGAATGAAAGGGTAGCTTGAGGAGTACAACTGTAGCCTGTGTTCTGAGAGGATGGAAGGGTAGCTTGGGGGGTACAACTGTAGTCTGTGTTCTGAGAGAATGAAAGGGTAGCTCGTGGGGTACAACTGTAGCCTGTGTTCTGAGAGAATGGAAGGGTAGCTTGGGGGGTACAACTGTAGCCTGTGTTCTGAGAGAATGGAAGGGTAGCTTGAAGAGTACAATTGTAGCCTGTGTTCTGAGTGAATGGAAGGGTAGTTTGAGGAGTACAACTGTAGCCTGTGTTCTGAGTGAATGGAAGGGTAGCTTGAGGAGTACAACTGTAGCCTGTGTTATGAGAGAATGGAAGGGTAGCTTGAGGAGTACAACTGTAGCCTGTGTTCTGAGAGAATGGAAGGGTAGCTTGAGGGGTACAACTGTAGCCTTTGTTCTGAGAGAATGGAAGGGTAGCTTGAGGAGTACAACTGTAGCCTGTGTTCTGAGAGAATGGAAGGGTAGCTTGAGGAGTACAACTGTAGCCTGTGTTCTGAGAGAATGGAAGGGTAGCTTGAGGAGTACAACTGTAGCCTGTGTTCTGAGAGAATGGAAGAGTAGCTTGAGGGGTACAACTGTAGTCTGTGTTCTGAGAGAATGGAAGGGTAGCTTGAGGAGTACAACTGTAGCCTGTGTTCTGAGTTAATGGAAGGGTAGCTTGAGGAGTACAACTGTAGCCTGTGTTCTGAGAGAATAGAAGGGTAGCTTGAGGAGTACAACTGTAGCCTGTGTTCTGAGTGAATGGAAGGGTAGCTTGGGGGGTACAACTGTAGCCTGTGTTCTGAGAGAATGAAATGGTAGCTTGAGGAGTACAACTGTAGCCTGTGTTCTGAGAGAATGAAAGGGTAGCTTGGAGGGTACAACTGTAGCCTGTGTTCTGAGAGAATGAAATGGTAGCTTGAGGAGTACAACTGTAGCCTGTGTTCTGAGAGAATGAAAGGGTAGCTTGGGGGGTACAACTGTAGCCTGTGTTCTGAGAGAATGGAAGGGTAGCTTGAGAAGTACAACTGTAGCCTGTGTTCTGAGAGAATGGAAGGGTAGCTTGGGGGGTACAACTGTAGCCTGTGTTCTGAGAGAATGGAAGGGTAGCTTGAGGAGTACAACTGTAGCCTGTGTTATGAGAGAATGAATAGGGTAGCTTGGGGGGTACAACTGTAGCCTGTTTTCTGAGAGAATGGAAGGGTAGCTTGGGGGGTACAACTGTAGCCTGTGTTCTGAGTGAATGGAAGGGTAGCTTGGGGGGTACAACTGTAGCCTGTATTCTGAGAGAATGAAAGGGTAGCTTGAGGAGTACAACTGTAGCCTGTGTTATGAGAGAATGAATAGGGTAGCTTGGGGGGTACAACTGTAGCCTGTTTTCTGAGAGAATGGAAGGGTAGCTTGGGGGGTACAACTGTAGCCTGTGTTCTGAGTGAATGAAAGGGTAGCTTGGGAGGTACAAATGTAGCCTGTGTTCTTGAGTAATGCATGGGAACCAGGCTGCTCTGGGCACCAGTGCAGCGGCCCTCAACAACACTCCAGTTCTAGGTAAACTGGACCTTTATGTACCAACCTTTTTCTTTCTTTTCTGCATCCTACATTCTGCAATATGAACTATTAATGAATAAACCTCATGTCCGCTTTGCCGTTTCTCGAACATAAGTATCTGTGATCCCGTAAGAGGGTGGTGGGAAGGGAGTTGGCGAGTCAATAACAGCGGCTGGGGGAGTATTTGTGCCCCCCCCTCCTATTACCCACTCCACCCACACACCACCCATCAAGGGATCCAGCCACCTACTCCGCCCACACACCACCCATCAAGGGATCCAGCCACCCACTCCACCCACACACCACCCATCAAGGGATCCAGCCACCCACTCCACCCACACACCACCCATCAAGGGATCCAGCCACCCACTCCACCCACACACCATCCATCAAGGGATCCAGCCACCAACTCCACACACACACCACCCATCAAGGGATCCAGCCACCCACTCCACCCACACACCACCCATCAAGGAATCCAGCCACCCACTCCACCCACACACCACCCATCAAGTGATCCAGCCACCCGCTCCACCCACACACCACCCATCAAGGGATCCAGCCACCCACTCCACCCACACACCACCCATCAAGGGATCCAGCCACCCACTCCACCCACACACCACCCATCAAGGGATCCAGCCACCCACTCCACCCACACACCACCCATCAAGGGATCCAGCCATCCCCTCCACACACACACCACCCATCAAGGGATCCAGCCACCCACTCCACCCACACACCACCCATCAAGGGATCCAGCCACCCACTCCACCCACACACCACCCATCAAGGGATCCAGCCACCCACTCCACCCACACACCACCCATCAAGGGATCCAGCCACCCACTCCACCCACATACCACCCATCAAGGGATCCAGCCACCCACTCCACCCACACACCACCCATCAAGGGATCTAGTCACCCACTCCACCCACATACCACCCATCAAGGGATCCAGCCACCCACTCCACCCACACACCACCCATCAAGAGATCTAGTCACCCACTCCACCCACACACCACCCATCAAGGGATCCAGCCACCCACTCCACCCACACACCACCCATCAAGGGATCCAGCCACCCACTCCACCCACACACCACCCATCAAGTTATCCAGCCACCCACTCCACCCACACACCACCCATCAAGGGATCCAGTCACCCACTCCACCCACACACCACCCATCAAGGGATCCAGCCACCCACTCCACCCACACACCACCCATCAAGGGATCCCGCCACCCACTTCACCCACACACCACCCATCAAGGGATCCAACCACCCACTTCACCCACACCACCCATCAAGGGATCCAGCCACCCACTCCACCCACACACCACCCATCAAGGGATCCCGCCACCCACTTCACCCACACACCACCCATCAAGGGATCCAACCACCCACTTCACCCACACCACCCATCAAGGGATCCAGCCACCCACTCCACCCACACACCACCCATCAAGGGATCCAGCCACCCACTCCACCCACACCACCAATCAAGAGATCCATCCACCCACTCCACCCACACACCACCCATCAAGGGATCCAGCCACCCACTCCACCCACACACCACCCATCAACGAATCCAGCCACCCACTCCACCCACACACCACACATCACGGGATCCAACCACCCACTCCACCCACACACCACCCATCAAGGGATCCAGCCACCCACTCAACCCACACCACCAATCAAGGGATCCAGCCACCCACTCCACCCACACACCACCCATCAAGGGATCCAGCCACCCACTCCACCCACGCACCACCCATCAAAGGATCTAGCCACCCACTCCACCCACACACCACCCATCAAGGGATCCAGCCACCCACTCCACCCACACACCACCCATCAAGGGATCCAGCCACCCACTCCACCCACACACCACCCATCAAGGGATCCAGTCAGCCTACCGGGCTCGGTGAAATAAAACATCCGCCCTAAAACTGGAGGGAAGGACGTCGATTGATGTGAGCACGCGGTTCAGAGCGGTACTTATGTACACAGTGCCTCAGGCGGAACAGGCGCTTCACACCGACTCGGGCTACCTCCGTCCCCCAGTCTACCCCCGTCCCCCAGCCTACCCCCGTCCCCCAGTCTACCCTCGTCCCCCAGTCTACCCCCGTCCCCCCAGCCTACCCCCGTCCCCCCAGTCTACCCTCGTCCCCCAGTCTACCCCCGTCCCCCCAGCCTACCCCCGTCCCCCCAGCCTACCCCCGTCCCCCAGTCTACCCTCGTCCCCCAGTCTACCCCCGTCCCCCGAGCCTACCCCAGCCCCACCCAGTCTACCCCCGTCCCACCCAGTCTACCCCCGTCCCCCCAGTCTACCCCCGCCCCACCCAGTCTACCCCCGTCCCACCCAGTCTACCTCCGTCCCCCCAGGCTACCCCAGCCCCACCCAGTCTACCCCCGTCCCACCCAGTCTACCCCCGTCCCACCCAGTCTACCCCCGTCCCCCCAGTCTACCCCCGTCCCCCCAGTCTACCCCCGTCCCCCCAGTCTACCCCCGTCCCCCCAGTCTATCCCCTTCCCCCCAGTCCACCCCCGTCCCCCCAGTCTACCCCCGTCCCACCCAGTCTACCCCCGTCCCACCCAGTCTACCTCCGTCCCCCCAGTCTACCCCCGTCCCACCCAGTCTACCCCAGCCCCACCCAGTCTACCCCCGTCCCACCCAGTCTACCCCCGTCCCCCCAGTCTACCCCCGTCCCCCCATCTCGCCGATGATCACGATCCTGTGATCCTCATCCTATAGCTCACTTTTTGCCCAAATGCATCTATATGAGGTCATGTTAATCATATTTTGCTACTGTTTCACTGTGATTCAATTGATAGGAACCAAATTTAATATAGCATATATTTACTTTTTTTAATAATATGTCTGCGTAATAAATGAATTGTTCTTCACTTGGAATAAATGCCATAGTGGGTGGAGCCCCTAAACAATATGACCATGGCGATAGTGCTGCCCCATCGCGGGGGATAGTTCACCATGGGGACAGCTATACCTAATAACGTACGAATAAAGTACGAAAACGTACGAAAAGCAATAAGATAATTAGGTAATATAAATGTGGCTACCATGATTGTCATCGACTTGGCTTTGATTGTCATCGACTTGGCTTTGATTGATTACGATTGGCTAGGAGTGGCTATGATTGGGTCTGACTGGCTGGATGTCGGGCGGAAGTGAAGGACACATATTGACCTTTTTACGCACTTTCAATACTGCTGCCGGCTCCCGGAAGCCGTGTGTTTGCAGCGTCTGTGGGGGCCTGATGTGTCCTCCGGGTCTGATGTGTCCTCCTGGTCTGATGTGTCCTCCTGGCCTGATGTGTCCTCCTGGTCTTATGTGTCCTCCTGGCCTGATGTATCCTCCTGGCCTGATGTGTCCTCCTGGCCTGATGTGTCCTCCTGGCCTGTTGTGTACTCCTGGTCTGATGTGTCCTCCTTGTCTTATGTGTCGTCCTGGCCTGATGTGTCCTTCTGGTCTGATGTGTCCTGGCCTGATGTGTCTTCCTGGCCTGATGTGTCCTCCTGACCTGATGTGTCCTCCTGGCCGTATGTGTCCTCCTGGCCTGATGTGTCCTCCTGGCCTGATGTGTCCTCCTGGCCTGTTGTGTTCTCCTGGCCTGATGTGTCCTCCTGGCTGATGTGTCCTGGCCTGATGTGTCCTCCTGGCCTGATGTCTCCTCCTGGCATGATGTGTCCTCCTGGCCTGATGTGTTCTCCTGGCTGATGTGTCCTCCTGGTCTGATGTGTCGTCCTGGCCTGATGTGTCCTCCTGGCCTGATGTGTCCTCCTGGCCTGATGTGTCCTCCTGGCCTGATGTGTCCTCCTGGCCTGATGTGTCCTCCTGGCCTGTTGTGTTCTCCTGGCCTGATGTGTCCTCCTGGCCTGATGTGTCCTCCTGGCCTGATGTGTCCTCCTGGCCTGTTGTGTTCTCCTGGCCTGATGTGTCCTCCTAGCCTGATGTGTCCTCCTGGCCTGATGTGTCCTCCTGGCCTGATGTGTCCTCCTGGTCTGATGGGTCCTCCTGGCCTGATGTATCCTCCTGGCCTGATGTGTCCTCCTGGTCTGATGTGTCCTCCTGGTCTGATGTGTCCTCCTGGTCTGATGTGTCCTCCTGGTTATATGTGGCCCTCGTCGCCGGCCCACCCGGCACGTGGCGCCACGCCGTGGGCCTTCAACGGAACTCTTATCCTTATGCCGTGGGCCCTAGCCATAGGCTCTAACGCCTAACTCTCATCCCAACGCCTGACCCCTAATCCCTAATCCCTGATGCTAATCTCTTATTGCTGATCCCTAATCCTTAATATCTGATCCCTAAGACCTAACCGATCACCCCTTCTGCCCAATTCCTAATCATTAATCCCCGAGCCAAACAATAATTTTGAGAGTGAATCGGCGATGAGAGACACATCACACCGGGATACTTAAGGCCCCCACAATCGTTCTGAACAGACCTTTAAATGGCTGTATATTTCAGAAGCTTCATTAATGCATTGAAGTTATCTTACCTTTATTTACTAGAACCCCGCGTCACTAATCACTCGTGTGTGACCTTGTGTGTCCTTGATTTAATCGGGATTAAAGAGTGTCCGGATGATTTACATAGTAGTTGCTATGGTGACGGGTGTGTGGCTATGGTCTCTGAGTGGGTTCCCTTCTCTCTGGCAGTCGTACCGTACATATCGGGAGGACCTCGCCAAACAGAAGGGGCGCGGGGCCTCAGACGGGCGAAAACGAGGCCAGCGGGATCGTCCAGGCCTCAGAAAGAGGCTCATCTCCAGGTATGAGGTAAGTCGACCGTCGGCAGTGACAAATTTACTGTCGTGCAAAAGGTAAAAGTTAGATTTTGTTACAACATAGTGGTAATACTGCGTCGCGCTATCTGTAAGTCGAGTCTTGCAGAAATGGTGCAATAAATGTTTCAAGTTGAATACGCAAACGTAAAGCCATGAGTTCACCCTACCTACGGATATATTATATGATATCTCTTGCTATAGCCGCGTGGTGGAGCCTGTGGGTACAGCTATATGCTGCATCCATGGCTGTGTGGCGCCTTCAACATGCGCTCACACGCCCCCTGAGCTCATCTACGCAATAAATAATTACTAACAAGTTATCTTTACTGATAAGAATACTCATTGTAAATCACTTTATGTTTCTATAGAGTCAAGATTATGAGCAGTGCGAAAACACACTCTTTCTAAGGGAGCAAGTGAAGGACAAAGCATTGGTAAGTTAACTCCCAACAATTTAACATCGCACGTTAGGCGAACGTTACCGTTAGCAGATACCGTTATTGCTAACATTCTAATAACCTTCCTCCAGCGTTTTCGAAAGGTTACACCATAACCCTAAAATTGCTCCACCTTGCCAGAACGTTTTCGGAAGGTTACATGTTAACGCTAAACTTATTTAACGTATTTAAAAAGTTAGGTTATAATAGTAAGGAAGGAATAACCCCCAAGTAATGTTAGCTGAAGGTTTTGTGTTAGCTAGGAAAGATGACCTAACACTTGTAAGTTACCCCTGTTCTAAGCACTCTGTAAGTGTTCAGAGGAAGAAAGGTAAGTACCATGGCGAGGGAAGCTTGTATTGGGTGCTGCGAGGGACGCAGCGTTCTTTATGGGATCACTATGATCTAGGCGAGAACAGGTTTTTGGACCGGGTTGTTTTGGCCAATGGAAGGGGAGGGGGAGTGGGGAGGGGGGGTGGCTGAGGTTGTCTGGGGGTCGTTAGCGGCGTTATGAGCCCTAGAACCTGGCCAAACGGTAACCCGCGGTTATGTCACTTGTGGCCATCACCCTGACGTTATTGCTGTCCACTGTGTTTACATGAGTATGTTAGATGGGGTGCAGCCAGCTGTTAAATGGAGTGACGTTAAGCCATCATATTGCGGCTATCGTTATTGTATGTTCCCTGCGCCTCGGTCAGCAATTGCTGCTTTCTTCAGCTCATACGGCGGAAGTGGTTGGCTCGCTGGTTCGTCAACCTGCTGACGGGTATCGGCACGGCGCTCGTGGCCACCATCATAGAGGTCTGCATCGAATACTCGGCCCAGTTCAAGTTCAAGGCACTGAAGAGCTGTATCCTTTATTAAACCATATTGTATATTGTACTGTGTATGCTGGAGGCCTGACGCAACAGTTATATATCCGGCAGTATGTATTGTAAAGGTGAAGTAAAAGGTGACATAACCACAGTGTATATTGTAAAGGTGATACCAGAGCTGACATAACCACCAGTGTATATTGTAAGGGCGATGTAAGAGCTGATATAACCACCAGTGTATATTGTAAGGACGATATAAGAGCTGATATAACCACCAGTGTATAGTGTAAGGGCGATGTAAGAGCTGATATAACCACCAGTGTATATTGTAAGGGCGATATAAGAGTTAATATAACCACCCGTGTATATTGTAAGGGCGATGAAAGAGCTGATATAACCACCAGTGTATAGTGTAAGGATGTAAGACCTGATATAACCACCAGTATGTATTGTAAGGGCGATGTAAGAGCTGATATAACCACAAGTGTATATTGTAAGGGCCATGTAAGAGCTGATATAACCACCAGTGTATATTGTAAGGGCGATGTAAGAGCTGATATAACCACCAGTGTATATTGTAAAGAAAGATGTAAGAGCTGATATAAGCACCAGTGTATATTGTAAGGGCGATGTAAGAGCTGATATAACCACCAGTGTATATTGTAAGGGCGATGTAAGAGCTGATATAACCACCAGTGTATATTGTAAGGGCGATGTAAGAGCTGATATTCAGGAGTTCGCCAACACCTCCTTGTGGCCCTGAGCCAAGGGACTGAGCTCGGGATCTCAGCGAGTCCGGGTATGTTCAGTGGCCCATTCCACGTACATAGTTTAGCCGGCTACGGGGCTTAGTCGACTAAACTCGCCCATCAATTACATGGGCTGTTTAGCCGACTGAGCACCGCAGTCAGCTAAACTGCGTTCGTGAAATCCGCCACAAGTTGCCTTCAGCCCGTGTGTGTACAGATGTTACCAAGGCCTCCATACATGTAACGGTTTTTAATCACTTCCCCCTTCAATATACACATCTTAGCTACACATTTCTCGCCCTATACCATTGGCTCCTAAAACTGAAGCTGACAAAAGACCGTTCCAGATACCCCTGGAGAAATGTATTGTCCAAAATAGACACTGCGTGCTTCGGGTTAGAAAACCGATTGCCCCATGTGTTTGCGTTGCATGCGTGTGGAGTTGAGATGGCCGCCTTCATCGTTTCTTTGGTCAGGGGTAGGTTGGCTCTATGGCATTGGTATTCACAGAACAAGCTCAAATCGTCCAGGTAACCTTTCCCTTAAGTATTATGTTATATAATGGAAGCACATCTTAAATTTCACTAGATTAAAAACCGTTTAACAGTCCTATATGTTAGGCTCGCCGTTCAGCATGCCTGGTTACTACGCAACGCGTCTCATGTCACGCGACTGCATTCAGATTTGCATTGAAATATCATCGCTTTATAACAGGTTATAATCGGTACACATCGGGTTATGTGTCCTGTACAATATATATTCCTGAATTAGATTTGTAATATCATCTATATCAACAAATTAGACGCCAGAAAGATCAGATTTAAGTCATTCGTCGGCTGGTATTTATCTCATTTAGCTGTTTTCTCGTCGTATATGACTCCATCGTATTTTTAAAATGGCATCCTTTGATATTTATCTATACAAAGTGGCTTTTTGGGGGAAAACACCCTGTTATCCTATGATAAACTGTTGATAAGGATGTAGCTATAAGTCCGTGCTCCCCTGTGGCGTGCCCGTCATCTGTAACAAGCAGCGCAGAGCGAGCTGGAGTTAGCGACACACACGCAGGTCAATATGTCCCCTGGGGACGGTCTATTGGATATAGCTGTGACGGTGTATATACATGTCAATATGTCCCCTGAGGACGGTCTATTGGATATAACTGTGACGGTGTATATACATGTCAATATGTCCCCTGAGAACGGTCTATTGTATATAGCTGTGACGGTGTATATACATGTCAATATGTCCCCTGAGGACGGTATGTTGTATATAGCTGTGACGGTGTATATACATGTCAATATGTCCCCTGAGGACGGTATATTGTATATAGCTGTGACGGTGTATATACATGTCAATATGTCCCCTGGGGACGGTCTATTGGATATAGCTGTGACGGTGTATATACATGTCAATATGTCCCCTGGGGACGGTCTATTGGATTTAGCTGTGACGGTGTATATACATATCAATATGTCCCCTGGGGACGGTCTATTGGATTTAGCTGTGACGGTGTATATACATGTCAATATGTCCCCTGGGGACGGTCTATTGGATATAGCTGTGACGGTGTATATACATGTCAATATGTCCCCTGGGGACGGTCTCTTGTATATAGCTGTGACGGTGTATATACATGTCAATATGTCCCCTGGGGACGGTCTATTGGATTTAGCTGTGACGGTATATATACATGTCAATATGTCCCCTGGGGACGGTCTATTGGATATAGCTGTGACGGTGTATATACATGTCAATATGTCCCCTGGGGACGGTCTATTGGATATAGCTGTGACGGTGTAGATGCATGTCCATATGTCCCCCGGGGAGGGTCTATTGGATATAGCTGTGACGGTGTATATACATGTCAATATGTCCCCTGGGGACGGTCTATTGGATTTAGCTGTGACGGTGTATATACATGTCAATATGTCCCCTGGGGACGGTCTATTGGATTTGGCTGTGACGGTGTATATACATGTCAATATGTCCCCTGGGGACGGTCTATTGGATATAGCTGTGACGGTGTATATACATGTCAATATGTCCCCTGGGGACGGTCTATTGGATTTAACTGTGACGGTGTATATACATGTCAATATGTCCCCTGGCGACGGTCTATTGGATATAGCTGTGACGGTGTATATACATGTCAATATGTTCCCTAGGGACGGTCTATTGGATATAGCTGTGACGGTGTATATACATGTCAATATGTCCCCTGGGGACAGTCTATTAGATATAGCTGTGACGGTGTATATACATGTCAATATGTCCCCTGGGGACGGTCTATTGGATATAGCTGTGACGGTGTATATACATGTCAATATGTCCCCTGGGGACGGTCTCTTGTATATAGCTGTGACGGTGTATATACATGTCAATATGTCCCCTGGGGACGGTCTATTGGATTTAGCTGTGACGGTATATATACATGTCAATATGTCCCCTGGGGACGGTCTATTGGATATAGCTGTGACGGTGTAGATACATGTCCATATGTCCCCCGGGGAGGGTCTATTGGATATAGCTGTGACGGTGTAGATACATGTCCATATGTCCCCCGGGGAGGGTCTATTGGATATAGCTGTGACGGTGTATATACATGTCAATATGTCCCCTGGGGACGGTCTATTGGATATAGCTGTGACGGTGTATATACATGCCAATATGTCCCCTGGGGACGGTCTATTGTATATAGCTGTGACGGTGTATATACATGCCAATATGTCCCCTGGGGACGGTCTATTGGATTTAGCTGTGACGGTGTATATACATGTCAATATGTCCCCTGGGGACGGTCTATTGGATTTAACTGTGACGGTGTATATACATGTCAATATGTCCCCTGGGGACGGTCTATTGGATATAGCTGTGACGGTGTATATACATGTTAATATGTCCGCTGGGGACGGTCTATTGGATATAGCTGTGACGGTGTATATACAGGTCAATATGTCCCCTGGGGAGGGTCTATTTGATATAGCTGTGACGGTGTATAGATGGCCCTGAGCGTCCTTGACCCTGAGTGTCCAGTGATCAGCTGGTGTACCGGGGGAGCCTGTATGGTCCTCCCTCTCCTCGCCTGGATGGCCATCAACGCCGGACTCGTCTTCCTCGGCTCCATACTCGTCACCTTCGTCGAGGTCAGTCACGTGGTTCGCCTTGCTGACGTCACTGCACGCACCATGTGGCCATACAATACATTATCGTTGTGACCAGTAGTGTGCTAAAGCTATCCTAACCCTGTCCCTACAGCCTTGGAACAGCGTATTGAATCTCTGGACTACGTGTGTCCTCGTAATGCCCCCCCCCCCCCCTACGGTAGGCGACCCCATACTAATTGGCGACATTTCCCTTTAATATCGCCCTCGGGACGGTTTCCATGGTTTCAGCCCCAGGCGGCGGGCAGCGGCATCCCACAGATCAAGTGCTACCTCAACGGGGTGAAGATACCCGGGCTGCTGACCCTCCGGGCCCTGGTCGCCAAGTCAGTGGGGGTCATCCTCTCTGTGGCCGGGGGTCTGGCCTGCGGCAAGGTGGGTGGCGGGGGTCAAGGTGAGGGGAGTGGGTGGGTTAGGGGACATGGGGTAAGGGGTGAAGTGTGGGTGTGGGTTATGGGACATGGGATGAGGGGTGAGGTGAGGGATGACTGGTGAGAGGAGTGGGTGGGTTATGGTACATGTGGTGAGGGGGGATGGGGTGGGTAGGCTACGGATCGTATTAATTGACAGTAGTGTTATAGCTTGAGTCGTGCTTTGAGGCCACTAGTATGATGAATGAGATAACCCCACGCTGGGAGCCATTGTGGGTGAACCAGGAGGCCCGGACCCCTGAGCCCGACAACCAGACCCTCAGGCTGAGCCACCACACCGCTGTTATGTACGGTCAGTGGCCAGTCAACAGCTACAGCTTGGGGCAGCCACCTCACGTCATAACAGGCGACAAAGTGTTGTCAGATATACATGTAGTGGTGTATTGATAACACTGTGTCCGGCTGTCTGTGTGTATCCATGTGTTGTGGCTGCTCCAGGAGGGACCCATGATCCATGTAGTGGTGTATTGATTACACTGTGTCCGGCTGTCTGTGTGTATCCATGTGTTGTGGCTGCTCCAGGAGGGACCCATGATCCATGTAGTGGTGTATTGATTACACTGTGCCCGGCTGTCTGTGTGTATCCATGTGTTGTGGCTGCTCCAGGAGGGACCCATGATCCATGTAGTGGTGTATTGATTACACTGTGCCCGGCTGTCTGTGTGTATCCATGTGTTGTGGCTGCTCCAGGAGGGACCCATGATCCATGTAGTGGTGTATTGATTACACTGTGCCCGGCTGTCTGTGTGTATCCATGTGTTGTGACTGCTCCAGGAGGGACCCATGATCCATGTAGTGGTGTATTGATTACACTGTGCCCGGCTGTCTGTGTGTATCCATGTGTTGTGACTGCTTCAGGAGGGACCTATGATTCATTCCGGAGCCATCGTGGCGGGCGGCATCTCTCAGGGAAGATCAAGGGTCTTCAAAACAGATTTCAAGGTCAGTCAACGGAATGCGGGTTGTGAAGGTCAAGCGAGACCAACGGAGAAGCACTACAGCATGGCTGCGTACTAGATGCTATCTATGCATAGTCATGTGAACGTCAGGGTATATGTAACTTTCAATAACTTAAAGCTGTCATACTACATGTATATGAGTGCAGGGGTGGATCTAGGCATATAGAAGGGGTGGGGAGGTGCGGCCGGGGGTGGGCCTTTCTGCGTCCGGGTTGCGGGGGGGGGGATAAAATTCCCGCGGGTGTCCACTTTTTTTACAACCATGGGGCGGGGTGGCCGTCATCCTTCCTCTTCTGGAGCTTAAGTCTTTGACATCCCCTTGGTTGACGGGGGGGGGGGGTTAACCCCCCCCCCCCCCCGCTTGAATCTGCCACTGGGGTATGTCTACAAAATGTCACTGCGATGTATGTCGTCGGAAAGGCCGATTTTACGCTCAAGTTAAACTTGAGCATCCCCCTAAGTAATCGCCCCCCCCCCCCTAGATCCGCCCTGTGAAAAAATGAACTTTACTGCGGTCCCTGTTTCAGTTAACAGCTGTAAGCAGGTTGTGTGGCGTACAGAGCAGGCTGGATACTGTACGTGTTCTGTGTGTGACGGAGGGCGTACAGAGCAGGCTGGATACTGTACGTGTTCTGTGTGTGGCGGTTGGCGTACAGAGCAGGCTGGATACTGTACGTGTTCTGTGTGTGGCGGTTGGCGTACAGAGCAGGCGGGATACTGTACGTGTTCTGTGTGTGGCGGTTGGCGTACAGAGCAGGCTGGATACTGTACGTGTTCTGTGTGTGACGGAGGGCGTACAGAGCAGGCTGGATACTGTACGTGTTCTGTGTGTGGCGGTTGGCGTACAGAGCAGGCTGGATACTGTACGTGTTCTGTGTGTGACGGAGGGCGTACAGAGCAGGCTGGATACTGTACGTGTTCTGTGTGTGACGGAGGGCGTACAGAGCAGGCTGGATACTGTACGTGTTCTGTGTGTGACGGTTGGCGTACAGAGCAGGCTGGATACTGTACGTGTTCTGTGTGTGGCGGTTGGCGTACAGAGCAGGCTGGATACTGTACGTGTTCTGTGTGTGGCGGTTGGCGTACAGAGCAGGCTGGATACTGTACGTGTTCTGTGTGTGACGGAGGGCGTACAGAGCAGGCTGGATACTGTACGTGTTCTTTGTGTGGCGGTTGGCGTACAGAGCAGGCTGGATACTGTACGTGTTCTGTGTGTGACGGAGGGCGTACAGAGCAGGCTGGATACTGTACGTGTTCTGTGTGTGGCGGTTGGCGTACAGAGCAGGCTGGATACTGTACGTGTTCTGTGTGTGGCGGTTGGCGTACAGAGCAGGCTGGATACTGTACGTGTTCTGTGTGTGGCGGTTGGCGTACAGAGCAGGCTGGATACTGTACGTGTTCTGTGTGTGACGGTTGGCGTACAGAGCAGGCTGGATACTGTACGTGTTCTGTGTGTGACGGAGGGCGTACAGAGCAGGCTGGATACTGTACGTGTTCTGTGTGTGGCGGTTGGCGTACAGAGCAGGCTGGATACTGTACGTGTTCTGTGTGTGACGGTTGGCGTACAGAGCAGGCTGGATACTGTACGTGTTCTGTGTGTGGCGGTTGGCGTACAGAGCAGGCTGGATACTGTACGTGTTCTGTGTGTGGCGGTTGGCGTACAGAGCAGGCTGGATACTGTACGTGTTCTGTGTGTGGCGGTTGGCGTACAGAGCAGGCTGGATACTGTACGTGTTCTGTGTGTGACGGTTGGCGTACAGAGCAGGCTGGATACTGTACGTGTTCTGTGTGTGGCGGTTGGCGTACAGAGCAGGCTGGATACTGTACGTGTTCTGTGTGTGACGGAGGGCGTACAGAGCAGGCTGGATACTGTACGTGTTCTGTGTGTGACGGTTGGCGTACAGAGCAGGCTGGATACTGTACGTGTTCTGTGGCTGACGGTTGGCGTACAGAGCAGGCTGGATACTGTACATGTTCTGTGTGTGGCGGTTGGCGTACAGAGCAGGCTGGATACTGTACGTGTTCTGTGTGTGACGGTTGGCGTACAGAGCAGGCTGGATACTGTACGTGTTCTGTGTGTGGCGGTTGGCGTACAGAGCAGGCTGGATACTGTACGTGTTCTGTGTGTGGCGGTTGGCGTACAGAGCAGGCTGGATACTGTACGTGTTCTGTGTGTGACGGAGGGCGTACAGAGCAGGCTGGATACTGTACGTGTTCTGTGTGTGGCGGTTGGCGTACAGAGCAGGCTGGATACTGTACGTGTTCTGTGTGTGGCGGTTGGCGTACAGAGCAGGCTGGATACTGTACGTGTTCTGTGTGTGGCGGTTGGCGTACAGAGCAGGCTGGATACTGTACGTGTTCTGTGTGTGACGGAGGGCGTACAGAGCAGGCTGGATACTGTACGTGTTCTGTGTGTGACGGTTGGCGTACAGAGCAGGCTGGATACTGTACGTGTTCTGTGTGTGACGGTTGGCGTACAGAGCAGGCTGGATACTGTACATGTTCTGTGTGTGGCGGTTGGCGTACAGAGCAGGCTGGATACTGTACGTGTTCTGTGTGTGACGGTTGGCGTACAGAGCAGGCTGGATACTGTACGTGTTCTGTGTGTGGCGGTTGGCGTACAGAGCAGGCTGGATACTGTACGTGTTCTGTGTGTGGCGGTTGGCGTACAGAGCAGGCTGGATACTGTACGTGTTCTGTGTGTGACGGAGGGCGTACAGAGCAGGCTGGATACTGTACGTGTTCTGTGTGTGACGGTTGGCGTACAGAGCAGGCTGGATACTGTACGTGTTCTGTGTGTGGCGGTTGGCGTACAGAGCAGGCTGGATACTGTACGTGTTCTGTTTGTGACGGAGGGCGTACAGAGCAGGCTGGATACTGTACGTGTTCTGTGTGTGGCGGTTGGCGTACAGAGCAGGCTGGATACTGTACGTGTTCTGTGTGTGGCGGTTGGCGTACAGAGCAGGCTGGATACTGTACGTGTTCTGTTTGTGACGGAGGGCGTACAGAGCAGGCTGGATACTGTACGTGTTCTGTGTGTGGCGGTTGCAGGTGTTTGAATACCTGCGTTCTGACACTGAGCGGAGGGACTTCGTCTCAGGGGGTGCGGCGGCTGGGGTGTCTGCAGCCTTCGGAGCCCCTGTGGGTGAGTACCCTGCATGACCACCCACCCACACAGACTCCACTCTGCTCGCAGTTGGGCTGGGATTCGCCATACATTGGTTATAAACACTTTACTTTCACGGTTCCGTGAAATAAAACTTAAACTAGCTCCCGTTGCTGTTCACGTTGTAATATCGCGCGGCCCCGTTACCAGCGTATCACGGACAAAGCGAGAATAATCCTCTTGTATAGTACAAGTCATATAATAAATAATCAACACGATGAGCAGTGTATGTTAACAGTACTTCTAAAACAAGACGCGGGCGAAATGGAACATCTTGTGGTTGTTTTTTAAGCAAGATAAAGAATGTTCCTATTGTAGTTGCCGTTAATGTTGATATATGTCTGTCTAGAGATAGCTACCACCCGGTAACGGTATCAACATCATCAGACTGGTTGTCATTGGGAGTTCTTTGTCACAGGTGGCGTGTTGTTCAGTCTGGAGGAGGGAGCATCATTCTGGAACCAATCCCTGACCTGGCGTATAGTAAGTGATCCCTGATCCTTCTGGAACCAATCCCTGAAATGGCGTATAGTCAAGTGATCCCTGATCCTTCTGGAACCAATCCCTGACATGGCGTATAGTAAGTGATCCCTGATCCTTCTGGAACCAATCCCTGACATGGCGTATAGTCAAGTGATCCCTGATCCTTCTGGAACCAATCCCTGACATGGCGTATAGTAAGTGACCCCACGTCCTTCTGGAACCAATCCCTGACATGGCGTATAGTCAAGTGATCCCTGATCCTTCTGGAACCAATCCCTGGCCTGGCGTATAGTAAGTGATCCCACGTCCTTCTGGAACCAATCCCTGACATGGCGTATAGTAAGTGATCCCTGATCCTTCTGGAAACAATCCCTGGCCTGGCGTAGAGTAAGTGACCCCACGTCCTTCTGGAACCAGTCCCTGACATGGCATATAGTAAGTGACCCCACGTCCTTCTGGAAGCAATCCCTGACCTGGCGTATAGTAAGCGACCCCACGTCCTTCTGGAACCAATCCCTGACATGGCATATAGTAAGTGACCCCACGTCCTTCTGGAACCAATCCCTGACCTGGCGTATAGTAAGTGACTCCACGTCCTTCTGGAACCAATCCCTGACCTGGCGTATAGTAAGTGATCCCACGTCCTTCTGGAACCAATCCCTGACATGGCATATAGTAAGTGACCCCACGTCCTTCTGGAACCAATCCCTGACCTGGCGTATAGTAAGTGACTCCACGTCCTTCTGGAACCAATCCCTGGCCTGGCGTATAGTAAGTGATCCCACGTCCTTCTGGAACCAATCCCTGACCTGGCGTATAGTAAGTGACCCCACGTCCTTCTGGAACCAATCCCTGGCCTGGCGTATAGTAAGCGACCCCACGTCCTTCTGGAACCAATCCCTGACATGGCATATAGTAAGTGACCCCACGTCCTTCTGGAACCAATCCCTGACCTGGCGTATAGTAAGTGACTCCACGTCCTTCTGGAACCAATCCCTGACCTGGCGTATAGTAAGCGACCCCACGTCCTTCTGGAACCAATCCCTGACATGGCATATAGTAAGTGACCCCACGTCCTTCTGGAACCAATCCCTGACCTGGCGTATAGTAAGTGACTCCACGTCCTTCTGGAACCAATCCCTGACCTGGCGTATAGTAAGTGACCCCACGTCCTTCTGCTACCAATCTCTGACCTGGCGTATAGTAAGTGACTCCACGTCCTTCTGGAACCAATCCCTGGCCTGGCGTATAGTAAGTGACCCCACGTCCTTCTGGAACCAATCCCTGACCTGGCGTATAGTAAGCGACCCCACGTCCTTCTGGAACCAATCCCTGACATGGCATATAGTAAGTGACCCCACGTCCTTCTGGAACCAATCCCTGACCTGGCGTATAGTAAGTGACTCCACGTCCTTCTGGAACCAATCCCTGACCTGGCGTATAGTAAGTGATCCCACGTCCTTCTGGAACCAATCCCTGACATGGCATATAGTAAGTGACCCCACGTCCTTCTGGAACCAATCTCTGGCCTGGCGTATAGTAAGTGACTCCACGTCCTTCTGGAACCAATCCCTGACCTGGCGTATAGTAAGTGATCCCACGTCCTTCTGGAACCAATCCCTGACATGGCATATAGTAAGTGACCCCACGTCCTTCTGGAACCAATCTCTGGCCTGGCGTATAGTAAGTGACCCCACGTCCTTCTGCTACCAATCTCTGACCTGGCGTATAGTAAGTGATCCCACGTCCTTCTGGAACCAATCCCTGACCTGGCGTATAGTAAGTGATCCCACGTCCTTCTGGAACCAATCCCTGACCTGGCATATAGTAAGTGACCCCACGTCCTTCTGGAACCAATCCCTGACCTGGCGTATAGTAAGTGATCCCACGTCCTTCTGGAACCAATCCCTGACCTGGCGTATAGTAAGTGATCCCACGTCCTTCTGGAACCAATCCCTGACCTGGCATATAGTAAGTGACCCCACGTCCTTCTGGAACCAATCCCTGACCTGGCGTATAGTAAGTGATCCCACGTCCTTCTGGAACCAATCCCTGACCTGGCGTATAGTAAGTGACCCCACGTCCTTCTGGAACCAATCCCTGACCTGGCGTATAGTAAGTGACCCCACGTCCTTCTGGAATCAATCCCTGACCTGGCGTATAGTAAGTGACTCCACGTCCTTCTGGAACCAATCCCTGACATGGCATATAGTAAGTGACCCCACGTCCTTCTGGAACCAATCCCTGACCTGGCGTATAGTAAGTGACTCCACGTCCTTCTGGAACCAATCCCTGACCTGGCGTATAGTAAGTGACCCCCATGCTACTGCTGTAGCTTGCCCTCCCTATCCAACAGGTGATAAAGATACTGATGTAGCTTGCCCTCGCTATCCAACAGGTGATAAAGGTACTGATGTAGCTTGCCCTCCCTATCCAACAGGTGATATAGGTACTGATGTAGCTTGCCCTCGCTATCCAACAGGTGATAAAGGTACTGATGTAGCTTGCCCTCCCTATCCAACAGGTGATAAAGATACTGATGTAGCTTGCCCTCCCTATCCAACAGGTGATAAAGGTACTGATGTAGCTTGCCCTCCCTATCCAACAGGTGATAGAGGTACTGATGTAGTTTGCCCTCTCTGTCCAACAGGTGATAAATGTACTGATGTAGCTTGCCCTCCCTATCCAACAGGTGATATAGGTACTGATGTAGCTTGCCCTCCCTATCCAACAGGTGATATAGGTACTGATGTAGCTTGCCCTCCCTATCCACCAGGTGATATAGGTACTGATGTAGTTTGCCCTCCCTATCCACCAGGTGATAAAGGTACTGATGTAGTTTGCCCTCCCTATCCAACAGGTGATAAAGGTACTGATGTAACTTTTGCCCTCTCTGTCCAACAGGTGATGTAGGTACTCATGTACTTTGCCCTCCCTATCCAACAGGTGATATAGGTACTAATGTAGCTTGCCCTCCTCATCCACCAGGTGATTAAGGTACTAATGTAGTTTGCCCTCCCTATCCAACAGGTGATATAGGTACTGATGTAGCTTGCCCTCCCTATCCACCAGGGGATAAAGGTACTAATGTAGTTTGCCCTCCCTGTCCAACAGGTGATATAGGTACTGATGTAGCCTGCCCTCCCTATCCAACAGGTGATATAGGTACTGATGTAGTTTGCCCTCCCTATCCAACAGGTGATATAGGTACTGATGTAGCTTGCCCTCCCTATCCAACAGGTGATATAGGTACTGATGTAGTTTGCCCTCCCTATCCAACAGGTGATATAGGTACTGATGTAGCTTGCCCTCCCTATCCAACAGGTGATAAAGGTACTGATGTAGTTTGCCCTCCCTGTCCAACAGGTGATATAGGTACTGATGTAGCCTGCTCTCCCTATCCAACAGGTGATAAAGGTACTAATGTAGCTTGCCCTCCCTATCCAACAGGTGATATAGGTACTGATGTAGCTTGCCCTCCCTATCCAACAGGTGATAAAGGTACTGATGTAGCTTGCCCTTCCTATCCAGGTGATAACGTTACTAATGTAGTTTGCCCTCCCTGTCCAACAGGTGATATAGGTACTGATGTAGTTTGCCCTCCCTATCCAACAGGTGATATAGGTACTGATGTAGCCTGCTCTCCCTATCCAACAGGTGATAAAGGTACTGATGTAGCTTGCCCTCCCTATCCAACAGGTGATAAAGGTACTGATGTAGCTTGCCCTTCCTATCCAGGTGATAACGTTACTAATGTAGTTTGCCCTCCCTGTCCAACAGGTGATATAGGTACTGATGTAGTTTGCCCTCCCTATCCAACAGGTGATATAGGTACTGATGTAGCTTGCCCTCCCTATCCAACAGGTGATATAGGTACTGATGTAGCTTGCCCTCCCTATCCAACAGGTGATAAAGGTACTGATGTAGCCTGCCCTCCCTATCCAACAGGTGATAAAGGTACTGATGTAGTTTGCCCTCCCTATCCAACAGGTGATATAGGTACTAATGTAGCTTGCCCTCCTCATCCACCAGGTGATTAAGGTACTAATGTAGTTTGCCCTCCCTATCCAACAGGTGATATAGGTACTGATGTAGCTTGCCCTCCCTATCCACCAGGGGATAAAGGTACTAATGTAGTTTGCCCTCCCTGTCCAACAGGTGATATAGGTACTGATGTAGCCTGCCCTCCCTATCCAACAGGTGATATAGGTACTGATGTAGCTTGCCCTCCCTATCCAACAGGTGATAAAGGTACTGATGTAGCCTGCTCTCCCTATCCAACAGGTGATAAAGGTACTGATGTAGTTTGCCCTCCCTATCCAACAGGTGATATAGGTACTAATGTAGCTTGCCCTCCTCATCCACCAGGTGATTAAGGTACTAATGTAGTTTGCCCTCCCTATCCAACAGGTGATATAGGTACTGATGTAGCTTGCCCTCCCTATCCACCAGGGGATAAAGGTACTAATGTAGTTTGCCCTCCCTGTCCAACAGGTGATATAGGTACTGATGTAGCCTGCCCTCCCTATCCAACAGGTGATATAGGTACTGATGTAGCTTGCCCTCCCTATCCAACAGGTGATAAAGGTACTGATGTAGCCTGCTCTCCCTATCCAACAGGTGATAAAGGTACTGATGTAGCCTGCCCTCCCTATCCAACAGGTGATATAGGTACTGATGTAGCTTGCCCTTCCTATCCAGGTGATAACGTTACTAATGTAGTTTGCCCTCCCTGTCCAACAGGTTATATAGGCACTGATGTAGCTTGCCCTCCCTATCCACCAGGTGATATAGGTACTGATGTAGCTTGCCCTCCCTATCCAACAAGTGATAAAGGTACTGATGTAGCCTGCCCTCCCTATCCAACAGGTGATATAGGTACTGATGTAGCTTGCCCTCCCTATCCAACAGGTGATAAAGGTACTGATGTAGTTTGCCCTCCCTATCCAACAGGTGATATAGGTACTGATGTAGCCTGCCCTCCCTATCCAACAGGTGATATAGGTACTGATGTAGCTTGCCCTCCCTATCCAACAGGTGATAAAGGTACTGATGTAGCCTGCTCTCCCTATCCAACAGGTGATATAGGTACTGATGTAGCTTGCCCTCCCTATCCAACAGGTGATATAGGTACTGATGTAGCCTGCCCTCCCTATCCAACAGGTGATATAGGTACTGATGTAGCCTGCCCTCCCTATCCACCAGGTGATATAGGTACTGATGTAGTTTGCCCTCCCTATCCAACAGGTGATATAGGTACTGATGTAGCTTGCCCTTCCTATCCAGGTGATATAGGTACTGATGTAGTTTGCCCTCCCTATCCAACAGGTGATATAGGTACTGATGTAGCTTGCCCTCCCTATCCAACAGGTGATATAGGTACTGATGTAGCCTGCCCTCCCTATCCAACAGGTGATATAGGTACTGATGTAGCCTGCCCTCCCTATCCACCAGGTGATATAGGTACTGATGTAGCCTGCCCTCCCTATCCAACAGGTGATATAGGTACTGATGTAGCCTGCCCTCCCTATCCAACAGGTGATAAAGGTACTAATGTAGTTTGCCCTCCCTGTCCAACAGGTGATGTAGGTACTAATGTAGTTTGCCCTCCCTGTCCAACAGGTGATAAAGGTACTGATGTAGCCTGCCCTCCCTATCCACCAGGGGATAAAGGTACTGCTGTAGCTTGCCCTCCCTATCCAACAGGTGATAAAGGTACTGATGTAGCCTGCCCTCCCTATCCACCAGGTCATAAAGGTACTAATGTAGTTTGCCCTCCCTGTCCAACAGGTGATATAGGTACTGATGTAGTTTGCCCTCCCTATCCAACAGGTGATATAGGTACTGATGTAGCTTGCCCTCCCTATCCAACAGGTGATATAGGTACTGATGTAGTTTGCCCTCCCAATCCAACAGGTGATATAGGTACTGATGTAGCTTGCCCTTCCTATCCAGGTGATATAGGTACTGATGTAGCTTGCCCTTCCTATCCAGGTGATAAAGGTACTGATGTAGTTTGCCCTCCCTATCCAACAGGTGATATAGGTACTGATGTAGCTTGCCCTTCCTATCCAGGTGATATAGGTACTGATGTAGCCTGCCCTCCCTATCCAACAGGTGATATAGGTACTGATGTAGCTTGCCCTCCCTATCCAACAGGTGATAAAGGTACTGATGTAGCCTGCCCTCCCTATCCAACAGGTGATATAGGTACTGATGTAGCCTGCCCTCCCTATCCACCAGGTGATATAGGTACTGATGTAGTTTGCCCTCCCTATCCACCAGGTGATATAGGTACTGATGTAGTTTGCCCTCCCTATCCAACAGGTGATATAGGTACTGATGTAGTTTGCCCTCCCAATCCAACAGGTGATATAGGTACTGATGTAGCCTGCCCTCCCTATCCAACAGGTGATAAAGGTAATAATGTAGTTTGCCCTCCCTGTCCAACAGGTGATATAGGTACTAATGTAGTTTGCCCTCCCTGTCCAACAGGTGATAAAGGTACTGATGTAGCCTGCCCTCCCTATCCACCAGGGGATAAAGGTACTGCTGTAGCTTGCCCTCCCTATCCAACAGGTGATAAAGGTACTGATGTAGCCGGCCCTCCCTATCCACCAGGTCATAAAGGTACTAATGTAGTTTGCCCTCCCTGTCCAACAGGTGATATAGGTACTGATGTAGTTTGCCCTCCCTATCCAACAGGTGATATAGGTACTGATGTAGCTTGCCCTCCCTATCCAACAGGTGATATAGGTACTGATGTAGTTTGCCCTCCCAATCCAACAGGTGATATAGGTACTGATGTAGCTTGCCCTTCCTATCCAGGTGATAAAGGTACTGATTTAGTTTGCCCTCCCTGTCCAACAAGTGATATAGGTACTGATGTAGCTTGCCCTCCCTATCCAACAGGGGATATATGTACTGATGTAGTTTGCCCTCCCAATCCAACAGGTGATATAGGTACTGCTGTAGTTTGCCCTCCCTATCCAACAGGTGATAAAGGTACTGATGTAGTTTGCCCTCCCTGTCCAACAGGTGATATAGGTACTGATGTAGTTTGCCCTCCCTATCCAACAGGTGATATAGGTACTGATGTAGCTTGCCCTCCCTGTTCAACAGGTGATATATGTACTGATGTAGTTTGCCCTCCCTATCCAACAGGTGATATAGGTACTGATGTAGCCTGCCCTCCCTGTTCAACAGGTGATATATGTACTGATGTAGTTTGCCCTCCCTATCCAACAGGTGATATAGGTACTGATGTAGTTTGCCCTCCCTGTCCAACAGGTGATATAGGTACTGATGTAGTTTGCCCTCCCTATCCAACAGATGATAAAGGTACTGATGTAGTTTGCCCTCCCTGTCCAACAGGTGATATATGTACTGATGTAGTTTGCCCTCCCAATCCAACAGGTGATATAGGTACTGATGTAGCTTGCCCTCCCTATCCAACAGGTGATATAGGTACTGATGTAGTTTGCCCTCCCTATCCAACAGGTGATATAGGTACTGATGTAGCCTGCCCTCCCTATCCAACAGGTGATAGAGGTACTGATGTAGCTTGCCCTCCCTATCCACCAGGTGATAAAGGTACTAATGTAGCTTGCCCTCCCTATCCACCAGGTGATAAAGGTACTGATGTAGTTTGCCCTCCCTATCCAACAGGTGATATAGGTACTGATGTAGCTTGCCCTCCCTATCCACCAGGTGATAAAGGTACTAATGTAGTTTGCCCTCCCTGTCCAACAGGTGATATAGGTACTGATGTAGTTTGCCCTCCCTATCCAACAGGTGATATAGGTACTGATGTAGCTTGCCCTCCCTGTTCAACAGGTGTTCGCCTCGATGGTGGCGACCTTCACGGTCAATGTGATAATCAGCGCCGTCCACGGACACCCTGCGGACCTCTCGTATCCAGGACTCATCAGCTTCGGTCACTTCCCGGTAGGTGGCGCACCTGTCTTCACTATTCGTAGAGACTTTTCAATAACTATGTTTCATTTGAAATCGTGTAATATACATCGAAATATCTTACTACTACATTGGTCACTCCTAATGCAAAGAGGGTGGGTCAAATGTCAGGGAGATGGGTCGGATGTAAGGAATACGAACCAGCTGCAAGGTAGACGGGCCGTGTGAAAGGCCAGATATGGGGAAACGAGCCAGATGTGAGGAAACGGGCCAGATGTGAGGAAACGGGCCAGATGTGAGGAAACGGGCCAGATGTGGGGAAACGGGCCAGATGTGGGGAAACGGGCCAGATATGGGGAAACGGGCCAGATGTGAGGAAACGGGCCAGATGTGAGGAAACGGGCCAGATATGGGGAAATGGGCCAGATGTGAGGAAACGGGACAGATGTGGGGAAACGGGCCAGATGTGGGGAAACGGGCCAGATATGGGGAAGCGGGCCAGATGTGAGGAAACGGGCCAGATGTGGGGAAACGGGCCAGATGTGGGGAAACGGGCCAGATGTGGGGAAACGGGCCAGATATGGGGAAACGGGCCAGATGTGAGGAAACGGGCCAGATGTGAGCATACGGACCAGATATGGGGAAACGGACCAGATGTGAGGAAACGGGCCAGATGTGAGGAAACGGACCGGATGTGAGGATACGGGCCAAATGTAAGGTAGGCGGGCAAGATGTGAGGATACGGACCAGATGTAAGCTTAAGGCGCCCAAGATGCTTGTGAACTTTCGTGAAACTTGAATAACAGTCAATATATTGGAAACAAACCCCATCATCATACCAGAATATCGTTTTTAATGTACTGACAATTTCTATGGTTCATTACAAGACGAATCAATCAATATATTGTTTTAATTGACGCTTGCACGTGTTATATTTCAGCATATATCATATCAAGCAATAGAAATCCCCATCTTTTTGCTTATGGGAGTGCTAGGTAAGTCAGTCTGTCTGCTGTGATTATATGTTTAACGCGTCGAGTGAAACATGAGCTACTTAAAATTTAACCGGTCTGGCGGGGATGACACTCTTTCGCCTCGTTATACAGACCGTTCAACTGAAACAATATGATGATGAATCCGTCTTTTTACATGTGTGTCATGTCCAGAGGTGGTTTAGTAGGCGCGAGGGTCTTTGGTACAGTGGAACAATTAATATGCTACGACTTAAGTCGGCAGAGATTGAAGCCAGAGGAAGGCGCCAGACAAGAAAAGCGGAGTGACTATGAGGGCCGTTAACTGATACTTTACCTCGCTGTGAGCCGTGTGGTGGGTAGAGTTTTAATGATCTGGCTGAGGTAGCGAAGGAGCTCCCAGCTTAAAGAGAAGCTCCCAGCTCAAAGAGAAGCTCCCAGATTAAAGAGAATCGCTCAGCTTAAAGAGAAGCTTCCACTTAAAGAGAAGCTCCCAGCTTAAAGAGAAACGCTCAGCTTAAAGAGAAGCTTCCACCTTAAAGAGAAGCTCCCAGCTTAAAGAGAAGCTCCCACCTTAAAGAGAAGCTCCCAGCTTAAAGAGAAACTCCCAGCTCAAAGAGAAGCTCCCACCTTAAAGAGAAGCTCCCAGCTCAAAGAGAAGCTCCCAGCTTAAAAAGAAGCTCCCAGCTTAAAGAGAAGCTCCCAGCTCAAAGAGAAGCTCCCAGCTTAAAAAGAAGCTCCCAGCTTAAAGAGAAGCTCCCAGCTCAAAGAGAAGCTCCCAGCTTAAAAAGAAGCTCCAAGCTTAAAGATAAGCTCCCAGCTTAAAGAAAAGCTCTCTCTGTCATGTTGTCAATGCGCCTTTGCACTTAGCGTTGACTGACTACCGTCAGAACATCAATAATATAGCCATGTATTTTTGTGTAAAGACATAACGCCGCTTTCACCCACACGGTCACATATTGAGGCAGTTTCCTTGATACACTCGTTGTGTGGTGTGTCAGTGACAAAGGGTTCACCTGGTGTCTTTCGTCAACCAGGATGATAAATAACTAAGCCCCGATACGTACGACTAGCTCGACAATATAGAGACCGGTGTGTTTACAGGCGGCTTGTTGGGGGCAGCATTCAATGGGATAAACGGCCGACTCACCATCTTCAGAAAACAGTAAGTCTCGACCCAATTCTGTTACCTGGTGACGTCATTCATGCGTTACCTCGACCTCCCGCCTAAGCTCTAAGTCCATCTGCCCCGCGTCAAATTTAACCATCAGAATTATCGTTCACACGCGAAAACTGAAAATGAATCTAATCAAAGATATTTCTCAGTTTGGCCTAAAATACACCACTTTAGTTTTTACTGTGCTACCTGGATTATGTCTATATTTAGGCTGGGTTGAATCAATTTCAGTGACGTTGCCTCTATTTCTATTCTATGGTGTATGGGTTATTGTTTCTGTTACAGGTATGTTGTACAGCGCTGGGCCAAGGTGTTGGAGGCTGTCATTGTGGCCGCCATGAGCGCTGTCATCGCCTTCGTCCTCATGTCGGTCGTCAATGACTGCGCTCCCAACAAGGCGGGCGACCTGCACGAGAACGCGCTCCAGGTACCCCCGGGCACCCCTGTGACAGCTTGCCCCTGTGACACCTTGTCCTTGTGACACCTGGTCCCTGTGACACCTGGTCCCTGTGACACCTGGTCCATGTGACACATTGTCCCTGTGACACCTGGTCTCTGTGACACATTGTCCCTGTGACACCTTGTCCCTGTGACACATTGTCCCTGTGACACCTTGTCCCTGTGACACCTTGTCCCTGTGACACCTTGTCCCTGTGACACATTGTCCCTGTGACACCTGCTCCCTGTGACACCTGGTCCCTGTGACACCTGGTCCCTGTGACACTTGTCTCTGTGACACCTGGTCTCTGTGACACATTGTCCCTGTGACACCTTTTCCCTGTGACACCTTGTCCCTGTGGCACCTGGTCTCTGTGACACCTTGTCCCTGTGACACCTTGTCCCTGTGACACCTTGTCCCTGTGACACATTGTCCCTGTGACACCTTGTCCCTGTGACACATGGTCTCTGTGACACCTGGTCCCTGTGCCACCTGATCTCTGTGACACCTTATCCCTGTGACACCTGGTCTCTGTGACACCTTGTCCCTGTGACACCTTGTCCCTGTGACACCTGGCCCCTGTGACACCTGGTCTTTGTGACACCTGGTCCCTGTGACACCTCGTCCCTGTGACAGCTTGTCTCTGTGACACCTGGTCTCTGTGACACCTTGTCCCTGTGACACCTGGTCTCTGTGACACCTGGTCTCTGTGACACCTTGTCCCTGTGACACCTTTTCCCTGTGACACCTTGTTCCTGTGACACCGTGTCTCTGTGACACCTGGTCTCTGTGACACCTTGCCCTGTGACACCTGGTCTCTGTGACACCTGGTCTCCGTGACACCTGATCTCTGTGACACCTTGTCCCTGTGACACATGGTCTCTGTGACACATTGTCTCTGTGACACATTGTCTCTGTGACACCTGGTCTCTGTGACACCTGGTCTCTGTGACATCTTGTCTCTGTGACACCTGGTCTCTGTGACACCTGGTCTCTGTGACATCTTGTCGCTGTGACACCTTGTCACTGTGACACCTTGTCTGTGGCACATTGTCTCTGTGACACATTATCTCTGTGACACATTGCCCCTGTGACACCCTGTATCTGTGTCAATGTATCGGTATCGTGCGCACTCTTACTGTGTACCTCCTGTTCCTCCATAATTACGACAATCTACGTCATCTAAATACAGTGGCATCTTTCAATAAAATAATTGTAATAATGTAGCTGGGATTCTGTTCTGGAGCCTCGTTTGATGGTTACAGTGGGTATAACCCGAGGAAGGATTCTTCAGTGGGTTACACTCTGCCTCATGTTGGTTGCAGCTTCAATGCCCCGAAGGCCATCACAACGTGATGTCTGCCATATTCTTCAAGACTCCTGAAGCCAGCCTCATATCCGTCTTGCATGACGAGTATGGTGAGTCATATATACACGTGGTCATGTGTAATGCCATGTGACAGCTACTACATTGTTAGTTACTACATTGTGACAGTTACTACACTGTCACAGTCACCTCACTGTTACAGTTATTACACTGTTACAGTTACTCCACTGTTATAGTTATTAAACTGTTACAGTTAATAAACTGTTACAGTTACTTTACTGTTACAGTTACTACACTGTTACAGTTACTACACTGTTACAGTTATTTCACTGTTACAGTTATTACACTGTTACAGTTATTCCACTGTTACAGTTACTTCACTGTTACAGTCATACAGGCTGGTGACTGTGTTGCAGGTTGCTACACTCTGTTATTGCGTCCTAAAGGCTGGTGACTGTGTTGCAGGTTCCTACACTCTGTTATAGCGTCCTACAGGCTGGTGACTGTGTTGCAGGTTCCTACACTCTGTTATAGCGTCCTACAGGCTGGTGACTGTGTTGCAGGTTCCGGCACTCTGTTATAGCGTCCTACAGACTGGTGACTGTGTTGCAGGTTGCTACACCCTGTCATAGCGTCATACAGGCTGGTGACAGTGTTGCAGGTTCCTACACCCTGTTATAGCGTCCTACAGGCTGGTGACTGTGTTGCAGGTTCCTACACTCTGTTATAGCGTCCTACAGGCTGGTGACTGTGTTGCAGGTTGCTACACTCTGTTATAGCGTCCTACTGGCTGGTGACTCTGTTGCAGGTTCCTACACTCTGTTATAGCGTCTTACAGGCTGGTGACTGTGTTGCAGGTTCCTACACTCTGTTGTAGCGTCCTACAGGCTGGTGACTGTATTGCAGGTTCCTACACTCTGTTATAGCGTCCTACAGGCTGGTGACTGTGTTGCAGGTTCCTACACTCTGTTATAGCGTCCTACAGGCTGGTGACTGTGTTGCAGGTTGCTACACTCTGTTATAGCGTCCTACAGGCTGGTGACTGTGTTGCAGGTTCCTACACTCTGTTATAGCGTCCTACAGGCTGGTGACTGTGTTGCAGGTTCCTACACTCTGTTATAGCGTCCTACAGGCTGGTGACTGTGTTGCAGGTTCCTACACTCTGTTATAGCGTCCTACAGGCTGGTGACTGTGTTGCAGGTTCCTACACTCTGTTATAGCGTCCTACAGGCTGGTGACTGTGTTGCAGGTTCCTACACCCTGTTATAGCGTCCTACAGGCTGGTGACTGTGTTGCAGGTTCCTACATTATGTTATAGTGTGGTACAGGCTGGTGACTGTGTTGCAGGGTGCTACACTCTGTTATAGCGTCCTACAGGCTGGTGACTGTGTTGCAGGTTCCTACACTCTGTTATAGCGTCCTACAGGCTGGTGACTGTGTTGCAGGTTCCTACACTCTGTTATAGCGTCCTACAGGCTGGTGACTGTGTTGCAGGTTCCTACACTCTGTTATAGCGTCCTACAGGCTGGTGACTGTGTTGCAGGTTCCTACACTCTGTTATAGCGTCCTACAGGCTGGTGACTGTGTTGCAGGTTGCTACACTCTGTTATAGCGTCCTACAGGCTGGTGACTGTGTAGCAGGTTCCTACACTCTGTTATAGCGTCCTACAGGCTGGTGACTGTGTTGCAGGTTGCTACACTCTGTTATAGCGCCCTACAGGCTGGTGACTGTGTTGCAGGTTGCTACACTCTGTTATAGCGTCCTACAGGCTGGTGACTGTGTTGCAGGTTGCTACACTCTGTTATAGCGTCCTACAGGCTGGTGACTGTGTTGCAGGTTCCTACACCCTGTTATAGCGTCCTACAGGCTGGTGACTGTGTTGCAGGTTCCTACACTCTGTTATAGCGTCCTACAGGCTGGTGACTGTGTTGCAGGTTCCTACACTCTGTTATAGCGTCCTACAGGCTGGTGACTGTGTTGCAGGTTCCTACACTCTGTTATAGCGTCCTACAGGCTGGTGACTGTGTTGCAGGTTCCTACACTCTGTTATAGCGTCCTACAGGCTGGTGACTGTGTTGCAGGTTGCTACACTCTGTTATAGCGTCCTACAGGCTGGTGACTGTGTTGCAGGTTGCTACACTCTGTTATTGCGTCCTACAGGCTGGTGACTGTGTTGCAGGTTCCTACACTCTGTTATAGCGTCCTACAGGCTGGTGACTGTGTTGCAGGTTCCTACACTCTGTTATAGCGTCCTACAGGTTGGTGACTGTGTTGCAGGTTCCTACACTCTGTTATAGCGTCCTACAGGCTGGTGACTGTGTTGCAGGTTCCTACACTCTGTTATAGCGTCCTACGGGCTGGTGACTGTGTTGCAGGTTCCTACACTCTGTTATAGCGTCCTACAGGCTGGTGACTGTGTTGCAGGTTCCTACACTCTGTTATAGCGTCCTACAGGCTGGTGACTGTGTTGCAGGTTCCTACACTCTGTTATAGCGTCCTACAGGCTGGTGACTGTGTTGCAGGTTCCTACACTCTGTTATAGCGTCCTACAGGCTGGTGACTGTGTTGCAGGTTCCTACACTCTGTTATTGCGTCCTACAGGCTGGTGACTGTGTTGCAGGTTCCTACACTCTGTTATAGCGTCCTACAGGCTGGTGACTGTGTTGCAGGTTCCTACACTCTGTTATAGCGTCCTACAGGCTGGTGACTGTGTTGCAGGTTCCTACACTCTGTTATAGCGTCCTACAGGCTGGTGACTGTGTTGCAGGTTCCTACACTCTGTTATAGCGTCCTACAGGCTGGTGACTGTGTTGCAGGTTCCTACACTCTGTTATAGCGTCCTACAGGCTGGTGACTGTGTTGCAGGTTCCTACACTCTGTTATAGCGTCCTACAGGCTGGTGACTGTGTTGCAGGTTCCTACACTCTGTTATAGCGTCCTACAGGCTGGTGACTGTGTTGCAGGTTCCTACACTCTGTTATAGCGTCCTACAGGCTGGTGACTGTGTTGCAGGTTCCTACACTCTGTTATAGCGTCCTACAGGCTGGTGACTGTGTTGCAGGTTCCTACACTCTGTTATAGCGTCCTACAGGCTGGTGACCGTGTTGCAGGTTGCTACACTCTGTTATAGCGTCCTACAGGCTGGTGACTGTGTTGCAGGTTCCTACACTCTGTTATAGCGTCCTACAGGCTGGTGACTGTGTTGCAGGTTCCTACACTCTGTTATAGCGTCCTACAGGCTGGTGACCGTGTTGCAGGTTGCTACACTCTGTTATAGCGTCCTACAGGCTGGTGACTGTGTTGCAGGTTCCTACACTCTGTTATAGCGTCCTACAGGCTGGTGACTGTGTTGCAGGTTCCTACACTCTGTTATAGCGTCCTACAGGCTGGTGACCGTGTTGCAGGTTGCTACACTCTGTTATAGCGTCCTACAGGCTGGTGACTGTGTTGCAGGTTCCTACACTCTGTTATAGCGTCCTACAGGCTGGTGACCGTGTTGCAGGTTGCTACACTCTGTTATAGCGTCCTACAGGCTGGTGACTGTGTTGCAGGTTCCTACACTCTGTTATAGCGTCCTACAGGCTGGTGACTGTGTTGCAGGTTCCTACACTCTGTTATAGCGTCCTACAGGCTGGTGACCGTGTTGCAGGTTGCTACACTCTGTTATAGCGTCCTACAGGCTGGTGACTGTGTTGCAGGTTCCTACACTCTGTTATAGCGTCCTACAGGCTGGTGACTGTGTTGCAGGTTCCTACACTCTGTTATAGCGTCCTACAGGCTGGTGACCGTGTTGCAGGTTCCTACACTCTGTTATAGCGTCCTACAGGCTGGTGACTGTGTTGCAGGTTCCTACACTCTGTTATAGCGTCCTACAGGCTGGTGACTGTGTTGCAGGTTCCTACACTCTGTTATAGCGTCCTACAGGCTGGTGACTGTGTTGCAGGTTCCTACACTCTGTTATAGCGTCCTACAGGCTGGTGACCGTGTTGCAGGTTCCTACACTCTGTTATAGCGTCCTACAGGCTGGTGACTGTGTTGCAGGTTCCTACACTCTGTTATAGCGTCCTACAGGCTGGTGACTGTGTTGCAGGTTCCTACACTCTGTTATAGCGTCCTACAGGCTGGTGACTGTGTTGCAGGTTCCTACACTCTGTTATAGCGTCCTACAGGCTGGTGACTGTGTTGCAGGTTCCTACACTCTGTTATAGCGTCCTACAGGCTGGTGACTGTGTTGCAGGTTCCTACACTCTGTTATAGCGTCCTACAGGCTGGTGACTGTGTTGCAGGTTCCTACACTCTGTTATAGCGTCCTACAGGCTGGTGACTGCGTTGCAGGTTCCTACACTCTGTTATAGCGTCCTACAGGCTGGTGACTGTGTTGCAGGTTGCTACACTCTGTTATAGCGTCCTACAGGCTGGTGACTGTGTTGCAGGTTCCTACACTCTGTTATAGCGTCCTACAGGCTGGTGACTGTGTTGCAGGTTCCTACACTCTGTTATAGCGTCCTACAGGCTGGTGACTGTGTTGCAGGTTCCTACACTCTGTTATAGCGTCCTACAGGCTGGTGACTGTGTTGCAGGTTCCTACACTCTGTTATAGCGTCCTACAGGCTGGTGACTGTGTTGCAGGTTCCTACACTCTGTTATAGCGTCTTACAGGCTGGTGACTGTGTTGCAGGTTCCTACACTCTGTTATAGCGTCTTACAGGCTGGTGACTGTGTTGCAGGTTCCTACACTCTGTTATAGCGTCCTACAGGCTGGTGACTGTGTTGCAGGTTCCTACACTCTGTTATAGCGTCCTACAGGCTGGTGACCGTGTTGCAGGTTGCTACACTCTGTTATAGCGTCCTACAGGCTGGTGACTGTGTTGCAGGTTCCTACACTCTGTTATAGCGTCCTACAGGCTGGTGACTGTGTTGCAGGTTCCTACACTCTGTTATAGCGTCCTACAGGCTGGTGACCGTGTTGCAGGTTCCTACACTCTGTTATAGCGTCCTACAGGCTGGTGACTGTGTTGCAGGTTCCTACACTCTGTTATAGCGTCCTACAGGCTGGTGACTGTGTTGCAGGTTCCTACACTCTGTTATAGCGTCCTACAGGCTGGTGACTGTGTTGCAGGTTCCTACACTCTGTTATAGCGTCCTACAGGCTGGTGACCGTGTTGCAGGTTCCTACACTCTGTTATAGCGTCCTACAGGCTGGTGACTGTGTTGCAGGTTCCTACACTCTGTTATAGCGTCCTACAGGCTGGTGACTGTGTTGCAGGTTCCTACACTCTGTTATAGCGTCCTACAGGCTGGTGACTGTGTTGCAGGTTCCTACACTCTGTTATAGCGTCCTACAGGCTGGTGACTGTGTTGCAGGTTTCTACACTCTGTTATAGCGTCCTACAGGCTGGTGACCGTGTTGCAGGTTCCTACACTCTGTTATAGCGTCCTACATGCTGGTGACTGTGTTGCAGGTTCCTACACTCTGTTATAGCGTCCTACAGGCTGGTGACTGTGTTGCAGGTTCCTACACTCTGTTATAGCGTCCTACAGGCTGGTGACCGTGTTGCAGGTTCCTACACTCTGTTATAGCGTCCTACAGGCTGGTGACTGTGTTGCAGGTTCCTACACTCTGTTATAGCGTCCTACAGGCTGGTGACTGTGTTGCAGGTTCCTACACTCTGTTATAGCGTCCTACAGGCTGGTGACCGTGTTGCAGGTTCCTACACTCTGTTATAGCGTCCTACAGGCTGGTGACTGTGTTGCAGGTTCCTACACTCTGTTATAGCGTCCTACAGGCTGGTGACTGTGTTGCAGGTTCCTACACTCTGTTATAGCGTCCTACAGGCTGGTGACTGTGTTGCAGGTTCCTACACGGTGCTCTCCCTCATCCTGTTCGTGGTGCTCTACTTCCTGCTCGCCTGCTGGACCTACGGACTCAGTGTCTCGAGCGGCGTCTTCATCCCCTCGCTTCTCACCGGCGCCGCTTGGGGGCGCCTCGTCGGCATGGGCGTTCTCTACCTCTTCCCACAAATGGTAGGTAGGGGCGCGTGGGGGTGGGGGGGGGGGGAGGGCTATACCGCTTCCCACAGAGGGTAGGTATAGGCGAAAGGGGTGGGGGGTTCTGCCTTTTCCCACAGATAAGTATGGGCGGGAGGGGCAGCCGGGGGGATTGGTAATATATTTTATTATATTTTGATAATATTTTCCCATTTATCACTTAACTGTACCCCGCGTGGTTGTCTCGCTTGGTTTTTACTGCTGTTCGTTGGTCTTTTCACATTTATCCCCTTCCTTCCCTATTTTATGATATGCATCACATTCCTTGTAAACCCGGTATGTAACAAACGGTTTGTTTTACACATGTACATTGCACACGTAATCCGTTCTGTAATCATGTGTGTGAGATCGCCAGATAATACATGTTCATGTGAGCGATAATGCAATATACTATGGGCAGAAGCCATTGTTGATTACGGTTGTGTTGAGCCCACGTCCTGTGGGTTAATGATAATGTGGTTGGTGGCGAGTGAGTCATAACGAAGTTGTGTTTTTCCCTCAGGGCTATGACTATGGCAAACATGCTAATGTCGTGCAGGTATTGTAGCGTGATAATTGACACCTTATATTTACTCGCCAGGTGACAATAACAAAGTCTGGACAAAGTACATGACCACTTGGTAGAATATCATAATGATAATAAATTCGCTAAAATAATTAAACCTATCCCTGTCCTAGTTTGCTGGTTTCGGATTTTACCTCCACCTGGCGAATGAATGTCCGCGTTGTTTGGCATGTTAGGGCAGTGGTAAGGGCATGAAACCGTTGTGGGCCCATTGTTAAGTAGTGCCATTTCATTCCTCCACCCCCTCCCATCCCGTCCGCCCCTACCACTCTCACGTCTCACAGCACCCCCCCCCCCGCTCTGGGCCCGTTGTTAAGTTGTGTCATTTCATTCCTACACCCCTCCCCCATCCTATCCGCCCCTACCATTCTCACGTCTCACAGCACCCCCCCCCCGCCGCTTTGGGCCCGTTGTTAAGTTGTGTCATTTCATTCCTACACCCCCCTCCACCCCCTCCCATCCTATCCGCCCCTACCACTCTCACGTCTCACAGCACCCCCCCCCCCCCGCCGCTTTGGGCCCGTTGTTAAGTTGTGTCATTTCATTTCTACACCCCCCTCCACCCCCTTCCATCCTATCCGCCCCTACCACTCTCACGTCTCACAGCACCCCCCCCCCGCTCTGGGCCCGTTGTTAAGTTGTGTCATTTCATTCCTACACCCCCCTCCACCCCCTCCCATCCTATCCGCCCCTACCACTCTCACTCTCACAGCCCCCACCCCCCCTTAACCCCTGCATTCCTCCTCAGGTCGACGTTTTCCACGATGTCCCCACCCCCTCACCACTTCATGACCCACAGACACCCACAGCCTGCCCCCCACACCATCTCCACCCTTCCAGCGTGCTGTCCTACCCACCCCCACCCCCCTCACCACTTCATGACCCACAGACACCCACAGCCTGCCCCCACACCATCTCCACCCTTCCAGCGTGCTGTCCTTACCCACCCCCACCCCCCTCACCACTTCATGACCCACAGACACCGACATCCTGCCACCCACACCATCTCCACCCTTCCAGCGTGCTGCCCTACTACTCCCCACCACATCACGTGCCACCTACACCCTCACCCTGCCCCTACACGCCCTATCCATCCTCCCAGCGTGCCCCATCCCTCCCCCCTCTCCCCACCGCTTACCGCATTGTTTTCCCATGCACCCTGCCCTCCTTCCTGCCCTAGCCCCCCCCCTCCTCCCCCAGCCCTCCCCCCGCCTCCCTCAGCCCCCCCCCCCCCCTCGCCCCCGCTGTGGTCGCAGCGCTCTCTAGCTCCTGACTCTGCCTCAGTATGCTTGTGACCCGTGTTATTATATGTGACCTCTACAGTGTACCGCACGTCTTCGTAGTGTACTTCGTTGTGCTTAGAGTGACCGCTACTCAGAGTAAGCCGTATCGCTTATGCCGCATGTTGTGACACGAGATACAGCCTACCACACACTGAAGTAATTAGAGAACCATGTAACTAGAGCCTAGAAGTGGGATACTGGTTGGAGACATCTAAGAAAGAAAACTGCCCTCTTCCTAATTTTTTGTTATTTAATCCGTCTGGACGTTTTATCCAGACAGTATTCGACTGGTCATGGAGCAACAATTAAACACATGTTTATTGTAAGGATTTAAATATTGTTGTTTCCAATGTATTAAAGATTATCTGTGTTGTCTGTCGCTTGCGGTAATAGCGTATCGCTGGCCTTGTGGTTGTAGAGTAATAACATCGGGAAGTACGCTGTGATTGGCCTTGTGATTGCAGAGTAACAACATCGGGAAGTACGCTCTGATTGGCCTTGTGATTGCAGAGTAACAACATCGGGAAGTACGCTCTGATTGGCCTTGTGATTGCAGAGTAACAACATCGGGAAGTACGCTCTGATTGGCCTTGTGATTGCAGAGTAACAACATCGGGAAGTACGCTCTGATTGGCCTTGTGATTGCAGAGTAACAACATCGGGAAGTACGCTGTGATTGGCCTTGTGATTGCAGAGTAACAACATCGGGAAGTACGCTCTGATTGGCGCGGCCTGCCAGCTGGGGGGCACAGTGCGCATGACCGTCAGCCTGACCGTCATCCTGCTGGAGTGCACCGGAAACATCACCTTCGGACTTCCCATCGTCATGGTCCTCATCATCGCCAAGTGGGTCGGCGACCTCTTCAACACGGTCAGTCACTACCCCCCCCCCCCCACCCACCCGCACCCCACAGCCACACGACCATAGAATCATGTCATATACAGGAACCAAGGGTTTCTCGGGGAGAAATGATTGTTGGTTGATGTATCTGCGGGACAGAAGTGTGTAGGTGTGACATGTGCGGCTCAGGGTGACAGCGCACAGACATGTGCTGCTCAGGGTGACAGCGCACAGACATGTGCTGCTCAGGGTGACAGCGCACGGACATGTGCTGCTCAGGGTGACAGCGAAACAGACATGTGCTGCTCAGGGTGACAGCGCACAGACATGTGCTGCTCAGGGTAACAGCGAAACAGACATGTGCTGCTCAGGGTGACAGCGCACGGACATGTGCTGCTCAGGGTGACAGCGCACAGACATGTGCTGCTCAGGGTGACAGCGCACAGACATGTGCTGCTCGGGGTGACAGCGAAACAGACATGTGCTGCTCAGGGTGACAGCGCACAGACATGTGCTGCTCGGGGTGACAGCGAAACAGACATGTGCTGCTCAGGGTGACAGCGCACAGACATGTGCTGCTCAGGGTGACAGCGCACAGACATGTGCTGCTCAGGGTGACAGCGCACAGACATGTGCTGCTCAGGGTGACAGCGCACAGACATGTGCTGCTCAGGGTGACAGCGCACAGACATGTGCTGCTCAGGGTGACAGCGCACAGACATGTGCTGCTCAGGGTGACAGCGCACAGACATGTGCTGCTCAGGGTGACAGCGCACAGACATGTGCTGCTCAGGGTGACAGCGCACAGACATGTGCTGCTCAGGGTGACAGCGCACAGACATGTGCTGCTCAGGGTGACAGCGCACAGCCATGTGCTGCTCAGGGTGACAGCGCACAGACATGTGCTGCTCAGGGTGACAGCGCACAGACATGTGCTGCTCAGGGTGACAGCGCACAGACATGTGCTGCTCAGGGTGACAGCGCACAGACATGTGCTGCTCAGGGTGACAGCGCACAGACATGTACTGCTCAGGGTGACAGCGCACAGACATGTGCTGCTCAGGGTGACAGCGCACAGACATGTGCTGCTCAGCGGTTGATATCACTCTACACGTTGTTACAGGGACTCTACGACATGCATATCCAGATGATGGGAATCCCGCTGCTGCCATGGGAACCACCCGAGATGTCGTACGACATAACTGCTGAGTGAGCATAGCACACGATATATTATGTTTCAGTAACATAACGTGAAATCGAAGTACAATATCACGTGAAATTTAAATTTAAAACTTCACAAATACCAGATTAAATATTAGTTAAAATGACACAGCAATGGGCGTTCGCCGTGTAGCTGTTGAAACTGTTGGTGGGTCAGTCTGCCTTGAGTAGTCTGCCTGACCGTGGCGTTGTCATGCCAACAGACAGGTGATGAACACCCCGGTGACGACGCTGCGCGTGATAGAGCGCGTGGACCGCGTGCTGCATGTGCTGGAGAACACGCCCCACCTCCACAGTGGCTTCCCCGTCGTCGACCACTTTGACCCCGCCAAGGTCAGTCACTACCCCGCCAAGGTCAGTAGCTATCCCGCCAACGTCAGTCACTACCCTGGCAAGGTCAGTCACTACCCTGGCAAGGTCAGTCAATACCCCGCCAAGGTCAGTCAGTACCCCGCCAAGGTCAAAAACCACCCCGCCAAAGGTCAGTCACTACACCGTCAAGGTCAAGTCACTACCCCGCCAAGGTCAGTCACTACCCCGCCAATGTCAATCACTACTCCGCCTAGGTCAGTCACTACCCCGCCAAGGTCAAGTCACTACCCCGCCAAGGTCAAGTCACTACCAAGCCAAGGTCAGTCACTACCCCGCCAAGGTCAGTCAGTGCCCCGCCAATGTCAGTCACTATCCCGCCAAGGTCAGTCACTACCCCGCCAAGGTCAGTCGCTACCCCGCCAAGGTCAGTCACTACCCCGCCAAGGTCAGTCGCTACCCCGCCAAGGTCAGTCGCTACCCCGCCAAGGTCAAGCCACTATCCCGGCAAGGTCAGTCGCTACCCCGCCAAGGTCAGTCACTACTTCGCGAAGGTCAGTCACTACCCCGCCAAGGTCAGTCGCTACCCCGCTAAGGTCAGTCACTACCCCGCCGAGGTCAGTCACTATCCCGCCAAGGTCAGTCACTAACCCGCCAAGGTCAGTCAGTACCCCGCCAATGTCAGTCACTACCCCACCAAGGTCAAGTCACTATCCCACCAAGGTCAGTCAGTACCCGGCCAATATCAGTCACTACCCCGCCAAGGTCAGTCGCTACCCCGCCAAGGTCAGTGACTACCCCGCCAAGGTCAAGTCACTACCCCGCCAAGCTCAGTCAGTACCCCGCAAAGGTCAGACATCTGCAGTATTAAAGGAGGTCAGATGAGACAAGAAGATATGTAATCAGATTAAATCACCCATTTAGTTAATAAACGCGCGTATTTGGCAATAGCACGATATCGACAGAATTGTAGTGAATACATTGAATACAGTCCTTATTTCATTCCTACGAAAATGGATTGATAACGGAAGCGAGTTTCCACTGCCATGTATTAGCGATGTATGAGTCTGGACAATCAGTGGAGTACAATGACGATGTTTGACGCCTTTGCTTGGTGTACACCAGCCTCCAAACCCTGAAGCCACCGACGACAGTAACGCCAACACAGAGCCCCCCGGGAACGGCTCCCATACCCAGGGTGAGCCCCCCGGGAACGGCCCCCACACCCAGGGTGAACCCCCCAGGCCGCCCAGCTCTCAGGAGGGTGGCAGCCCCGCCTCACACTACGCCTCTCACCCCGCCTCCCCCGAGAGGGACCATTCCTGCCATCTCTGTAGTCACAACGACAATCCGACAGAGGGCGCTAACGGACAGGCTGGTGCCGCCAGTGCATCTCCGACAGAGGGCGCTGACGTGAGCAATTTTATTGTCAGGGAATGCTTAACTTATTGTATTGTCAGTGAATGCTTAAATTAGTGTATTCTCAGGGCATGCTTAACATGTCTTGTCAGGGAATGCTTAACTTATATTCATTATATTATATATTCATTATATTCATTATATTATTATAGTCAGTGAATGCCTTAATTAGTGCATTGTCAGGGAATGCTTAAATTAGTGTATTGTCAGGGACTGTTTAAATTAAGGAAACTTAATATAATTTATTCCAGGGAATGCTTAAATTAGGTAAACTTAATATAATTTGTTGCAGGTTCTTATTCCAGGTTCATTTTGTGTTTTTCAGAAGCCTGTTTTTGGAAGGTGTAAAGGACTTATACTCAGATCTCAACTCATTCTACTCGTTAAATATAAAGTAAGTTTGGTTCAGTCAAACTTCTCTAATGGTTTAAGACAAATGGCTCCAAGTAGAAAGTGGTCCTCTGTGTTATGTTTCCACTTGCGCATCAACACACGCCTCGTCATATATTCATGTTTATACAATACGGTAAATAATAAATGTAAATGCGGTAACTAATGAATGTAAATACGGTAAATAATAAATGTAAATACGGTAAATAATACATTTAAATACGGTAAATAATAAATGTAAATACGGTAAATAATAAATTAAATACGGTAAATAATAAATTAAATACGGTAAATAATAAATGTAAGTACGGTAAATAATAAATTAAATACGGTAAATAATAAATTAAATACGGTAAATAATAAATGTAAGTACGGTAAACAATAACCTAACATACGGGACCTCGGCATTCAGCTAACATACAGAACCCCGCCATTCAGCTAACATACGGGTCCCGCCATTGACATAACATACGGGTTCTGCTATGTGTCGACAGGTGTTCGTGGAGTGGATGCCTGACCGACGGCCGCGCAAGGAGCTCCGACTGCAGGACTTCCGTGACGCCACGCACCAGATACACACCGACCTCGTGAGTGACCTCGTGTACTCACTGACCTCATGAGTGACATCGTGTACTCACCGACCTCATGAGTGACCTCGTGTAAACACTGACCTCGTGAATGACCTCGTGTATTCATCGACCTCGTGAGTGACCTCGTGTACACAACGACCTCGTGAGTGACCTCGTGTAAACAACGACCTCGTGTACACAACGACCTCGTGAGTGACCTTGTGTAAACAACGACCTCGTGAGTGACCTCGTGTAAACAACGACCTCGTGAGTAACCTCGTGTAAACAACGACCTCGTGAGTGACCTCCTGTAAACAACGACCTCGTGTTTCACGCCGACCTCGTGTACACAACGACCTCGTGTACTCACTGACCTCGTGAGTGACCTTGTGTAAACAACGACCTCGTGAGTGACCTCGTGTAAACAACGACCTCGTGTACACAACGACCTCGTGAGTGACCTCGTGTAAACAACGACCTCATGTACACAACGACCTCGTGAGTGACCTCGTGTACTCACTGACCTCGTGAGTGACCTTGTGTAAACAACGACCTCGTGACTGACCTCGTGTAAACAACGACCTCGTGTACACAACGACCTTGTGAGTGACCTCGTGTAAACAACGACCTCGTGTTTCACACCGACCTCGTGAGTGACCTCGTGTACTCACTGACCTCGTGAGTGACCTTGTGTAAACAACGACCTCGTGAGTGACCTCGTGTAAACAACGACCTCGTAAATGACCTCGTGTACACAACGACCTCGTGAGTGACCTTGTGTACACACCGACCTCGTGAGTGAACTCGTGTACTCACCGTTGCGTTGGTGATACATGTATTATTGGTTGAATAATACGGTCACAAAGCGTTCATGCATGTTACTGATTTGATTATTTCGCTGGGTGTATTCAGGGATCATTGTTGTAACTAAGAAATGTGCCTCTTTTCAGGATCTCAATGTCAGTGAAGACGAGAAAGAGCTCTATATTGATCTCCGTCCGTACATGAACCCCACACCTTACACCGTTACCATGGTGAGTAAATCTTTACCTAGAACTCCGTCCGTACATGAACCCACACCTTACACCGTTACCATGGTGAGTGTATCTTTACATGAACCCACACCTTACACCATTACTATGGTGAGTGTATCTTTACATAGACCTCCGTCCGTACATGAACCCACACCTTACACCGTTACCATGGTGAGTGTATCTTTACATGAACCCACACCTTACACCATTACTATGGTGAGTGTATCTTTACATAGACCTCCGTCCGTACATGAACCCACACCTTACACCGTTACCATGGTGAGTGTATCTTTACATAGACCTCCGTCCGTACATGAACCCACACATTACACCGTTACCATGGTGAGTGTATCTTTACATAGACCTCCGTCCGTACATGAACCCACACCTTACACCGTTACCATGGTGAGTGTATCTTTACATAGACCTCCGTCCGTACATGAACCCACACCTTACACCGTTACCATGGTGAGTGTATCTTTACATAGACCTCCGTCCGTACATGAACCCACACCTTACACCGTTACCATGGTGAGTGTATCTTTACATAGACCTCCGTCCGTACATGAACCCACATCTTACACCGTTACCATGGTGAGTGTATCTTTACATAGACCTCCGTCCGTACATGAACCCACACCTTACACCGTTACCATGGTGAGTGTATCTTTACATAGACCTCCGTCCGTACATGAACCCACATCTTACACCGTTACCATGGTGAGTGTATCTTTACATAGACCTCCGTCCGTACATGAACCCACACCTTACACCGTTACCATGGTGAGTGTATCTTTACATAGACCTCCGGCCGTACATGAACCCACACCCACGCCCTGAATCTCTTCGTAATGCATGTGATAAATATCGTGATACTTACATTATTAGACAGATATATGTAGATGTAAAGTTCGCTTTACGCTATAATGTGGTCAAGGTGTGGTACTGTGCTGTGTCGCCGCTTATGCTGTATGTTGATGCTCCAGAACGCCTCGCTGCCCCGGATGTTCCGGTTGTTTCGCGGTCTGGGGTTACGCCATCTTATTGTCGTCAACGACCAGAATGAGGTCAGCCAGCAGCGCGTTAACAACGCCCAATACAATACTATTACTCATTATATTATCTCCAATGCGATAAAATGCCGTATATCGATCAATAAGCTGACAATTGTAGATCGTGGGCCAGGATACTAGGTGTTTGGGATATTAGACCGGTGATAGATGTAATTAATTAATTAATTAATTAATGTATTGTAAGGAAACTTAGCTTATACTTACTTTATGAACATATGTATTGTGACTGTTTGCCGCTGTTTGGCAGGTGGTTGGCATGGTGACGCGGAAGGATTTGGCCAAGTACCGGTTGTTTGCCAAGGGCGTCAACCTCCGAGTGCAGGAGCTTCACATCCACCACGACTGATGACGTCACCCAGTGAACGTCAAATAGTGATGACGACAATACAATGACGACATATCCACGGACGCTGTTGGATGCCCCGTCTGGGCCAGTGTATGGATTTTCACGAAGCCAGTTAGTTACCCGGGGAACCACATAGTCCCTGGGTAAAGCAAGCCTTGATCCATGTTCTGCAATGACGCGCTATGCCTCACTGCGCCACGTGGCTACATGTGATGACGTCATTCCACGAAAACGGAACTAATTAACTCAGCATATGACGTCATGCTCCGTGTGTGTATGTAATCATGATGTAACTATATCACTATATCACTATATCACTAGCAAGTGAAGCGTGTACACATTTTAATTATCAAGAGATTGTCACCCGAAGCTGTATATCGTGTTTATAGATACTGTAACACTGTCACCATAGGACTGGCTATGGTGTTTATAGATACTGTAACATTCACCCTAAGGCTGGCTATGGTGTTTATAGATACTATAACACTGTCACCGTAGGACTGACTATGATGTTTATAGATACTGCAAAACTGTTCCCATAGGACTGGCCATGGTGTTAATAGATACTGTAACACTGTCACCCTAAGGCTGGCTATGGTGTTTATAGATACTATACCACTGTCACCATATGACTGGCTATGGTGTTTATAGATACTGTAACACTGTCACCCTAAGGATGGCTATGGTGTTTATAGATACTATACCACTGTTACCATATGACTGGCTATGGTGTTTATAGATACTGTAACACTGTCACCCTAAGGATGGCTATGGTGTTTATAGATACCGTAAACTGCCTATTTGAAGCCGCGGCTTATATTAGGAAGTTAGAGATTTCATTTTTCCGGGTTTGAGTCGCAAGTCAGGATGCGGCTTTAAATAGGGCCTTCTGCAGATTTCAAGTGACCGTGGCGAGACAAGCGGGGGGGTGGGGGGGGGCTACCGGTGCTAACGGTGTTGCCAAAATAATCTATTGCATCATAACGTCATACAAGTCATTTAGTCGGGAAATAATTGAACTTGAAAGCTGCGTCGTAAGATGTGCTTTTATCAGGCATTGTGTTACTGTGGCAATCAAGACAATGAGCTACTTACGGCTGTGTTATATACTACTACTGCCACGCGACTCCGCCCACACCTAATGTAGACCAATGATCAGAGGCCAGGTTTCAGGTGGCGTAAATTTATACGGCTGACGGCGGCCTTACACCAAATGCAATAAGTTAATTGTGCCAGACAGAAACTTGATACTTGGTAGGTATGACAGTGATTCATAAACATGCAGTAGAAGCCAGGAGAGCCAGCCACTGGTGTGACACTTGATAAGAGGTGCGATCGGAGAGGGAGAGGTGAATGTTGTTAGTGGTCGCGACTGCTTGTATAAACAATTAATTGGCTTGGTTGGCGGGATGGGATTAAGCAGGGATACAGGTGAGGGGGGGGGGGGGGGGGTGGGGGGTCGAGAGGCCAAAGTCTGGGTGCGGCTTAACCTTAATATGTAGTTTTCCGGAAATGATTCTGGGTTCCTGCCAACCCGGTTTTGAGGCCAAAGTCGGGGTGCGGCTTCTAATATGTATGCGGCTTTTCAAATAGGTAGTTTACGGTACTATAACACTGTCACCATAAGACTGGCTATGGTGTTTATAGATACTGTAACACTGTCACCCTAAGGCTGGCTATGGTGTCAATAGACACTGTCACCTTAAGGCTGGCTATGGTGTTAATAGACACTATCCCCCTAAGGCTGGCTATGGTGTTAACAGACACTATCCCCCTAAGGCTGGCTATGGTGTTAACAGACACTATCCCCCTAAGGCTGGCTATGGTGTTAATAGACACTATCCCCCTAAGGCTGGCTATGGTGTTTGTTTGCTCACTTTGTATTAATCCCGTGTCACAACATACACGGCTGACACCAGCACGGAGTGTTTATAACACGGACAGGGCGCCCAGTAGTCTAGCGTAACCCAACGCCAGGTCAAGATTATATAACGTAGTCACTAAAATAGTAAACACCGAAACATAAAAGAAGGCCATTACTATACTCTTCCCGTAGGATTAGTGACTAATCCTGCTTTCCCAAACGAACTCACAGAAATAAATATATGAATGTAGTATGATCGAGGATAGACCACCATTGGTGTGATAAGTGAGGTTTGATAGAGGATAGACCACCATTGGTGTGATGAGGGAGGTGTGATGGGTGATAGACCACCATTGGTGTGACAAGGGAGGTCTGATAGAGGATAGACCACCATTGGTGTGATAAGGCAGGTCTGATAGAGGATAGACCACCATTGGTGTGATAAGGGAGGTCTGATACAGGATAGACCACCATTGGTGTGATAAGGGAGGTCTGATAGAGGATAGACCACCATTGGTGTGATAAGGGAGGTATGATAGAGGATAGACCACCATTGGTGTGATGAGGGAGGTGTGATGGGTGATAGACCACCATTGGTGTGATAAGGGAGGTCTGATAGAGGATAGACCACCATTGGTGTGATGAGGGAGGTCTGATAGAGGATAGACCACCATTGGTGTCATAAGGGAGGTCTGATAGACGATAGACCACCATTGGTGTGATGAGGGAGGTCTGATAGAGGATAGACCACCATTGGTGTGATGAGGGAGGTGTGATGGGTGATAGACCACCATTGGTGTGATAAGGGAGGTCTGATAGAGGATAGACCACCATTGGTGTGATAAGTGAGGTTTGATAGAGGATAGACCACCATTGGTGTGATAAGGGAGGTCTGATAGAGGATAGACCACCATTGGTGTGATAAGGGAGGTCTAATAGAGGATAGACCACCATTGGTGTGATAAGGGAGGTCTGATAGAGGATAGACAACCATTGGTGTGATGAAGGAGGTCTGATAGAGGATAGACCACCATTGGTGTGATAAGGGAGGTCTGATAGAGGATAGACCACCATTGGTGTGATAAGGGAGGTCTGATAGAGGATAGACCACCATTGGTGTGATAAGGGAGGTCGGATAGAGGATAGACCACCATTGGTGTGACAGGGGGGGTGGGATGGGGGATAGACCACCATTGGTGTGATAAGGGAGGTGTGATGGGGGGTAGACCACCATTGGTGATAAGGGAGTTTTGGGGAAGCTCTGTCCTATATGTATCAAATTGTGACATGCATGGTATCGTTACATACATATATTATGCGACTTTAAGTATATCTGTATGTTAACCAGAACAAATATTCAAAGTGTAATCAGAAGAGTAGCAGTTTTGCAGATTCTGGATAGTATGGCCCGACGCCTATATAGACAAAACATATCGATGTACCCCCCTCCCTCGTGGTCAGTCCTGTGCACCTTTAATTGACCCCTCCCCCTCGTGGTCAGTCCTGTGCACCTTTAATTGACCCCTCTCCCTCGTGGTCAGTCCTGTGCACCTTTAATTGACCCCTCTCCCTCGTGGTCAGTCCTGTGCACCTTTAATTGACCCCTCTCCCTCGTGGTCAGTCCTGTGCACCTTTAATTGACCCATCTCCCTCGTGGTCAGTCCTGTGCACCTTTAATTGACCCCTCTCCCTCGTGGTCAGTTCTGTGCACCTTTGATTGACCCCTCTCCCTCGTGGTCAGTCCTGTGAACCTTTAATTGACCCCTCCCCCTCGTGGTCAGTCCTGTGCACCTTTAATTGACCCCTCTCCCTCGTGGTCAGTCCTGTGCACCTTTAATTGACCCCTCTCCCTCGTGGTCAGTCCTGTGCACCTTTAATTGACCCCTCTCCCTCGTGGTCAGTCCGGTGCACCTTTAATTGACCCCTCTCCCTCGTGGTCAGTCCTGTGCACCTTTAATTGACCCCTCTCCCTCGTGGTCAGTCCTGTGCACCTTTAATTGACCCATCTCCCTCGTGGTCAGTCCTGTGCACCTTTAATTGACCCCTCTCCCTCGTGCTCAGTCCTGTGCACCTTTGATTGACCCCTCTCCCTCGTGGTCAGTCCTGTGAACCTTTAATTGACCCCTCCCCCTCGTGGTCAGTCCTGTGCACCTTTAATTGACCCCTCTCCCTCGTGGTCAGTCCTGTGCACCTTTAATTGACCCCTCTCCCTCGTGGTCAGTCCTGTGCACCTTTAATTGACCCCTCTCCCTCGTGGTCAGTCCGGTGCACCTTTAATTGACCCCTCTCCCTCGTGGTCAGTCCTGTGCACCTTTAATTGACCCCTCTCCCTCGTGGTCAGTCCTGTGCACCTTTAATTGACCCCTCTCCCTCGTGGTCAGTCCTGTGCACCTTTAATTGACCCCTCTCCCTCGTGGTCAGTCCTGTGCACCATTAATTGACCCATCTCCCTCGTGGTCAGTCCTGTGCACCTTTAATTGACCCCTCTCCCTCGTGGTCAGTCCTGTGCACCTTTGATTGACCCCTCTCCCTCGTGGTCAGTCCTGTGAACCTTTAATTGACAGCTCCCCCTCGTGGTCAGTCCTGTGCACCTTTAATTGACCCCTCTCCCTCGTGGTCAGTCCTGTGCACCTTTAATTGACACCTCTCCCTCGTGGCCAGTCCTGTGCACCTTTAATTGACCCCTCTCCCTCATGGTCAGTCCTGTGCACCTTTAATTGACCCCTCTCCCTCGTGGTCAGTCCTGTGCACCTTTAATTGACCCCTCTCCCTCGTGGTCAGTCCTGTGCACCTTTAATTGACACCTCTCCCTCGTGGCCAGTCCTGTGCACCTTTAATTGACCCCTCTCCCTCGTGGTCAGTCCTGTGCACCTTTAATTGACCCCTCTCCCTCATGGTCAGTCCTGTGCACCTTTAATTGACCCCTCTCCCTCGTGGTCAGTCCTGTGCACCTTTAATTGACCCCTCTCCCTCGTGGTCAGTCCTGTGCACCTTTAATTGACACCTCTCCCTCGTGGTCAGTCCTGTGCACCTTTAATTGACCCCTCTCCCTCGTGGCCAGTCCTGTGCACCTTTAATTGACCCCTCTCCCTCGTGGTCAGTCCTGTGCACCTTTAATTGACCCCTCTCCCTCGTGGTCAGTCCTGTGCACCTTTAATTGACACCTCTCCCTCGTGGCCAGTCCTGTGCACCTTTAATTGACCCCTCTCCCTCGTGGTCAGTCCTGTGCACCTTTAATTGACCCCTCTCCCTCGTGGTCAGTCCTGTGCACCTTTAATTGACCCCTCTCCCTCGTGGTCAGTCCTGTGCACCTTTAATTGACCCCTCTCCCTCGTGGTCAGTCCTGTGCACCTTTAATTGACCCCTCTCCCTCGTGGTCAGTCCTGTGCACCTTTAATTGACCCCTCTCCCTCGTGGTCAGTCCTGTGCACCTTTAATTGACCCCTCTCCCTCGTGGTCAGTCCTGTGCACCTTTAATTGACCCCTCTCCCTCGTGGTCAGTCCTGTGCACCTTTAATTGACCCCTCTCCCTCGTGGTCAGTCCTGTGCACCTTTAATTGACACCTCTCCCTCGTGGCCAGTCCTGTGCACCTTTAATTGACCCCTCTCCCTCGTGGTCAGTCCTGTGCACCTTTAATTGACCCCTCTCCCTCGTGGTAAGTCCTGTGCACCTTTAATTGACCCCTCTCCCTCGTGGTCAGTCCGGTGCGAGGACGGACGTGAGGTGAGGTAGGTCAGGTTTCGACCATTTGCCCTCTTGGCTGTGTGTCGCAATAATGACTTATTGTCACAATAAGTACTCAGCTTACACCCGCTGGCGTCTGCCATATAAGCGTTGGACTGCGTCGCCTCTAGACTCCCGTTACTTCAGTTCTCATTCGCTTAAGTGAAACACTTGAATGTATCGCCATTTAGTGTAGTTAAAAATTATTTTATCAGATTGGTCCTATGCAACGAGTTTGATTGTAAAAGCAATGAGTTTACATAGCCTGCAGAAACCAGAAAGTTAGACATTATAGCGTTGTTAATGTTGTTGTTGTTATTTAGTAGCCTTCGTCCAGTTACAGACAGCTACCGTTAGTTTACTGTAGGACATCAAGTATCACGTTACAATACTGTAGGACATCAAGTATCAGGTCACAATACTGTAGGACATCAAGTATTACGTCACAATACTGTAGGATTTCAAGTATCACGTCAAGATACTTCCGCATTTCAAGTATTACGCCAAAATACTTTAGGATTTCAAGTATTACATCCCAAGCTTTAGGACTTTAAGTATCACGTCATAATACCTTAGAACATCAAGTATGTCACACTACTTCAGTATTTCAAGTATCATGTCCCAACGCTTATGATACGGTTACGTCCAATCACGGTAGGACTGCCGTTAAGGGTGACATGACTTGACGAATAGTTCTGGCTCCTACGTGAAATTCAACCGTTTTAATTTTAACATTTCAAGAAATGTTTGTTTCTTTATTCTATATCTTCAGGAATATTCTGGATGCCCAGTTAGGTTAAGCGATGGGGTGTGTTTCGCACAGTAGGGGCCTTAGGGCCAGGGCACGCTAACCTATCATTCAGTAGTCTGTTTCTTACCAATCTTCTTTGTGTGTGCAACGTATACAATTAACTAAATTATAATCTAGTCTTGCGATCCGCTGAAGGACTCTTTACATAACGAACTGACGGCTGTTTACCAGAACACATACACCTACATTATACGTCGGCATACAGACCGATCGCCGTCTACATACAGACCGATCGCCGTCTGTATACAGACCGATCGCCGTCTGCATACAGACCGATCGCCGTCTGTATACAGACCGATCGCCGTCTGTATACAGACCGATCGCCGTCTGCATAAGACCCATCGCCGTCTGTATACAGACCGATCGCCGTCTGTATACAGACCGATCGCCGTCTGTATACAGACCGATCGCCGTCTGTATACAGACCGATCGCCGTCTGCGTACAGACCGATCGCCGTCTGTATACAGACCGATCGCCGTCTGTATACAGACCGATCGCCGCCTACATACAGACCGATCGCCGTCTGTATACAGACCGATCGCCGTTTACATACAGACCGATCGCCGTCTACATACAGACCGATCGCCGTCTACATACAGACCGATCGCCGTCTGCGTACAGACCGATCGCTGTCTGTATACAGACCGATCGCCGTCTGCGTACAGACCGATCGCTGTCTGTATACAGACCGATCGCCGTCTGCGTACAGACCGATCGCCGTCTACATACAGACCGATCGCCGTCTGCGTACAGACCGATCGCCGTCTGTATACAGACCGATCGCCGTCTGTATACAGACCGATCGCCGTCTGTATAGACCGATCGCCGTCTGTATACAGACCGATCGCCGTCTGCGTACAGACCGATCTCCGTTTATATACAGACCGATCGCCGTCTGTATACAGACCGATCGCCGTCTGTATACAGACCGATCGCCGTCTGCTACAGACCGAGCCAAGTGTAGAGGCGTGTTATGCCTATTTATCCGCTAACAACGTGCAGCATTCTCCGTCAACCATCGGGCCTTCGTAATACCCATCGATTAGTTCACGCATCATTAGAACTGACTATTTGTAAAGATGCAGTCTTGTTGAATGCCGCCGATGCTTAGCTCATAATGGCAAGGTGGACATGAAATATATATATATTGTTATTTTTGCGCAATGTTACGTTTTGGAGGAAGTCTATATCCTGCATTAATTTACAGCATCAAGCCTTTACTTTCAGTATCGCTTGAAAGGTTTCATTCACTGTGTTTGACACTAGTATCCTCAGGAGTGCTTGAAGTCCCTCGACCCACTACCTGTACCAGGCTGTATGCAGTGAAGTACCACAGGCCATCGACCTCAGTGACCAGTATTATGTACAAATTAGGATACAGAAACCCAGTTAACCAGAAACCTTTTTTTTCGATGTAGTGCCACTAGTTTCAGCGCGGCTTGTCTTTATCATTCAGGTATTAGTTTACAAAGCTCAATGTTCAGTCTCACAAGAAGGAGACTTTTGTTTGCTTCTCACTCTTGCAATAAAAAGCTCAAGAAAACATTCCGCATTAGATTGTTCGATGATTATTCTTCCTACGTCGAGGATATATGAACGACGGACATGGTATGTACACCAGATCACAACAAACACGTACACACTATGTACATAAATGTTTATTCAAAAAATATATTGTCAGCAAGAAATGAGGGTTGTAACCTCGTGGTAATGGCATGTAACCACGTGGTAATGGTTATGGCAGTCTAGTCAACACGTACCGAGTACAAGGGGCGTGTGTACATTACACGTGTGAAAACGTACCGAGACGTGAACACGTACCGAGACGTGAACACGTACCGAGACGTAAACACGTACCGAGACGTAAACACGTACCGAGACGTGAACACATGGAGACGTGAACACGTACTGTGTGAACACATACAATGTAAACACGTATCGTGAGACTCGTTGCGAATGAACACATACAAAATAAACACGTGCCGTGTGAACCCGTGCCGTGTGACACGTAGCGAGTACACACGTACCTCGAAAACAACGGTGGTAGGAGATAAACAGGTTAGAATGTAGACATTTTAGTGACTTTGAGGAAACCTCCTTTACCTACTACCACACACTGAGTGCAGACTATTTTAGAGAGATAATGTACATATTATTTCATATCATTAGTACAATATCGACCTGCACGCTAGTATTTATAATCAGGAAACCGCTCACAACAGTTTGGGCCGCAAGCTCCTTAGCATTCTTATTCACATATTTCTCTCCTGAATCCATCGGGCAGAGCCTTCTCCTGAATCCATCGGGCAGAGCCTTCTCCTGAATCCATCGGGCAGAGCCTTCTGAATCCATCGGGCAGAGCGTTCTCTCCTAGATCGATCGGGCAGAGCCTTCTGAATCCATCGGGCAGAGCCTTCTCCTGAATCCATCGGGCAGAGCGTTCTCTCATGGATCCATCGGGCAGAGCGTTCTGAATCCATCGGGCAGAGCGTTCTCTCATGGATCCATCGGGCAGAGCCTTCTGAATCCTTCGGGCAGAGCGTTCTCTCATGAATCAATCGGGCAGAGCCTTCTGAATCCATCGGGCAGAGCGTTCTCTCATGGATCCATCGGGCAGAGCCTTCTGAATCCATCGGGCAGAGCGTTCTCTCCTAGATCCATCGGGCAGAGCCTTTTAAATCCATCGGGCAGAGCCATCTCCTGAATCCATCGGGCAGAGCCTTCTCCTGAATCCATCGGGCAGAGCCTTCTGAATCCATCGGGCAGAGCCTTCTGAATCCATCGGGCAGAGCCTTCTGAATCCATCGGGCAGAGCCTTCTGAATCCATCGGGCAGAGCCTTCTCCTGAATCCATCGGGCAGAGCCTTCTCCTGAATCCATCGGGCAGAGCCTTCTGAATCCATCGGGCAGAGCGTTCTCTCCTAGATCCATCGGGCAGAGCCTTCTGAATCCATCGGGCAGAGCCTTCTCCTGAATCCATCGGGCAGAGCCTTCTGAATCCATCGGGCAGAGCGTTCTCTCATGGATCCATCGGGCAGAGCGTTCTGAATCCATCGGGCAGAGCGTTCTCTCATGGATCCATCGGGCAGAGCCTTCTGAATCCATCGGGCAGAGCGTTCTCTCATGGATCCATCGGGCAGAGCCTTCTGAATCCATCGGGCAGAGCGTTCTCTCATGGATCCATCGGGCAGAGCCTTCTGAATCCATCGGGCAGAGCGTTCTCTCCTAGATCCATCGGGCAGAGCCTTCTCCTGAATCCATCGGGCAGAGCCTTCTCCTGAATCCATCGGGCAGAGCCTTCTCCTGAATCCATCGGGCAGAGCCTTCTGAATCCAGCGGGCAGAGCGTTCTCTCATGGATCCATCGGGCAGAGCCTTCTGAATCCATCGGGCAGATCCCTCTCCTGAATCCATCGGGCAGAGCCTTCTCCTGAATCCATCGGGCAGAGCCTTCTGAATCCATCGGGCAGAGCGTTATCTCATGGATCCATCGGGCAGAGCCTTCTGAATCCATCGGGCAGAGCGTTCTCCTGAATCCATCGGGCAGAGTCTTCTGAATCCATCGGGCAGAGCCTTCTCCTGAATCCATCGGGCAGAGCCTTCTCCTGAATCCATCGGGCAGAGCCTTCTGAATCCATCGGGCAGAGCGTTATCTCATGGATCCATCGGGCAGAGCCTTCTGAATCCATCGGGCAGAGCGTTTTCTCCTGGATCCATCGGGCAGAGCCTTCTCCTGGATCCATCGGGCAGAGCCTTTTTCTGGATCCATCGGGCAGAGCCTTTTTCTGGATCCATCGGGCAGAGCCTTCTGAATCCATCGGGCAGACCCTTCTGAATCCATCGGGCAGAGCCTTCTGAATCCATCGGGTAGAGCGTTCTCTCATGGATCCATCGGGCAGAGCCTTCTGAATCCATCGGGCAGAGGGTTCTCTCATGGATCCATCGGGCAGAGCCTTCTGAATCCATCGGGCTGAGCGTTCTCTCATGAATCCATCGGGCAGAGCCTTCTGAATCCATCGGGCAGAGCGTTCTCTCATGGATCCATCGGGCAGAGCCTTCTGAATCCATCGGGCAGAGCGTTCTGTCATGGATCCATCGGGCAGAGCGTTCCGTCATGGATCCATCGGGCAGAGCGTTCTCTCCTGGATCCATCGGGCAGAGCGTTCTCTCATGGATCCATCGGGCAGAGCGTTCTCTCCTGGATCGACTGGACCTACCAGTCATCCCTCCTTACATACAGGTTCGGATGAGCGTTCCAGTCCGTATGATGAAACCGTCATCTTCCAAGTCACGCAGAGCATCGTCAAACATCTCGCGCGTCGAGAACTGAAACAGTGACGTCACATTAGTCATACATCATTGGTTCACTGACGTCATACGACACGGCAGGTAACTATGGCAACCACAACACGAGACGCCTGGTGAACGCTGTTAGACTAAAAGGGCTGCACAGTTCTCGCAGATTCTGTTTCCGGTTTAGGTGCTTTGGGGGCAAAAAAACACATACTCTTATTTTAGAACGAGTGCCCATCAGACTAGTGCCTTGCTACAGCTTACGGGGTCAGGAGTTGACCCGGGTCACACGGGGTCAGGGGTCATGAGTAGCCCTGAGTCACACGGGGTCACTTGACTCACCGGCTCTCCCTTCTCCGTCATCTTCTCCTTGAACTCCTCGACCAGCTTGTTGTACTTGATGGAGGGCGTCTTGCCCTTGAGCCGGATCAGCTCCCGCACCATCTGCATGCGGTCCGCGCGCTGCTTGCGGGCCGCCCCGCTGATCCCGGTCGTCAGGATCGACACGTCAATCTTCCCGGTCGCCGGGTCGATGGCCGCCTGCTTCAGCGCCTCCTTGTGGAGCCTGTCGGAACCACGGACCAAGAGTGTTTATATCACAGTAACGGAAATGATTGTCGTCTAAAATACCAAATATTTCAAGAATAATTACAGAAAACATCTCCTATCAAGTCAACTATAAAACGCCTCCCCACTGGTAATAAACGCCCACTACCCTCTCTCTACCCGGTAACCAAAATCCTACCCCTACCTGGCATGATACCCCCATCACCCAAAGAGTGCCCCCCCCCCTGCCCACTCCCCGAGCACTGACCTGCGCGCCTCCTGCACGTCGCCCCCCCCCCCCTCTGCCCACTTCCCGAGCACTGACCTCCGCGCCTCCTGCAAGTCGCCCCCTCCCCCCCAACTGCCCACTCCCCGAGCACTGACCTGCGCGCCTCCTGCACGTCGCCCCCCCCCTCTGCCCACTCCCCGAGCACTGACCTGCGCGCCTCCTGCAAGTCGCCCCCCCCCCAACTGCCCACTCCCCGAGCACTGACCTGCGCGCCTCCTGCACGTCGCCCCCCCACCCTGCCCACTCCCCGAGCACTGACCTCCGCGCCTCCTGCAAGTCGCCCCCCCCCCCACAACTGCCCACTCCCCGAGCACTGACCTGCGCGCCTCCTGCACGTCGCCCCCCCCCCCTGCCCACTCCCCGAGCACTGACCTCCGCGCCTCCTGCAAGTCGCCCCCCCCCCCCAACTGCCCACTCCCCGAGCACTGAACTGCGCGCCTCCTGCACGTCGCCCCCCCCCCACTCTGCCCACTCCCCGAGCACTGACCTCCGCGCCTCCTGCAAGTCGCCCCCCCCTCCAACTGCCCACTCCCCGAGCACTGACCTGCGCGCCTCCTGCACGTCGCCCCCCCCCCCCCTGCCCACTCCCCGAGCACTGACCTGCGCGCCTCCTGCACGTCGATGACGTCGACGACGGCGGAGAGCCTCATCCGGGCGTGGGCCTCGGCCAGGCGGATGAGGGACTCGAGCTGGCGGGGGTAGGCCGACACCTGGCCCCGCCCACTGCCCACCTTCCGCATCTCCACGTACTCAGAGATCAGCGTCTGCGAGGCCTTCTCACTGATGCGCGGCTGCACGAACGTCTTGGCGTACCCCAGGTAGTCCTTCAGGATGGCCATGTCCTGGGGGAGGGGAAAATACAGACTGGTCATGTCCTGCGGGGAGGGGAAAGTACAGACTGGCCATGTCCTGGGGGGAGGGGAAAGTACAGACTGGCCATGTTCTGGGGGGAGGGGAAAGTACAGACTGGTCAAGTCCTGCGGGGAGGGGGAAGTACAGACTGGCCATGTTCTGGGGGGAGGGGAAAGTACAGACTGGCCATGTTCTGGGGGGAGGGGAAAGTACAGACTGGTCATGTCCTGCGGGGAGGGGGAAGTACAGACTGGCCATGTCCTGGGGGGAGGGGAAAGTACAGACTGGTCATGTCCTGGGGAGAGGGGAAAGTACAGACTGGTCATGTCCTGGGGGGAGGACACAGACTGGTCATGTCCTGGGGAGAGGGGAAAGTGCAGACTGGCCATGTCCTGGGGAGAGGGGAAAGTACAGACTGGCCATGTCCTGAGGGGAGGGGAAAGTACAGACTGGTCATGTCCTGGGGAGAGGGGAAAGTACAGACTGGTCATGTCCTGTGGAGAGGAGAAAGTACAGACTGGTCATGTCCTGGGGGGAGGACACAGACTTGTCATGTCCTGGGGGGAGGGGAAAGTACAGACTGGTCATGTCCTGGGGGGAGGACACAGACTTGTCATGTCCTGGGGGGAGGGGAAAGTACAGACTGGTCATGTCCTGTGGAGAGGAGAAAGTGCAGACTGGTCATGTCCTGGGGGGAGGACACAGACTGGTCATGTCCTGGGGAGAGGGGAACGTACAGACTGGTCATGTCCTGTGGAGAGGAGAAAGTGCAGACTGGTCATGTCCTGGGGGGAGGACACAGACTGGTCATGTCCTGGGGAGAGGGGAAAGTACAGACTGGTCATGTCCTGTGGAGAGGGGAAAGTGCAGACTGGTCATGTCCTGGGGGGAGGACACAGACTGGTCATGTCCTGGGGAGAGGGGAACGTACAGACTGGTCATGTCCTGTGGAGAGGGGAAAGTACAGACTGTTCATGTCCTGGGGAGAGGGGAAAGTACAGACTGGTCATGTCCTGTGGAGAGGAGAAAGTGCAGACTGGTCATGTCCTGGGGGGAGGACACAGACTGGTCATGTCCTGGGGAGAGGGGAACGTACAGACTGGTCATGTCCTGTGGAGAGGGGAAAGTACAGACTGTTCATGTCCTGGGGAGAGGGGAAAGTACAGACTGGTCATGTCCTGTGGAGAGGGGAAAGTACAGGCTGGTCATGTCCTGGGGAGAGGGGAAAGTACAGGCTGGTCATGTCCTGAGGGGAGGGGAAAATACAGACTGGTCATGTCCTGTGGAGAGGGGAAAGTGCAGACTGGTCATGTCCTGTGGAGAGGAGAAAGTGCAGACTGGTCATGTCCTGGGGGGAGGACACAGACTGGTCATGTCCTGGGGAGAGGGGAAAGTACAGACTGGTCATGTCCTGTGGAGAGGAGAAAATGCAGACTGGTCATGTCCTGGGGGGAGGACACAGACTGGTCAAGTCCTGGGGAGAGGGGAAAGTACAGACTGGTCATGTCCTGTGGAGAGGAGAAAGTGCAGACTGGTCATGTCCTGGGGGGAGGACACAGACTGGTCATGTCCTGGGGGGAGGACACAGACTGGTCATGTCCTGGGGAGAGGGGAAAGTACAGACTGGTCATGTCCTGTGGAGAGGAGAAAGTGCAGACTGGTCATGTCCTGGGGGGAGGACACAGACTGGTCATGTCCTGGGCAGAGGGGAAAGTACAGACTGGTCATGTCCTGTGGAGAGGAGAAAGTGCAAACTGGTCATGTCCTGGGGGGAGGACACAGACTGGTCATGTCCTGTGGAGAGGGGAAAGTACAGACTGGCCATGTCCTGTGGAGAGGAGAAAGTGCAAACTGGCCATGTCCTGTGGAGAGGATAAAGTGCAGACTGGTCATGTCCTGGGGGGAGGACACAGACTGGTCATGTCCTGGGCAGAGGGGAAAGTACAGACTGGCCATGTCATGTGGAGAGGAGAAAGTGCAAACTGGCCATGTCCTGTGGAGAGGAGAAAGTGCAGACTGGTCATGTCCTGGGGCGAGGACACAGACTGGTCATGTCCTGGGGAGAGGGGAAAGTACAGACTGGTCATGTCCTGGGGAGAGGGGAAAATACAGACTGGCCATGTCCTGTGGAGAGGATAAAGTGCAGACTGGTCATGTCCTGGGGGGAAGACACAGACTGGTCATGTCCTGGGGAGAGGGGAAAGTACAGACTGGCCATGTCCTGGGGAGAGGGGAAAGTACAGACTGTTCATGTCCAGGGGGGCGGGGAAAGTACAGACTGGTCAAGTCCTGGGGAGAGGGGAAAGTACAGACGGTCATGTCCTGGGGAGAGGGGAAAGTACAGACTGGCCATGTCCTGGGGAGAGGGGAAAGTACAGACTGTTCATGTCCTGGGGAGAGGGGAAAGTACAGACTGGTCATGTCCTGGGGAGAGGGGAAAGTACAGACTGTTCATGTCTTGGGGAGAGGGGAAAGTACAGACTGGCCATGTCCTGTGGAGAGGAGAAAGTGCAGACTGGTCATGTCCTGGGGGGAGGACACAGACTGGTCATGTCCTGGGCAGAGGGGAAAGTACAGACTGGCCATGTCCTGTGGAGAGGAGAAAGTGCAGACTGGCCATGTCCTGTGGAGAGGAGAAAGTGCAGACTGGTCATGTCCTGGGGGGAGGACACAGACTGGTCATGTCCTGGGGAGAGGAGAAAGTGCAAACTGGCCATGTCCTGTGGAGAGGAGAAAGTGCAGACTGGTCATGTCCTGTGGAGAGGAGAAAGTGCAGACTGGTCATGTCCTGGGCAGAGGGGAAAGTACAGACTGGCCATGTCCTGTGGAGAGGAGAAAGTGCAGACTGGTCATGTCCTGGGTAGAGGGGAAAGTACAGACTGGCCATGTCCTGTGGAGAGGAGAAAGTACAGACTGGTCATGTCCTGTGGAGAGGAGAAAGTACAGACTGGTCATGTCCTGTGGAGAGGAGAAAGTGCAGACTGGTCATGTCCTGTGGAGAGGAGAAAGTGCAGACTGGTCATGTCCTGTGGAGAGGAGAAAGTGCAGACTGGTCATGTCCTGTGGAGAGGAGAAAGTGCAGACTGGTCATGTCCTGTGGAGAGGAGAAAGTGCAGACTGGTCATGTCCTGTGGAGAGGAGAAAGTGCAGACTGGTCATGTCCTGGGGGGAGGACACAGACTGGTCATGTCCTGGGGAGAGGGGAAAGTACAGACTGGTCATGTCCTGGGGAGAGGGGAAAGTACAGACTGGTCATGTCCTGTGGAGAGGAGAAAGTGCAGACTGGTCATGTCCTGTGGAGAGGAGAAAGTGCAGACTGGTCATGTCTTGGGCAGAGGGGAAAGTACAGACTGGCCATGTCCTGTGGAGAGGAGAAAGTGCAAACTGGCCATGTCCTGTGGAGAGGAGAAAGTGCAGACTGGTCATGTCCTGGGCAGAGGGGAAAGTACAGACTGGCCATGTCCTGTGGAGAGGAGAAAGTGCAGACTGGTCATGTCCTGTGGAGAGGAGAAAGTGCAGACTGGTCATGTCCTATGGAGAGGAGAAAGTGCAGACTGGTCATGTCCTGGGCAGAGGGGAAAGTACAGACTGGCCATTTCCTGTGGAGAGGAGAAAGTGCAGACTGGTCATGTCCTGTGGCGAGGAGAAAGTGCAGACTGGTCATGTCCTGGGCAGAGGGGAAAGTACAGACTGGCCATGTCCTGTGGAGAGGAGAAAGTGCAGACTGGTCATGTCCTGTGGAGAGGAGAAAGTGCAGACTGGTCATGTCCTGTGGAGAGGAGAAAGTGCAGACTGGTCATGTCCTGGGCAGAGGGGAAAGTACAGACTGGCCATGTCCTGTGGAGAGGAGAAAGTGCAAACTGGCCATGTCCTGTGGAGAGGAGAAAGTGCAGACTGGTCATGTCCTGTGGAGAGGAGAAAGTGCAGACTGGTCATGTCCTGTGGAGAGGAGAAAGTGCAGACTGGTCATGTCCTGGGGGGAGGAGAAAGTGCAGACTGGTCATGTCCTGGGCAGAGGGGAAAGTGCAGACTGGTCATGTCCTGGGCAGAGGAGAAAGTGCAGACTGGTCATGTCCTGGAGGGAGGAGAAAGTGCAGACTGGTCATGTCCTGTGGAGAGGAGAAAGTGCAGACTGGTCATGTCCTGTGGAGAGGAGAAAGTGCAGACTGGTCATGTCCTGGGGAGAGGGGAAAGTGCAGACTGGTCATGTCCTGTGGAGAGGAGAAAGTGCAGACTGGTCATGTCCTGGGGGGAGGACACAGACTGGTCATGTCCTGGGCAGAGGGGAAAGTACAGACTGGCCATGTCCTGTGGAGAGGAGAAAGTGCAAACTGGCCATGTCCTGTGGAGAGGAGAAAGTACAGACTGGTCATGTCCTGGGCAGAGGGGAAAGTACAGACTGGCCATGTCCTGTGGAGAGGAGAAAGTGCAGACTGGTCATGTCCTGGGCAGAGGGGAAAGTACAGACTGGCCATGTCCTGTGGAGAGGAGAAAGTGCAAACTGGCCATGTCCTGTGGAGAGGAGAAAGTGCAGACTGGTCATGTCCTGGGCAGAGGGGAAAGTACAGACTGGCCATGTCCTGTGGAGAGGAGAAAGTGCAGACTGGTCATGTCCTGGGCAGAGGGGAAAGTACAGACTGGCCATGTCCTGTGGAGAGGGGAAAGTGCAGACTGGTCATGTCCTGGGCAGAGGGGAAAGTACAGACTGGCCATGTCCTGCGGAGAGGAGAAAGTGCAGACTGGTCATGTCCTGGGCAGAGGGGAAAGTACAGACTGGCCATGTCCTGTGGAGAGGAGAAAGTGCAGACTGGTCATGTCCTGGGCAGAGGGGAAAGTACAGACTGGCCATGTCCTGTGGAGAGAAGAAAGTACAGACATGTGCAGACTGGTCATGTCCTGTGGAGAGGAGAAAGTGCAGACTGGTCATGTCCTGGGGAGAGGGGAAAGTACAGACTGGTCATGTCCTGGGGAGAGGGGAAAGTACAGACTGGCCATGTCCTGTGGAGAGGAGAAAGTGCAGACTGGTCATGTCCTGGGGGGAGGACACAGACTGGTCATGTCCTGGGGAGAGGGGAAAGTACAGACTGGCCATGTCCTGGGGAGAGGGGAAAGTACAGACTGTTCATGTCCAGGGGGGCGGGGAAAGTACAGACTGGTCAAGTCCTGAGGAGAGGGGAAAGTACAGACGGTCATGTCCTGGGGAGAGGGGAAAGTACAGACTGGCCATGTCCTGGGGAGAGGGGAAAGTACAGAGTGTTCATGTCCTGGGGAGAGGGGAAAGTACAGACTGGTCATGTCCTGGGGAGAGGGGAAAGTACAGACTGGCCATGTCCTGGGGAGAGGGGAAAGTACAGACTGTTCATGTCCTAGGGAGAGGGGAAAGTACAGACTGGTCATGTCCTGGGGAGAGGGGAAAGTACAGACTGGTCAAGTCCTGGAGGAGGGGGAGAGGACACAGACCGGTCATGTTCTGGGGAGAGGGGAAAGTACAGACTGGTCATGTCCTGGGGAGAGGGGAAAGTACAGACTGGTCAAGTCCTGGAGGAGGGGGAGAGGACACGGACCGGTCATGTTCTGGGGAGAGGGGAAAGTACAGACTGGTCATGTCCTGGGGAGAGGGGAAAGTACAGACTGGTCAAATCCTGGAGGAGGGGGAGAGGACACAGACCGGTCATGTCCTGGGGAGAGGAGAAAGTACAGACTGGTCATGTCCTTGGGAGAGGGGAAAGTACAGACTGGTCATGTCCTGGAGGAGGGGGAGAGGACACAGACCGGACAAGTCCTGGATGAGGGGGAGAGGACACAGACCGGTCATGTTCTGGAGGAGGAGGGCGTGGCACAGACTGGTCTTGTCCTGGGGGAGGGGGGGGGCAGACTGGTCATGTCCTAAACAAGTCATACTAGGGGGCTAGGGCTAAGGCACTGGGCGGTTAGTGCCAAGGTGTCAGGGCTATGAGGTAAAACCAAGGGATTAGGGCTAGGGGTTAAGGGCTAGGGGGTAAACCTACGGATAAGGGGTAAGGGTAATGGGGCAAGTGCCAGGGGGTGAGGTCTAGGGGGTAAGGGCTGGGGTAAAGGGCTAAGAGCGAGGGGGTAAGGGGTAAGGGCGAGGGGTACGTGCTAGGGGTGATGGGTAAGGTCTAGGGGGTAAGGGCTGGGGGTAAGGGGTGAAGGGGTAAGTAAGTGCGTGGGTTAAGGGGTGAAGGGGTCAGTGCTAGGGGTGAACGGGTGAAGGGGTAAGTGCTAGGGGTAAGGCCTAGGGAGTAAGGGGTAAATACTAGGGGTGAAGGCGAGGGGTGAAGGCGTAAGTACTAGGGGTAAATGCTAAGGGTAAGTGCTAGGGGTAAGGGGTAAGGCCTAGGGGGTAGGGGATAAGTGCTAGGGGTAAGGGGTAGTGCTAGGGGTGAGGGGTAGGGCCTAGGGGGTAGGGGGTAAGGCCTAGGGGGTAGGGATAAGGCCTAGGGGGTAGGGGGTAAGTGCTAGGGGTAAGGCCTAGGGGGTAGGGGTAAGTGCCAGGGGTAAGGGGTAAGGCCTAGGGGGTAGGGGGTAAGTGCTAGGGGTAAGGGGTAGTGCTAGGGGTGAGGATGGACAGGGGTTACTCACCAGGTGTTCCAGCTCCGCCTCCTCCACGCCCTGGTAGTACAGAGACACGAGATGCTTGGCCAACTTCCGGTCATAGAGTTCGTCCTGTGGATCCAGGATGAGGAAGATCAGGTCGAACCTGAAAGGAATAAATGGAATAATAGTGCTTGTTGTCCAAAGGTATGAGTCGTACAACCTGAAGGGGCCACAGCAGTAGGTTTGTTACGACGAGTAACGAATGGGCAAATCATCTTTCCCCGCAGAATGTATAGAAATATAATGTTTCGAATATTTTATTAGGAAGACGGAATTGGACGATCAGGTCAAACATGCGAGGGCACATGAGAAGTTATATGCCGGAGCGCCACCTACCTGGAGAGCAGTGTGTGGGGTAGCTGGATGTACCGGAGCGCCACCTACCTGGAGAGCAGTGTGTGGGGTAGCTGGATGTACCGGAGCGCCACCTACCTGGAGAGCAGTGTGTGGGGTAGCTGGATGTTCTCGATGATGGTCTTGTTTTTGTTCCACTGAGACTCCACGGGGTTGGCGGCCGCCAGGACGGAGGTTCGAGCATTCAGCGAGCAAATGATGCCCGCCTTGGCGATCGACAGCGTTTGTTGCTCCTAGAAACAAACGATCAAGCACGTAGCTCACCAGAGTGTTCGTTAAACTGTTGCGCGCCATACCAGTACACACACTAGCTCCGGGCCGCATAGTGCACGCGTTATCGTACTGCACGCCAGGAGGAACGGGAGTTAACCAGTGAATTGGAAAATAGCAGTTCCTTGCGGCGAGCCACACCTGTATCCTCTGTAAACTAAGACAACGCTACTTACCGTAACCTCGTGCAGCTACCAAGCAGGATACTCACCATGACCTCGTGTAGCACAGATCGAGTGCTTTCTACTCACCATGACCTCGTGTAGGACAGATCGAGTGCTCTCTACTCACCATTACCTCGTGTAGCACAGATCGAGTGCTCTCTACTCACCATGACCTCATGTAGCACAGATCGAGTGCTCTCTACTCACCATGACCTCGTGTAGTACAGATCGAGTGCTCTCTACTCACCATGACCTCATGTAGTACAGATCGAGTGCCCTCTACACACCATGACCTCGTGTAGCACAGATCGAGTGCTCTCTACTCACCATGACCTCGTGTAGTACAGATCGAGTGCTCTCTACTCACCATGACCTCATGTAGTACAGATCGAGTGCCCTCTACACACCATGACCTCGTGTAGCACAGATCGAACGCTCTCTACTCACCATGACCTCGTGTAGCACAGATCGAATGCTCTCTACTCACCATGACTTCGTGTAGCACAGATCGAGTGCTCTCTACTCACCATGATCTCGTGTAGCACAAATCGAGTGCTCTCTACCCACCATGATCTCGTGTAGCACAGATCGAGTGCTCTCTACTCACCATGACCTCGTGAAGCACAGATCGAGTGCTCTCTACTCACCATGACCTCGTGAAGCACAGATCGAGTGCTCTCTACTCACCATGACCTCATGTAGCACAGATCGAGTGCTCTCTACTCACCATGACCTCGTGTAGCACAGATCGCGTGCTCTCTACTCACCATGACCTCGTGTAGCACAGATCGAGTGCTCTCTACTCACCATGACCTCGTGTAGCACATATCGCGTGCTCTCTACTCACCATGACCTCGTGTAGCACAGATCGAGTGCTCTCTACTCACCATGACCTCGTGTAGCACAGATCGAGTGCTCTCTACTCACCATGACCTCATGTAGCACAGATCGAGTGCTCTCTGCTCACCATGACCTCGTGTAGTACAGATCGAGTGCTCTCTACTCACCATGACCTCATGTAGTACAGATCGAGTGCCCTCTACACACCATGACCTCGTGTAGCACAGATCGAGTGCTCTCTACTCACCATGACCTCGTGTAGTACAGATCGAGTGCTCTCTACTCACCATGACCTCATGTAGTACAGATCGAGTGCCCTCTACACACCATGACCTCGTGTAGCACAGATCGAACGCTCTCTACTCACAATGACCTCGTGTAGCACAGATCGAGTGCTCTCTACTCACCATGACCTCGTGTAGCACAGATCGAATGCTCTCTACTCACCATGACTTCGTGTAGCACAGATCGAGTGCTCTCTACTCACCATGATCTCGTGTAGCACAAATCAAGTGCTCTCTACCCACCATGATCTCGTGTAGCACAGATCGAGTGCTCTCTACTCACCATGACCTCGTGAAGCACAGATCGAGTGCTCTCTACTCACCATGACCTCGTGAAGCACAGATCGAGTGCTCTCTACTCACCATGACCTCATGTAGCACAGATCGAGTGCTCTCTACTCACCATGACCTCGTGTAGCACAGATCGCGTGCTCTCTACTCACCATGACCTCGTGTAGCACAGATCGAGTGCTCTCTACTCACCATGACCTCGTGTAGCACAGATCGCGTGCTCTCTACTCACCATGACCTCGTGTAGCACAGATCGAGTGCTCTCTACTCACCATGACCTCGTGTAGCACAGATCGCGTGCTCTCTACTCACCATGACCTCGTGTAGCACAGATCGAGTGCTCTCTACTCACCATGACCTCGTGTAGCACAGATCGCGTGCTCTCTACTCACCATGACCTCGTGTAGCACAGATCGAGTGCTCTCTACTCACCATGACCTCGTGTAGCACAGATCGCGTGCTCTCATTCATCTTGTCGAACTCATCAATGCAGCAGACGCCATTGTCACTCAAAACCAGGGCTCCCCTGCAACACAAATACCATAATGAGACAACGCTAGACACCACTTACAACACAAACACCAGTGAGACAACACTAGAAACGACAAACAACAAAATACCATATGTGGACAAGGCTAGACACCAGTTGGCCACTACACCCTAGCGACCACGTGTTGCGGCACTCACGTCTGCAGTACGAGTTGCCTGGTCTCCGGGTCCTTGGTGATGTAGGCGGTCAGGCCGACCGCGCTGGAGCCCTTGCCAGACGTGTACTGCCCGCGGGGAACCAGGTTGTATACATACTGCAGCAACTGAGACTTGCTGGTTCCAGGGTCTCCACACAGCAAAATGTTCAGCTCAGCTCTGGAACAGGCGGGGAGCGAGTCAAGTACGACCTTGCAAGCACGGGTCATTGTACAGTCAGTGGGAGAGGGACATGGTCACACAGGGCAGCATGAGATACTAGATGGGGCACGGGTCATTGCACAGTCAGTGGGAGAGGGACATGGTCATACAGGGCGGCATGAGATACTAGATGGGGCACGGGTCATTGTACAGTCAGTGGGAGAGGGACATGGTCATACAGGGCGGCATGAGATACTAGATGGGGCACGGGTCATTGTACAGTCAGTGGGAGAGAGACATGGTCATACAGGGCGGCATGAGATACTAGATGCGGCACGGGTCATTGTACAGTCAGTGGGAGAGGGACATGGTCATACAGGGCGGCATGAGATACTAGATGCGGCACGGGTCATTGTACAGTCAGTGGGAGAGGGACATGGTCATACAGGGCGGCATGAGATACTAGATGCGGCACGGGTCATTGTACAGTCAGTGGGAGAGGGACATGGTCATACAGGGCGGCATGAGAATACTAGATGCGGCACGGGTCATTGTACAGTCAGTGGGAGAGGGACATGGTCATACAGGGCGGCATGAGATACTAGATGGGGCACGGGTCATTGTACAGTCAGTGGGAGAGGGACATGGTCATACAGGGCGGCATGAGATACTAGATGCGGCACGGGTCATTGTACAGTCAGTGGGAGAGGGACATGGTCATACAGGGCGGCATGAGAATACTAGATGCGGCACGGGTCATTGTACAGTCAGTGGGAGAGGGACATGGTCATACAGGGCGGCATGAGATACTAGATGGGGCACGGGTCATTGTACAGTCAGTGGGAGAGGGACATGGTCATACAGGGCGGCATGAGATACTAGATGCGGCACGGGTCATTGTACAGTCAGTGGGAGAGGGACATGGTCATACAGGGCGGCATGAGATACTAGATGCGGCACGGGTCATTGTACAGTCAGTGGGAGAGGGACATGGTCATACAGGGCGGCATGAGATACTAGATGGGGCACGGGTCATTGTACAGTCAGTGGGAGAGGGACATGGTCATACAGGGCGGCATGAGATACTAGATGGGGCACGGGTCATTGTACAGTCAGTGGGAGAGGGACATGGTCATACAGGGCGGCATGAGATACTAGATGGGGCACGGGTCATTGTACAGTCAGTGGGAGAGGGACATGGTCATACAGGGCGGCATGAGATACTAGATGCGGCACGGGTCATTGTACAGTCAGTGGGAGAGGGACATGGTCATACAGGGCGGCATGAGATACTAGATGCGGCACGGGTCATTGTACAGTCAGTGGGAGAGGGACATGGTCATACAGGGCGGCATGAGATACTAGATGCGGCACGGGTCATTGTACAGTCAGTGGGAGAGGGACATGGTCATACAGGGCGGCATGAGATACTAGATGCGGCACGGGTCATTGTACAGTCAGTGGGAGAGGGACATGGTCATACAGGGCGGCATGAGATACTAGATGGGGCACGGGTCATTGTACAGTCAGTGGGAGAGGGACATGGTCATACAGGGCGGCATGAGATACTAGATGGGGCACGGGTCATTGCACAGTCAGTGGGAGAGGGACATGGTCATACAGGGCGGCATGAGATACTAGATGCGGCACGGGTCATTGTACAGTCAGTGGGAGAGGGACATGGTCATACAGGGCGGCATGAGATACTAGATGCGGCACGGGTCATTGTACAGTCAGTGGGAGAGGGACATGGTCATACAGGGCGGCATGAGATACTAGATGCGGCACGGGTCATTGTACAGTCAGTGGGAGAGGGACATGGTCATACAGGGCGGCATGAGATACTAGATGGGGCACGGGTCATTGTACAGTCAGTGGGAGAGGGACATGGTCATACAGGGCGGCATGAGATACTAGATGGGGCACGGGTCATTGCACAGTCAGTGGGAGAGGGACATGGTCATACAGGGCGGCATGAGATACTAGATGCGGCACGGGTCATTGCACAGTCAGTGGGAGAGGGACATGGTCATACAGGGCGGCATGAGATACTAGATGCGGCACGGGTCATTGTACAGTCAGTGGGAGAGGGACATGGTCATACAGGGCGGCATGAGATACTAGATGCGGCACGGGTCATTGTACAGTCAGTGGGAGAGGGACATGGTCATACAGGGCGGCATGAGATACTAGATGCGGCACGGGTCATTGTACAGTCAGTGGGAGAGGGACATGGTCATACAGGGCGGCATGAGATACTAGATGCGGCACGGGTCATTGTACAGTCAGTGGGAGAGAGACATGGTCATACAGGGCGGCATGAGATACTAGATGCGGCACGGGTCATTGTACAGTCAGTGGGAGAGAGACATGGTCATACAGGGCGGCATGAGATACTAGATGCGGCACGGGTCAATGTACAGTCAGTAGGAGAGGGACATGGTCATACAGGGCGGCATGAGATACTAGATGCGGCACGGGTCATTGTACAGTCAGTGGGAGAGGGACATGGTCATACAGGGCGGCATGAGATACTAGATGCGGCACGGGTCATTGCACAGTCAGTGGGAGAGAGACATGGTCATACAGGGCGGCATGAGATACTGGATGCGGCACGGGTCATTGTACAGTCAGTGGGAGAGGGACATGGTCATACAGGGCGGCATGAGATACTAGATGCGGCACGGGTCATTGTACAGTCAGTGGGAGAGGGACATGGTCATACAGGGCGGCATGAGATACTAGATGCGGCACGGGTCATTGTACAGTCAGTGGGAGAGGGACATGGTCATACAGGGCGGCATGAGATACTAGATGGGGCACGGGTCATTGTACAGTCAGTGGGAGAGGGACATGGTCATACAGGGCGGCATGAGATACTAGATGCGGCACGGGTCATTGCACAGTCAGTGGGAGAGGGACATGGTCATAGAGGGCGGCATGAGATACTAGATGCGGCACGGGTCATTGTACAGTCAGTGGGAGAGGGACATGGTCATACAGGGCGGCATGAGATACTAGATGCGGCACGGGTCATTGTACAGTCAGTGGGAGAGGGACATGGTCATACAGGGCGGCATGAGATACTAGATGCGGCACGGGTCATTGTACAGTCAGTGGGAGAGGGACATGGTCATACAGGGCGGCATGAGATACTAGATGGGGCACGGGTCATTGTACAGTCAGTGGGAGAGGGACATGGTCATACAGGGCGGCATGAGATACTAGATGCGGCACGGGTCATTGTACAGTCAGTGGGAGAGGGACATGGTCATACAGGGCGGCATGAGATACTAGATGCGGCACGGGTCATTGTACAGTCAGTGGGAGAGGGACATGGTCATACAGGGCGGCATGAGATACTAGATGCGGCACGGGTCATTGTACAGTCAGTGGGAGAGGGACATGGTCATACAGGGCGGCATGAGATACTAGATGCGGCACGGGTCATTGTACAGTCAGTGGGAGAGGGACATGGTCATACAGAGCGGCATGAGATACTAGATGGGGCACGGGTCATTGCACAGTCAGTGGGAGAGGGACATGGTCATACAGGGCGGCATGAGATACTAGATGGGGCACGGGTCATTGTACAGTCAGTGGGAGAGGGACATGGTCATACAGGGCGGCATGAGATACTAGATGCGGCACGGGTCATTGTACAGTCAGTGGGAGAGGGACATGGTCATACAGGGCGGAATGAGATACTAGATGCGGCACGGGTCATTGTACAGTCAGTGGGAGAGGGACATGGTCATACAGGGCGGCATGAGATACTAGATGCGGCACGGGTCATTGTACAGTCAGTGGGAGAGGGACATGGTCATACAGGGCGGCATGAGATACTAGATGGGGCACGGGTCATTGCACAGTCAGTGGGAGAGGGACATGGTCATACAGGGCGGCATGAGATACTAGATGGGGCACGGGTCATTGCACAGTCAGTGGGAGAGGGACATGGTCATACAGGGCGGCATGAGATACTAGATGCGGCACGGGTCATTGTACAGTCAGTGGGAGAGGGACATGGTCATACAGGGCGGCATGAGATACTAGATGGGGCACGGGTCATTGTACAGTCAGTGGGAGAGGGACATGGTCATACAGGGCGGCATGAGATACTAGATGGGGCACGGGTCATTGCACAGTCAGTGGGAGAGGGACATGGTCATACAGGGCGGCATGAGATACTAGATGCGGCACGGGTCATTGCACAGTCAGTGGGAGAGGGACATGGTCATACAGGGCGGCATGAGATACTAGATGCGGCACGGGTCATTGTACAGTCAGTGGGAGAGGGACATGGTCATACAGGGCGGCATGAGATACTAGATGCGGCACGGGTCATTGTACAGTCAGTGGGAGAGGGACATGGTCATACAGGGCGGCATGAGATACTAGATGCGGCACGGGTCATTGTACAGTCAGTGGGAGAGGGACATGGTCATACAGGGCGGCATGAGATACTAGATGCGGCACGGGTCATTGTACAGTCAGTGGGAGAGGGACATGGTCATACAGGGCGGCATGAGATACTAGATGCGGCACGGGTCATTGTACAGTCAGTGGGAGAGGGACATGGTCATACAGGGCGGCATGAGATACTAGATGCGGCACGGGTCATTGTACAGTCAGTGGGAGAGGGACATGGTCATACAGAGCGGCATGAGATACTAGATGGGGCACGGGTCATTGCACAGTCAGTGGGAGAGGGACATGGTCATACAGGGCGGCATGAGATACTAGATGGGGCACGGGTCATTGTACAGTCAGTGGGAGAGGGACATGGTCATACAGGGCGGCATGAGATACTAGATGCGGCACGGGTCATTGTACAGTCAGTGGGAGAGGGACATGGTCATACAGGGCGGCATGAGATACTAGATGCGGCACGGGTCATTGTACAGTCAGTGGGAGAGGGACATGGTCATACAGGGCGGCATGAGATACTAGATGCGGCACGGGTCATTGTACAGTCAGTGGGAGAGGGACATGGTTATACAGGGCGGCATGAGATACTAGATGGGGCACGGGTCATTGTACAGTCAGTGGGAGAGGGACATGGTCATACAGGGCGGCATGAGATACTAGATGCGGCACGGGTCATTGCACAGTCAGTGGGAGAGGGACATGGTCATACAGGGCGGCATGAGATACTAGATGCGGCACGGGTCATTGTACAGTCAGTGGGAGAGGGACATGGTCATACAGGGCGGCATGAGATACTAGATGCGGCACGGGTCATTGTACAGTCAGTGGGAGAGGGACATGGTCATACAGGGCGGCATGAGATACTAGATGCGGCACGGGTCATTGTACAGTCAGTGGGAGAGGGACATGGTCATACAGGGCGGCATGAGATACTAGATGGGGCACGGGTCATTGTACAGTCAGTGGGAGAGGGACATGGTCATACAGGGCGGCATGAGATACTAGATGCGGCACGGGTCATTGTACAGTCAGTGGGAGAGGGACATGGTCATACAGGGCGGCATGAGATACTAGATGCGGCACGGGTCATTGTACAGTCAGTGGGAGAGGGACATGGTCATACAGGGCGGCATGAGATACTAGATGCGGCACGGGTCATTGTACAGTCAGTGGGAGAGGGACATGGTCATACAGAGCGGCATGAGATACTAGATGGGGCACGGGTCATTGCACAGTCAGTGGGAGAGGGACATGGTCATACAGGGCGGCATGAGATACTAGATGGGGCACGGGTCATTGTACAGTCAGTGGGAGAGGGACATGGTCATACAAGGCGGCATGAGATACTAGATGCGGCACGGGTCATTGTACAGTCAGTGGGAGAGGGACATGGTCATACAGGGCGGAATGAGATACTAGATGCGGCACGGGTCATTGTACAGTCAGTGGGAGAGGGACATGGTCATACAGGGCGGCATGAGATACTAGATGCGGCACGGGTCATTGTACAGTCAGTGGGAGAGGGACATGGTCATACAGGGCGGCATGAGATACTAGATGGGGCACGGGTCATTGCACAGTCAGTGGGAGAGGGACATGGTCATACAGGGCGGCATGAGATACTAGATGCGGCACGGGTCATTGTACAGTCAGTGGGAGAGGGACATGGTCATACAGGGCGGCATGAGATACTAGATGCGGCACGGGTCATTGTACAGTCAGTGGGAGAGGGACATGGTCATACAGGGCGGCATGAGATACTGGATGCGGCACGGGTCATTGTACAGTCAGTGGGAGAGGGACATGGTCATACAGGGCGGCATGAGATACTAGATGCGGCACGGGTCATTGTACAGTCAGTGGGAGAGGGACATGGTCATACAGGGCGGCATGAGATACTAGATGCGGCACGGGTCATTGTACAGTCAGTGGGAGAGGGACATGGTCATACAGGGCGGCATGAGATACTAGATGGGGCACGGGCCATTGCACAGTCAGTGGGAGAGGGACATGGTCATACAGGGCGGCATGAGATACTAGATGGGGCACGGGTCATTGTACAGTCAGTGGGAGAGGGACATGGTCATACAGGGCGGCATGAGATACTAGATGGGGCACGGGTCATTGCACAGTCAGTGGGAGAGGGACATGGTCATACAGGGCGGCATGAGATACTAGATGGGGCACGGGTCATTGTACAGTCAGTGGGAGAGGGACATGGTCATACAGGGCGGCATGAGATACTAGATGCGGCACGGGTCATTGTACAGTCAGTGGGAGAGGGACATGGTCATACAGGGCGGCATGAGATACTAGATGGGGCACGGGTCATTGTACAGTCAGTGGGAGAGGGACATGGTCATACAGGGCGGCATGAGATACTAGATGCGGCACGGGTCATTGTACAGTCAGTGGGAGAGGGACATGGTCATACAGGGCGGCATGAGATACTAGATGGGGCACGGGTCATTGTACAGTCAGTGGGAGAGGGACATGGTCATACAGGGCGGCATGAGATACTAGATGCGGCACGGGTCATTGTACAGTCAGTGGGAGAGGGACATGGTCATACAGGGCGGCATGAGATACTAGATGGGGCACGGGTCATTGTACAGTCAGTGGGAGAGGGACATGGTCATACAGGGCGGCATGAGATACTAGATGCGGCACGGGTCATTGTACAGTCAGTGGGAGAGAGACATGGTCATACAGGGCGGCATGAGATACTAGATGCGGCACGGGTCATTGTACAGTCAGTGGGAGAGGGACATGGTCATACAGGGCGGCATGAGATACTAGATGGGGCACGGGTCATTGTACAGTCAGTGGGAGAGGGACATGGTCATACAGGGCGGCATGAGATACTAGATGCGGCACGGGTCATTGTACAGTCAGTGGGAGAGGGACATGGTCATACAGGGCGGCATGAGATACTAGATGCGGCACGGGTCATTGTACAGTCAGTGGGAGAGGGACATGGTCATACAGGGCGGCATGAGATACTAGATGGGGCACGGGTCATTGTACAGTCAGTGGGAGAGGGACATGGTCATACAGGGCGGCATGAGATACTAGATGGGGCACGGGTCATTGTACAGTCAGTGGGAGAGGGACATGGTCATACAGGGCGGCATGAGATACTAGATGCGGCACGGGTCATTGTACAGTCAGTGGGAGAGGGACATGGTCATCCAGGGCGGCATGAGATACTAGATGGGGCACGGGTCATTGTACAGTCAGTGGGAGAGGGACATGGTCATACAGGGCGGCATGAGATACTAGATGGGGCACGGGTCATTGTACAGTCAGTGGGAGAGGGACATGGTCATACAGGGCGGCATGAGATACTAGATGGGGCACGGGTCATTGTACAGTCAGTGGGAGAGGGACATGGTCATACAGGGCGGCATGAGATACTAGATGGGGCACGGGTCATTGTACAGTCAGTGGGAGAGGGACATGGTCATACAGGGCGGCATGAGATACTAGATGGGGCACGGGTCATTGTACAGTCAGTGGGAGAGGGACATGGTCATACAGGGCGGCATGAGATACTAGATGGGGCACGGGTCATTGTACAGTCAGTGGAAGAGGGACATGGTCATACAGGGCGGCATGAGATACTAGATGGGGCACGGGTCATTGTACAGTCAGTGGGAGAGAGACATGGTCATACAGGGCGGCATGAGATACTAGATGCGGCACGGGTCATTGTACAGTCAGTGGAGAGGGACATGGTCATACAGGGCGGCATGAGATACTAGATGCGGCACGGGTCATTGTACAGTCAGTGGGAGAGAGACATGGTCATACAGGGCGGCATGAGATACTAGATGGGGCACGGGTCATTGTACAGTCAGTGGGAGAGGGACATGGTCATACAGGGCGGCATGAGATACTAGATGGGGCACGGGTCATTGTACAGTCAGTGGGAGAGGGACATGGTCATACAGGGCGGCATGAGATACTAGATGCGGCACGGGTCATTGTACAGTCAGTGGGAGAGGGACATGGTCATACAGGGCGGCATGAGATACTAGATGCGGCACGGGTCATTGTACAGTCAGTGGGAGAGGGACATGGTCATACAGGGCGGCATGAAATACTAGATGCGGCACGGGTCATTGTACAGTCAGTGGGAGAGGGACATGGTCATACAGGGCGGCATGAGATACTAGATGGGGCACGGGTCATTGTACAGTCAGTGGGAGAGGGACATGGTCATACAGGGCGGCATGAGATACTAGATGGGGCACGGGTCATTGTACAGTCAGTGGGAGAGGGACATGGTCATACAGGGCGGCATGAGATACTAGATGGGGCACGGGTCATTGTACAGTCAGTGGGAGAGGGACATGGTCATACAGGGCGGCATGAGATACTAGATGGGGGCACGGGTCATTGTACAGTCAGTGGGAGAGGGACATGGTCATACAGGGCGGCATGAGATACTAGATGGGGCACGGGTCATTGTACAGTCAGTGGGAGAGGGACATGGTCATACAGGGCGGCATGAGATACTAGATGGGGCACGGGTCATTGTACAGTCAGTGGGAGAGGGACATGGTCATACAGGGCGGCATGAGATACTAGATGGGGCACGGGTCATTGTACAGTCAGTGGGAGAGGGACATGGTCATACAGGGCGGCATGAGATACTAGATGGGGCACGGGTCATTGTACAGTCAGTGGGAGAGGGACATGGTCATACAGGGCGGCATGAGATACTAGATGGGGCACGGGTCATTGTACAGTCAGTGGGAGAGGGACATGGTCATACAGGGCGGCATGAGATACTAGATGGGGCACGGGTCATTGTACAGTCAGTGGGAGAGGGACATGGTCATACAGGGCGGCATGAGATACTAGATGCGGCACGGGTCATTGTACAGTCAGTGGGAGAGGGACATGGTCATACAGGGCGGCATGAGATACTAGATGGGGCACGGGTCATTGTACAGTCAGTGGGAGAGGGACATGGTCATACAGGGCGGCATGAGATACTAGATGGGGCACGGGTCATTGTACAGTCAGTGGGAGAGGGACATGGTCATACAGGGCGGCATGAGATACTAGATGGGGCACGGGTCATTGTACAGTCAGTGGGAGAGAGACATGGTCATACAGGGCGGCATGAGATACTAGATGGGGCACGGGTCATTGTACAGTCAGTGGGAGAGGGACATGGTCATACAGGGCGGCATGAGATACTAGATGGGGCACGGGTCATTGTACAGTCAGTGGGAGAGGGACATGGTCATACAGGGCGGCATGAGATACTAGATGCGGCACGGGTCATTGTACAGTCAGTGGGAGAGAGACATGGTCATACAGGGCGGCATGAGATACTAGATGGGGCACGGGTCATTGTACAGTCAGTGGGAGAGGGACATGGTCATACAGGGCGGCATGAGATACTAGATGCGGCACGGGTCATTGTACAGTCAGTGGGAGAGGGACATGGTCATACAGGGCGGCATGAGATACTAGATGCGGCACGGGTCATTGTACAGTCAGTGGGAGAGGGACATGGTCATACAGGGCGGCATGAGATACTAGATGCGGCACGGGTCATTGTACAGTCAGTGGGAGAGGGACATGGTCATACAGGGCGGCATGAGATACTAGATGGGGCACGGGTCATTGTACAGTCAGTGGGAGAGGGACATGGTCATACAGGGCGGCATGAGATACTAGATGGGGCACGGGTCATTGTACAGTCAGTGGGAGAGGGACATGGTCATACAGGGCGGCATGAGATACTAGATGGGGCACGGGTCATTGTACAGTCAGTGGGAGAGGGACATGGTCATACAGGGCGGAATGAGATACTAGATGCGGCACGGGTCATTGTACAGTCAGTGGGAGAGGGACATGGTCATACAGGGCGGCATGAGATACTAGATGCGGCACGAGGCAATGGGAACAGAACAAGAGCATGTTGGTGTACTACCTGAAGTTTCCTCGACCAGTGCTGCTGAAGTCCTTCCTGGCGCCGCCAAACAGCTGGAGCAAGATCCCCTTCTTCACGTCAATGTTCTCGTAGATACTTGGCGCTGAAGGGACGAGACACAGGAGAGACATGTAGTAGACATACTCACTGCTAAATAGTGGTTCACGTCTACAGCGCAGCGTTGTAAACGGCCCAAAACCTGACTGCAATCCCTTTGATAAGACATATTTACCGAGGTAATGGTCTAAAGCTCCACCTACCTATGGCCACAGCCAGCTTCTCGTAAATGCCTTGTTTCTCGGCCAGTTCTTTGATGAACTGGATTCTTTCTTCGGAGAGACGACAATCCTTCCTGTGGAAAACAGACACACGTCAGGGGCGAAGGTCGAAGTAACGCTGAATAATTCAACAGCAATTTAAAATTAACTTTTAACTCAATCAATAATCAATCAACGCTATGTCGTGGAGGGACATGGTCATACAGGGCGGCATGAGATACTAGATGCGGCACGGGTCATTGTACAGTCAGTGGGAGAGGGACATGGTCATACAGGGCGGCATGAGATACTAGATGCGGCACGGGTCATTGTACAGTCAGTGGGAGAGAGGACATGGTCATACAGGGCGGCATGAGATACTAGATGGGGCACGGGTCATTGTACAGTCAGTGGGAGAGGGACATGGTCATACAGGGCGGCATGTTGGAAGCTATTCCTTGGACGAATCTATGGATCTACTATACCCCATCATTGTGGCGTTGTCTCAAAGAATATGTCAGGCAGGGAGGGAGGCACGATTGGACGACTTTCACAACAGTTCCGTGGCGAAACTATATGGATCTACTTTAGTCTTACTAGCTCGCTGATGGGCCAGATAAGTCTAGCATCTCACGCGGTTACGTGGACTGACACGATGGACTTTAATGAACGATGAACTGGGGCTAGGGTGTAGCGGTGCCCCCCCCACACCCCGCGATTTTCTGGAAAACAGGCGATAAAAGGCACGTGACCCCATTTTCTCTTAATCAAAGTCTCAGCATCATATAGAGTGTAAAATCAAATTTTGAGCTGCCCCCCTTTGCAAAATCCCCGATCCGCCACTGATATTTGATGACTATGGATGACTCCACCCCCCCCCCCTCAACCCCCCATCCCCCATCATGGTAACGACTGGTGGAACCGTGTTAACTGATATCCGTCGTTCCGTCGGGCAAAACGAGACCCGCCCGGTCGACATGGCAAACCTGGCATGCTGGGCAAGCACAGATACGCAACAAACGAAGCACAAAATGCTGCAGGGGCGTCGCCGATCTAGCACAAATAGCATGTACTGTACCATGTGTGACTGGGGCGGTGAGTACGTGTTTAGTCCCTAACTGTGATGTATATTATGTGTGTGTCTGTAGAATCGTTTATTACGAATCCAAATACTTGTCGATACATGTAATGCT